>JARHVA010004886.1:1270000-1400722 GCA_037957365.1 Torreya grandis | reverse complement strand
CCCCTATAATACCCCAATTTATGTCCTAGGACGTACCTTTAAAAAATTCACAAGAGTGGCTTTTCCCTTCAACATATCTCCTAGGAGATACATTTTAAATAGGAACACGAGTGGATTTATCCTTTAAATAACAAATGCAATTTTCCATTTACATGGAAGGCACTAATAAGTGATATTTTGAAGGCCCTTGTAATACCTTCAAGGTATCTCGTAGGAGATACATTTCATGCATTCATAAGAGTGTATTTTCCATTCAAGGTATCATTTAGGAGATACATTTCAAAAAGTCACAAGAGTGGATTTCTCCTTCAAGAGCAAGTGGAATTTTCCTTTACATATAATGCACTACTCGATGATATTTTGAAGGCCCCTCTAGTACCTTAAATTTATCACCTAGGAGATTCATTTCAAACATGGAAAAGAGTGTATTTCCACTTCAAGGTATCTCTTAGGAGGTACATTTCAAACAGAGATGAAAGTGGATTTCTTCTTCAAGGAACAAGTACATTTTTAATTACATAGAAGGCACTATTGGGTGATATTTGTAAGGCAATTGTAATACCTTAAAGTTATCTAATAGGATATACCTTTCAAACATGCACAAGATTTTATTTTCCCTTCAATGTATCTCCTAGGAGATACCTTTCAAATAGGCACAAGAGTGTATTTCTCCTTCAAGGAACAAGTATAATTTTCCTTTACATAGAAAGCACTACTAGGTGATATTTTGAAGGCCCATATAGTACCCTTAATTTAAATCTTATGAGATACCTTTAAAACATGGATAGGAGTCAATTTCACCTTTAATATATCTCCTAGGAGATACATTTCAAATGGGGATAAAAGTGGATTTTTCCTTGAAAGAACAATTGCAATTTTCCTTTACATGGGAGGCACTACTAGGTGATATTTTCAAGGAGATTTTAATACCTTCAACATATTTCCTAATTTATACTTTTCAAAGAAGCACAATAATGGATTTCTCCTTCAACAAACAAGTGTAATTTTCCTTTACATGGAAGGCACTATTGGGTGATATTTTGAAGGCCTTTGTAATACCTTAAATGTATATCTTAGGAGATACATTTCAGACATGAACAAGAGTATATTTCCCCTTCAAGCTATCTCCTATGAGATAACTTTCAAATAGGCATAAGAATGGATTTATCCTTTAAGGAATAAGTGGAGTTTCCTTTATAGGGAAGTTACTACTGGGTTATATTTTGAAGGCCCATGTAATAAATTCAATGCATCTCTTAGGAGATACCTTTAAAACATGCAAAAGAGTGGATTTACACTTGAAGATATCTCCTAAGAGATACATTTCAAATAGGGACAAGAGTGGATTTTTCCTTCAAAGAATAAGTGTAATTTTCCTTTACATGGAAGGCACTACTAGGTGATATTTTCAAGGCCCTTATAATAACTTAAAGGTAAATCCTAAAAGATACATTTAAAACATGCACCAGAGTGGATTTTCCCTTCAAGATATCTCCTAAGAGATACTATTCAAACAGGCACAAGAGTGGATTTCTCTTTCAAGCAATAAGTGGAATTTTCCTTCACACATAAGTCAATACTAGGTGATATTTTGAAGGCTTTCACAATAACTTTAAGTTATATTCTAGGAGATACCTTTCAAACATGCACAATAATGGATTTACCCTTCAAGTTATCTCCAAGGAGGTACCCTTAAAATAGGCACAAGAGTGGATTTCCCCTTCAAGGTAACATAATTATAATTCATCACTTAAGAGCTCATTATGAATTGAGGGTCACCACATGGTGAGAAACATATGAGTCATCATGAAAAGATACATTCTAGGAATCCATCAGGTAATCAAAAGGTGCCATGTGTCCATATTTTGATCCAACTAGTTAGCTTAATTATATTCAGGCCACATGAGTACTTAGTTGTATCCAAGGTGGCAGCCACATGTTGAAAGGTGATAATCTTTAGCTTTAAACATATATTTGATGGTAAATAAAATTCAAATTAAAGCAAAATTAAATTTTAGTGTAATTAATTGCTAAAATAAATAGCTAAAAGTTTGATAAACTTATCATTAATACAACATGGACCAAGATGTCCATCAACACTGTATTAATCAATCTTGACAAAAAGGACTTCTATACATTTATCCTGCATTAAGACAATATAAGATATCATCAACCAAAATTTGAAATTGATGGCCGAAGAAGGAATGTATGGAACCACTAAGTAAAAATAGGTATTGTTTTTTTATTTATATGGGACAAACACAATCTTTTGAGACACCAGTTTTAATACCATTGGATTGGCCATAGATGATAAACACTACAATGACTTATTCTACCATGTGGAAAGGTTTCTTCCTTGCATAGATGCCTTCGATGGGATAACTCCAGCTCAACCATAACCTCCATAAATATATCTCCCAAGTGATTCTTCAAACTAGACATGGATTGAGCAGATGCAATTGGCCACAAATATATACAAACAACACCATTTATAAAAGGTTATTTATTTATATATATAAGGTGCTAAATATATATAATATTTTTTAATAAATTAGGAGCTTTATACTTACACACACACACACACACACACACACACACACATAAACAAAGTTTGATTTGACTATATTTTTTCTCTGAAGTGTGAAGGTTTAGCTCTAAGGAATAATGAATTAGCTCCAAATACTATAAGATATGCTTTAAAGACTGATATCTATGCTCTTAAGATGAAAGATCATGAATAAAGTTTGATCAAAATTATTTAAAATGATCATAAATAACTAGTAGTTGAAAACTATCATAAATAAATTGGACTTAATCAAGAATTACTTTTACTTATTAAAAATAAATCACATCTATATTATATATTTGCAATAAATCCAAATTATGCGACCATTAAAATATTTCAAAGACCATGCATTTATAGAGAACAAGACTTGCTAATTTATTTCTTAAGAAAACATAATTCATACATCAATTGGGTTCTTGGGTGATATGTGATTTAAAACACCTAGGCTGAATATGATGCCACATGTCATCGGTTGATTGAATCATGAAATATATGTTTAATCTAATTTGGGTGACATCCTCATGATCATCAAAGTTTATCTCATATTTGTGTACCAACCACATGTTGATCATGGTCTTCTATTATTATATTATTAATATAATCTCCCACATAGTTGAGTTATTGAGATTATGATGTGTGTTGCAATCTCAAGTGTTCAAATTTTTTGAGAATTTTGTTGGATTGGTACACATATATTGTGCCATGTGTCACAATCTTAGGTGCTTGTATGAATTTTAATTTGAAAAACTGAAAAGTTGAATAACATTTATTGATATGCAAATGCCAAAGAAAAAATCTTGATTTGCAAGTGGGACATTCCTAGGCATAAACCCCAAAGACTTTTTCACATGCAAGGGAATGCCAAAGGGTATTTTAATCCAAAGTGTAAATTCTTAGATGTGCAAATTATGAAGACCATTTTAAAGGATGCAAAAATGCAAAGTGGGCATTCCAATAGTCAAATGCTATTAAATAGATGCATAGTTATTGAAATATTGAATTGTCATAGTATAAAATATAAAACTCAAATGCTGAAATGTATTTTATAAGACCCAAAATATGAAGTGCCACTAGAAATAAATATAAATAAATAAAATAATAAAACATTATACATTCTTAAAAAATGGACTAAATTTTGAAAAAAAACATTCATATTTCTCATTTCAAAATTAAGGAAACACCATTTCAAAATTTCCAATCCTTTTATCACTATTTCTATTAATGCCTAGTGGGATGATGCATTCAAATAGACTGTTCTAATACCTTTCAAAAAATCAGTGAGAACATGTGTATGACCTTTCCAATTTTTATTTGGTTTCCAAGCATAGATGATACTATCTATGATTATGGATGGTAAACATGTGTCAATTGGGGTTTGGTTTCCATTTCTTGTCCAAGAAACCTCAATAAAATTTTCTTCTTCTACATATTTTTTCCCTTCATGACCTAGGATGAACCAAACTACATTGACCCTTCATTATATATCCCTATTTGTTTATAGTATCTCGATATTGCTTTTATCTATAGAAACCCATACTGTGTAGTCCACTCCTATAGAATTTTTAGGTTTGACAAATAACATATCTCTGATTTGCATATCATGAGATGGATTAAATGCAATTTTTGTTCTCTCACTTCTTAGACCAATATATGTATCTATAGATGCCTCTCCAAAATCAAGGATCCTATCATTAACCATTTTGTGTACATCTCTATGCAGGGGTATGTCGTGGTGAGTTCTAGACCAAAAATCTGTTGTACACTCAACTTTAGAAGGGAACATGTCTTATTTCACTATGTCATGGATGTTTTGGAAGTAATATGCTAAATTATTCCACTTACTATTTTGGTCAAACCAAATTCATTAAATTATTGTACATATTGTTATCATTGGATTTAGCAAGCTCAATTCATGGGATAACCCCTACAAAATTTGTTTATTTTGTAGCCCATGGGCTCTAAACACATAAATCGAGGCTGATCACTACTTTATTACATTTTTTCCCAATAAAATTGATTTTTTAAGGGAATTCTGCATCCCATGGAGTTCAAAAAAATTATCTGAACTACACTTTGTTTCTTTTCATTTTGTTTCAGAGAATTTTTATCAATTTACATATGTTTTGTGCAAAATTAGATACTTTTTATATCTGGATTTTTATCTAATATTGCACATGGGACCCAACACCCATGGTAGTTAATGGGAATTAATTATCATATTTTATATATATTATGCCTTGTCATTTTTTATTTTTATAGTTTATTTTTATCTTCTTCATCATTCTTTTTGAGCTCATTTACAGCCTTCCAACACCATTTTCAATCTTGTCAACACGTCCCTTATTGCCATGTTTTGTAGTTACCCTCATTTTCATGTGGACTTATGAGAACACATTGTAGGTAGGGTTCTTTTATTTATTTTTATTTCATCTCATATTTTTTTTATTGTTGGTCAATTCTACTATCTAGGTTTTCTATTTGTTTATTATTTTTTTCATGCTTCATGATATGTTTTAAATCCTACATGGCTCACTTATTGTGGCCTCTTCAAACCTAGGGTTTTGATTGTATTCTTGTCCTAAATCTTTCTAATCCCCCTTCATCCTCTTATTTTCTATGCATCTTAGGTCTAGAGTTTATGTTTTTGGGTGTAGGGTTTTATCTCTATTTTTTCCAATCCCCATACATCTCAAATAAGTTTCTCTAAGTTACATTTTTCCCTTTTCTCTTTTCTCCACATGTACATCAAATAATTTTCTCTTATTAACATTTTATCTTTTGATGCATTTCATGGAAAATTCTCTGATGTACATGAAGTTATCCAACCCAACTTACCTCATCAAGTGCAAGTCAGAAAAAATTCTCCAACATGCACAAAAATATCAAAATGGATGTAATTCAGAGAATTTTCTCTGACCTACATCCAATCTAACTTTATCCTCATGAAATTTGGAGAATTTTATCTAACTTACACTCAATAAGATAAACCCAAGTTATGCCAATTGGACAAAATTATCTGACTTGCATGGAAGAAGTTTTTGTCCTAGTTATGTAATTTAGAGAATTTTCTCTGACTTACATCTCAAAACCTTCCCAATCCTATGTAGTTGAATAAAAATTCTCCAAACTACACAACCTTCACCATATCTTTTATAATATAATTATTTTTTTTTCTACTTTTACATTTTTCCAAAAAGAATGAAAAATTTTAAGTCTGGCTAATCAAATTTTCCTACTTATAACTATATGATCAACGTCAGACAATTCCCCAAATAAGAAGATAATGAAATACAAGTTTAAGGGGTGCTTCTATGGTCCATAGTTAATTCAAATGTATATCAGATTGGGGACATAGAGATTGGCCATGTGGAAATGGTTGAGTTTTTGTAAAGACTAGGAAAATCTCCCATTGCATCTCATATACAATTGGTACTTAAGAGTGAGATCCACTTGGTTGTCGCATTTCCCATGTCATCACATGATTCTAAATTCATCTTGACCATGAATACACATTTTGATAAGGAAAGTAGATCATTTAAGGATTTGGAGGGTAAAGTGGTCATTCACCTCGATGAGAAATATTTTGATAAAATCTTCCACATCTCTAAGATTAAAGAGTATTTAGACATAACTATGGTATCATCTCAAGAATACTATGATAAATATCTTGAGAAGTGCAAGAAGAAAATCAACTCCAAATAGATCAAGACTCCTCAGTCCACCATTGCTAGATGGCCTAAGTATTTGTATGATTGTGACTTTCTAGAGGAGGTAGGGGATTTGATCACCCTCTTAAGTAGAGTGAAAGGAATGCCAACTTTAAACATATTCCAAGAATAGATGTATCAATACATTTGGGTTATCAAAAAGAATAAGAAAAGGATATTTTATGGTAAACAAATTAGTGATGTTATCTATCATCAACTCTCTAAGGTGGCTTCTTCACTCAAGTTTTATATGACTTCATATCTAATGTATGTTGTAGCTAGTATGAAGTCTTTCTTGCATTTATCTACTATTGGTGAGAGAATAAATGTTCTTATATATGATCACTATCCATAACTAACTCTAAAGTAAAGCCTCAAACATTACAACAAAGTTAATGATGCTTTCCTCTATAAATTCATTTTTAATTTTGAGAAAGATCTCAAAAAGAATAGAGTTTTAGATTAGGCATGGGCACAGGGCAATAGGGTTGGTTGCATTTTATTATAGTTCCCAACCTTTACCTATATTAGGGTAAGAAGGTTTGATGAGAAACCTTATATGATACCTAGGTACCTAAGTGACAAATTAATATTAATGGAGATGTGTAGACAAGTAATGAGTATGTATAAAAACAATCAGATGCCTTCAAAAAGGCTTCAAGTTTATAATTAGTATTGGTTCTTACACAATAACCACTATTCCAAGGCCAAAACCATGGAAACTAAGTTGTAATGGATTACACTTAAGAAATTCAAGAGTAGAGAAAACTTTGATTATAGGCTGATCAAGGAAAAGCTCAAAAGTAATATCACTCATATACATATAATTGAAGACATTTAGACAGAATGTAAAAGTAACAAAGACATAAGGAGACTTGATTAATGTCACCTCATTGCTCATTAGATTGTTAATTTAAAATTGGTAGATATTCTTGAAGATTTAATAGATGATGGGAATATATTAGATCCATCATATGAGAAAAATCAAGTGGTTTCAACTCCTCTTCCTCCCATCTAATGGTCAATTAAAGAATCCAATTCTATTATAGATAGATTCCAAGCCATCCTTGTAAGAAATAATACTTGGATAGAAGGACAAAAGATCAAATTAAAGTCATTCAAGACTGGTTCAGGATAGGAATATGATGACGAAATGTAAAATAAATTTAAAGAGCTAAGAACAAAGAATAAAAATGGTTACACCACCTTGACACAAAAAGTTATGTTTGTGTTCAAAATTCAAGGTAAGGTAATAGGCAAAGAAGTAGATATAGAAAATAATGACCAATTCGGTCAAGAGGAAAATCCAATCATAAGTAAAGCACCAATTCAAGTTCAAATTTCACCACCAATGACCTCCCAATCAAAGACCTCTCAAGGGTAAATTTTTCAAGTAGAAGTATCATGAATAGCAACTTCATAGGTAGCATATTCTACTCTTCCTTATTCCACTACCACTATTATAGATACTTCCACAATACCTCTTCAAAATGTTATCTCATCTCCCCCTTCACTCCCAAGTGCTACTCTTTTTCAAGTTACTCAGTATAATACATTGGACCAATTTTTTATCTCTTTGTCTAATTTGCCTAGCTCTTATAAGTCAATAGAGTTAGACACCAATTTATATGTCACTCAGTAAGTTATGGACAAGTTCATGTCTACTTCATCCTCCAAATTAACAACAAAGGCTTCCTCCATTACCATTTCCAACTTGCCAAAAATAACTAAATTTTTTTCCATTCTCACTCCAACTTCACCTATCATAACTACCATTCCATTAGTATCCATCCTGTTACCTACTACCTCCATCCCACTTTTCATTCCACTTACCTCACAAACCATTGATCTTCTCCCAACATCCCAAGATTTAGCATCCTCTACACAAGGAGATATGTCTTCTCTTCCCCCTTGGATGACATCACAAATACTTAGGAAGAATAAGTGAGTTGTGGCACCAGAAGATTTTGATTTTAGGCAACTCTAACTAGTGAAGCCAAAAATGGCTTAAAAGGCTAAAAATGTCAAGAGTGATTGTTGAATCCAATTACAAATATGTTGAGGTTAGAATTCCTTAATAGGATAAGACCATTTAAGATATCTAATTATCTGATTATGTGATTGGATGGATAAGCCTAGATAAACAAACTCATGAAGGTGTGAATGAAGATTCGTAGGTAGGAATGACATAATTGCTTGAGAGATATGATAGAGATAAAGTGACTAAATATTATCTTAAATTAAAAGTACAATAATTATATTTAGTTTTACTAAATATCATGAAAACTTTTGAATCTTTGGAACCTATTGAGGGTGATATTACTAAGAAAGCTATTCAGTAGGTTGACAAAATTGGGTCATAAGGTCGGGCAGTTTTTGCCTTGATGGAGAGACTAATAGCGTAAGGTACTTAATAGATAATATATACCATTAATTTTCTCAAAAAATTGGATGAAGTAAAAATATAAATACAAAAAATTCTAGATACTCTTTCTCAAGATTCATAATTAACAGATAAAGATATTCAAACATGGACTCAACTACATCAATTCAAGATGGAGCTTCTGATTGAATAAAAGATCATTTAAAATAGGAAAATGTACATAGAATACAAAGAGGTAATTGTGAATAAAAAATAAGTTCTCCTTATTTTAATCAAGATTCTTGGAGAAGCCCAAGATGTATGCACTAAAAAAGGACTGGAACTTGCAAAGAAGATTTGAGAACTTCCTTGTCATGTGGTTAGTGGTTTTAAGGAAATTCTTCATGTTGAAACAATTTTTAAAGATTTCACTTATTTAGTTAACATAGAGGCCAAAATAGGGTCACTTACATTGGATTCCATTAACATATTGATTAAACTTCAAGTGATAATAGATAAATTGTAGATAATCATGGAAAGAATTAAAAACTTCCCAGTTAATCTAACAGATTCTATCACAAGGGTTATCTCCATTTCCGAAAGAAATTTAGGGCAGAATAAGAAGGAAGTTCAAGCCACCATGAAAATATATGAGGAATATCTAGAGCAAAATAAAAAGGAATCAATTCATGTGTCCAAGGACATTTAGTTTATTTTAATACATTTTTATGTAATTTTTTAGTGTAAATTACACGTATGAAAAGTACATAGTCCTAAGTCAAATTGGACTCTGTCTTAGAAGAAGTCAAATATTTATGTTTTTACTATTTTTTTTTATAGATCCTATCTATACTAAATAGGATGATCTTTGTAAAAAAGGTTCACAAAGAGATATATAAGTGAAATGATGTTGAATTGAGAAACAATTTTGAAACTTTGTATTCATATTGTAAATCTTGAATTCCATTCAATATAAGAAAATCAAATAATCTTTCAATATTTGTGTTGAGATAAACTTGTGATATGTTGGAGATGTTCTTATGTATTTTTTTTTACATTTTATTGTAATTTGATTGAATCATAGTATGAAATTTCTATAAAATGGAAGGTGCTAGGAAGTTGATTTTAGAGTCTTTGAGGTACGTTTTAGTTATTGGGTTTGTGTTTATCATTGAAAATGACTTACTATAGAGAGTTTGGGCTATAATTTACTCTTCTTTGGTGATTTTTAATCTTTATTGAAAATAAGTGAAGACTTTGGGATGCTTTTTATTCCATCCATTCACATTAATTTACTAGTATCATTCTAGTTACTCTTTTGGCTAACTAATTTGAATATCAATTATCATCACTTTATTAAGTAATTTTACGTTTTCTAAATATATTGTGAACAAAGGAAGATTTTTTTTAAGAAAATATAAATTTAAAAAAAATAGAATTGGATGACATGACAACACCCATTATGATAAAATTAGTGTAAATAATAACTTGTTGTTATAGTTATCAATAACAAAGGAGCCTCCCCTTGTATTGAGGAGATATTTTATCTCATCACACTATAGCTAAAATAACCATTTTACTACCATTATGTTGGTAAAAAAAATATTCACCCAATAGTTTTTGGTGACTCCACTAAGGAACGAACATATAACTGAGTTATACACTCATTCATTTGACATAGGACCAACACCTTATTATTTGATATCATTTTTATATAACTAATTTCCTTTATTTTTGGATACTTTCATGATCTGGTAGAATAAAGTTGAAATCATGGTAGAAGGGAAGTGAGACACATTGATCCTATAATTGATTTGTTGCAATAACATAACTTTGATCTTCTGTCATCATGTGCAAGGTCAGCTCTTCAACATATAAAATGTTTTCCACCTACCAATACAAGATCTCCTATACCTAGGGAGGCTTCTAATGTTTGTAGGGTCTTGCATGTTTTACCTTTGCAAAGGTTTTTTATTCATCCCTATAATCCAAAAAAAATGGTTTCTCAAGGTCTATGGGGGAATACTTTTGGTCCATTGAACTTGACACCTCTATCTCATGAACTTCTTCATGGTTCATGAAAAAATTTCCCAAAGTTTTATGGTGATGGCAAGAAACATCTGAATGAACATATTGTTGCATTCTACATTGCATGCAAATTTCTTGGATTATAACATGAAGATGTTTCTATAAGGTTGTTCATAGAAACACTCCAAGGTGTTGTTCTTGATTAGTTTTATCATCTTTTAATTGAAACCATCACCAGTTGGGAAATGATTAAGGCTATGTTTGAGGTAAAGTTCAAACCTATAGAATATTTACATGCCTTATTGGCTCAACTTACATAAATGAAGAAAGAATTACATGAACCCATGCATGGTTTCATGGAAAAGTTTAACAAGTTGAGGAATAGGATTCTGGCAGTTGCTCAACCTATAACTAATAAATTGAAGTGCTTCTTCATCAATTCTCAATTGCTCAAAGTGATTTTTATTTTGTGAAGCGCAACCCTAACTAATCTTCACACTACTCAAATCCTAGCCGCTGAAGTAGAATATGATTTAATTTTAGCAAGAAATTAAGAAATAATTCTATCAATCCTAGAGGGCATCCCTCCATAACTTCAACTTCTATTAGCACCACAAATACCATGTTTAAAAATATAGTAAATGAATTGCTAACACTCAAGAAGCAAATGTCCTAAGGTATATATTTTGTACATATAAGGATGCTCCAACGAGGACATACTCATATGATTTTAATTATTCTAATAATGTTGTAAGGAATCAAAATTAGAATAAGCTTCCTCCACCACAATCAAGTCTTATATTGAAGGCACCTCTGAATAATGCAGTAGTCAATAGGTTAAAACCTAAAAATGATGATGTTGTAGAACTAGAATATGTTATAGAAGACGAGGCTAATCCCTTCGTAAGAGATGAAGAAGGAGAATTTGCTGACTTCAATATCAAGTTTCTAAAATTTGAATAACAAGAATATGAATAAGAGGAAGACATATATGGTGAACCTTATGCCATAGTTTCCCATTCATAAAGTCAAACAAATCAATAATAAAATGTTGATAAAGCTAAAACCAAGGATGAACCATGAAACAAAGTTATTATTACTAAAAGAGAAACTCCTTCACCAATTCAACCAAAGGATATAGTGATAAATAACCAAGTAAGTGATCTTGCCCATTTTACTTCTCCTTCTATGTCTAGACCTAGTGCCCAAAACTGAAAACCTAAAAATGTAAATAAATTTTCCTCCTTGGCTACTCCATATCGATCTTTTGATATCACAGATCATGATAAAAATACAAAAATACAAATGTCAGAGGTTTAGACCTCTAATCTAGTCCAAACTAATTTAAAATATTGGCCAAATTTGTAGAAGGTAAAGGGATCAATCCCTGATCTAAAAGTGTACCAATTTACCTTAAGCCAAGACCAAAGAAAATTAACTTGGTTGTAACTCCTGCATCTAACTCTAGAAAATAGAACCTTTCTATATTTCCTTTTTGGTCAATGGTTATAAGCTCAGTAATTATGTTATTGATATAGGTGTTTTTGATAATGTGATACCTGTCAAGGTGGTTATTGCTTTAGGCTTATCCTTGACAAAGACTTTTGGCCATTTCTTCTCAATGGAAACTTAATAAGTACCACTCATAGGCCAAATCAAGGATACACAATTTGCATTTGCTACTTTTGCAAAGAAAAAGATCAAGATGTTAGTTCTAATGGTTGATGTTCCAACCTTAGATGGATTTCTATTAGGATGGAAATTTTTTAATTTTTAGTGAAATAAACATGGATTTGTTTGAGTGTACGATACCTATTAAGGATGTTATGTAGAAAATTCACCCAGAGAAGCAAGTGAAGTATACTGTGACAAAGACTAAGGATCCAAAAGCCTAGATCCTTTTTGAAAGTTATAGAATGGAAATGTATTTCTTGACCATAGATGAAGATTCAATATATTCAAATGATATTTAAAAAAAATATCAGGAAATAGATGAACCATCCAATTCAGATTGAGAAGTTTTAGATTTTGAAACTATCAGAGTTGAAAGTTCAAATGATGTTTGGACTTTAGAATTTGTCAGCAGTTATTCTTCAACTAGATTTGGAGCTAGGATAGTTCTCATATCCCCAAAAATAAAAATATTCCCTTTTCTTTCAAGTTTTAGTTTGATAACACTAAAAATACTGGTGAATATGAAACCTTGTTGTTAGGAATGGATGTTGCACAAAGTAAAGGAATTAAAAACTTCCACACTTTAGGTGATGTCAATTTAGTCATTTATCAAGTCAAGAATCTATATCAAACAAAGAATGAAATACTAAGGCATTACCATAATCAAGTTTGGGATTGCATGGAATGTTTTGATGGTTTCAATATATTGGCAGTTCCAATAGAATATAATGATAAAGTTAATTCATTGGTTTTTTAGCCACTTTACTGATTCCTCACAAACATTTCCAAGGAAACAAGTATATAATTGAGTTGGTTTTTTAGCCCAATGTTCTTGAAATCATTAATAATTGGCAAGTTTTTAATAATGATGAGTAAGTCATCTCATTCTTAGAGAATCTGGAAAATTTTAGTGAGTTATATTTTGAAGGAAGTGACTCTACCCCTCAAAAGTCCATCTCTAAAGTTAATGACGAAACTGCTAAAGAAATCTTGCAACTGAAAGGGAATAAGATTCACAAAGGTTTGTTATCTTTGGAGATAATTTTTGATAAACATGATTAATTCATTAAACATCAACAATACAAATCATATTCATCTATATAAATTGAGAGAATTAATATAGGAACAAAGAGTGACCCCAAGATGATAAATATTTGGAAATGTTGCTCATTGGATGAAAGGGAGAAGTTGGTGAGACTCCTATTCCAATGCATCAATGTATTATCATATTCATATGCTGATCTAAAATATTTTTGACTAAAGGAGATGAAACAAGATATTCCTCTCAAACTAATATCTTAGCCTCACAAGTAGAAGCATTGATATTATAATCCCAAAATCTTAGGTACCATCCTCACTAAAATTTAAAAGATGTTGAATACTAGGATTATGTTTCCTATACATCATTCCACATGGATAGCTAATATTGTTCTTATGAAGAAAAAGAATGGAGAAATCTACATATACATTGATTTTAATGATTTGAATAAATTGTCACTGAAGCATAATTACCTATTACTGGTAGTGGATCAAGTACTACATATTGTGAGAAGATAAAAAATGTTATCCATGTTAGATGGCTTCTTAGGATAAAATCAAGAGGTTCATGATGAAGATCAACAAAAGACAACCTTTACGACTGCATGGGGCACTTTTGCATATTATAGAATACCTTTTGGATTGATCAATGCTGGTGGTACCTTTTAGAGGATATGGACTTGGCTTTCCAATATATAGTAAGTAAGTTTATTATGGTTTATCTAAATGATCTAACCATTTTCTCAAAAAAAACACCAAGATCATTGTGACCATTTTCAGCAAGTGCTTGAAAGATGTCGTGAACATGAGATATCTCTTAATCTTAAGAAATCCATTTTTGGGGTTATTGAAGGTAAGTTCCTTACACACATTGTGTCTAAGAAAGGAATCAAGATTGATCTTTAATGGGTCAAGTCAATTCAAAATCTTACTTTGCCATCAAGGAATAAAGGAGTCCATTCCTTCTCTTGGAAAGTTAATTTCTTCCATAGATTTTTTCTAGATTTTGCTAGAAAAGCATGTCATATTATTGACATGATGAAAGGGAAATCAATTTTCCATTTGAAATAAAAAGAAAAGAGCAGCCATTCATGAGATTAAGAAATCAATTACACTTGCTTCTATTCTATGTTTCCATTACTATACCAAGAACTTCATCATGTATAGTTATGCTTCAAACCATACCTTATCTACAATCTTGGTGCAACTAAATGAAGAGGGGACTGAATCTCCCAGATATTTCATAAGCTGCCCTTTGAAGGCTCATGAGCTTATGTATTCATCAATGGAAAAACATGATTACGCTATGGTGAAAATGGTTAAGCATTTTAGTTAATACATCCTCAACTCTCACATCATTTCCCTAGTACTAGATTCTATAGTCAAGTCTATTTTGACTCAAAAAGAATTTGGAGGCAAAGAAGGAAATTAGATAGATAAAATCCAAGAGAATGATATGGAGATAAAGAATATAAAACTTGTGTATGGAAAAGGTTTGTGTCAACTCATTATAAGGACTAAATAAAAAGAGGTGCCCATTAATGAAGGAGATACAAAAGAACTTTCCATGGTCTAGGTAGTTAGCACAATGAATGAATGGTATTTTGATATTTCTCATTTCGTCACATATGGATAATGTCTACAACATTTTGCTTGCAAGGATAAGAGAACAATAAAACTTAAATCTATGAACTTTGTTCTTTAGTATAATGGTTTATATAAGTGAAACATTAATGGAATTTTTCTATGATGTGTAGATAAAACATAGAAAGATAAGTTGTTGGAATATTTTCATGATTTGTATTGTGTAAGACATTTTTCAACCTCGATCATATCTCATAAGATTTTATAGACAATATATTAATGGACAACACTTTTTAAAGATGCATATGCTTGGGTACGTAATTATGATTAGTGTTAGTAGTTTGTGGGAAAACCCAAGTTAACAGCCTTACCTCTCAATCTAGTAGTCATTGAAGAACCTTTTAAGTAATGGGGTGTTAATTTTATTGGAATGGTGAATTTGTTGTCAAGTGTAGGTCATATTTATTTTCTTATGGCTATGAATTACTTCACCAAGTAGGTGGAGGAAATTCTTACCAATCATGCCACTTCAGAGGTTATTTGTAATTTCCTCAAAGAGAATATCATCACATGATTTGGTGTGCCAAGCAAAATTGTGAGAGATAATGGTACATGTTTCACATCCCAAGATATGACTTAGTTATATTTTGAATATGTAATTATTATATCTCATTCCTTGGACTACTTCCCTTCAGGAAATAGTCAAGCTAAGTCAAGTAATAATAACTTGGTAACTATCATTAGGAAGTTGATGGAAAATCATCAGAGAAATTGCAATAAGGAACTATATGATGCATTGTGGGCTGATTGCATCACTCCTAAGTGAGAAATTGTTATATCTCATTTCCAAATTTTGTATGGGTTGAATGTAAAAATACCTATCACATTGAAATTACCTGCACTCAAACTGATAAAGGCAATTAAACATGAAACATTTGAAATTTCTCTAGAAAATTGTATTATGTATCTTATCAAGATAAAGGAGCAATGTAAAAAGGTAGTGGACCACATTTTTGAACATCAAAGTCATGTCAATGAAATTTTTGACAAGTAATCCAAGACATGAGATTTCTAAGTTGAAGATCTAGTTCTTTTATGGGACAAGATAAGAGAACCAAAATGAATGCATAGAAAATTTGATTTTCTATGAAGGGGTCCTTTTCTCATTAACCAAATCAATGGATAACACAATTTACTCTTAGCATACCTGGATGGAACACCATTACCACTGCCCTACAATGGGCAACATCTAAATCTTTTCACTCAGTGAGGTTTCAAATAAATTTATACATAATGTGAACATCTATATATTCTTTGTTTTTGTTTTAGTCTAGTTAATCAACTAACTCCATGGCCTAATGGAGAAAGGCACTTAGAGTTCTGGGATTCTCTTTCCTTAAAATATTTTTGAAGAATGCTTGAAGGAAATTCCATAGTTAAAGCCAACTATTATCCATGAATTTAACATGCTCAATTCATGGGATAACCCCTATGAAAAGTGTTAATTTTATTTTCCATGGGCTCTAAGCACACAAAACAAGGCTGATCACTACCTCTTTGCATTTGTTTTTCCCAATAAAGTTGATATTTAGAGGAAATTTTGTATCTAGTATAATTCAAAGAATTTTCTCTAAACTACACTTTGTTTCTTTTCATGTTGTGTTAGAGAACTTTTTTGACTTTGTATATGTTTTGTGCAAAGTCAGAGATTTTTTTTACTATACATATGCAAGGTTGGGATTTTTTTTTGATCTTGCACATGGGACCCACCACCCATGGTAAATAATGGGCATTGATTACCATATTTTATATATATTATGCCTTGTAATTTTTACTATTTATTTTTATCTTCCTCCTCGCTATTTTGGAGCTCATTTTTACTCTTCCAACACCATTTTCAAGTTTTTCAACACGTCCCCTATCACCATTTTTTGTAGTTACCATAACTTGCACATGGACTTCTGAGAATGCATTGTAGGTAGGGTTTTTCATTTTTGTTTTCTTTCCTCTTACATTTTCTCATTGTTGGTTGGTTCTACCACCTAAGTTTTTTTTCTATTTATTATTTTGTTTCATGCTTCATGATATGTTTTAAATCCTACTTGCTTCACTTATTGTGGCCTCTTCAAACCTAGGGTTTTGATTATATTCTTATCCCAAATATTTCCAACCCCCCTGTGTCCTTTTATTTTCTATGCATCTCAGGTCTAAATTTTATGTTTTTGGGTTTAGGGTTTTATCTCTATTTTTTCCAATCCTCATGCATCTTGAAGAATTTTTTCTGAGTTGATTTTGTCCCTTTATCTTTTTTCCCTATGTACATTAGATAATTTTATCTAAAGTACACATTCTCTTTCAAAGAATTTCATAGAAAATTCTTTGATGTGGATGAAGTTAGCCAACCCAACTTAGCTCATCAAGTGCAAGTTAGAGAAAACTCTCCAACATACATAAAAAAATTAGATTAGATGCAATTCGAAGAATTTTCTATGACCTACATCCAATATGACTTTATCCTCATGCAAGTCAAATAATATTATTTGACCTACACTAACAAAGATAAAACCAAGTTATGCAAGTCAGAGAAAATTCTCTGACTTGCATGAAAGAAGTTTTTTCCAAGTTATGAAATTTGGAGAATTTTCTCTAACTTACTTCTCAAAACCTTCCAACTCCTATGTAGTTCAAAGAAAATTCTATGAACTACACAAACTTCACCATTTCTTGTGTAAGAGATTTTTTTTGCAACTTTTACATTGTTCCAAAAAGAATGAAAATTACTGTGGATAACCAAATTTTCCTACTTGCAACTATTTAATCAATGTAAAAAAATTATACAAAAAAAAATGACGTACAAGTTTCATGGTGTGCTTCCATTGTCCAAATTCAATTCAAATGTAGATCATATTGGGGACATAGATATTAGCCATGTGAACATGGTTGAGTTGTTGTAGAGACTAGGAAGAGATACCATTACATCTCAGATGCAACTGGTACTTAATAGTGAGATCTAATTGGCTACTAAATTTCCCATGTCATCATAGGATTCAAAATTCATCTTGACCATAGCCACACATTTTGATAAGGAAATTAGATCAATCAAGGATTCAGAGGGTAGAGTGGTCATTCACCCTGATGAGGAATATTTTGATAAAATCTTTCACCTTTTTGAGATTGAAGACTATTCAGACTTAACTATGGAATCAGCTCAAGAATACTACTATATAGATCCTAAAAAGTGCAAGAAGCAAATCAACTCCAAATGGCTCAAGACTCCTCATCCCACCATTGCTAGATAGCCCAAGTATCTATACAATAGTACATTTCTATAGGAGGTAGGGGATTTGATCACCCTCCAAAGCAGAGTGAAAGGACTACTAACTTCAAACATTTTCCAAGAGTGCATGTATCAATACATTTGGGTTATCTAAAGAAACAAACAATATATCTCTTGGGGTAAACAAATTAGTGATGCTATTTGTCATCAACTATCCGAGGTGGATTCTTCACTAAAGTTTTATATGAATTCACATCTCATGTATGTTGTAGCTATTATAAAGTCTTTCTTAGGTTTAACTAATGTTGGTGAGAGAATAAATGTTCTTGTATATGAGCACTATCCATAGCTGATTCTGAAGGAAAGAATCAAACATTATAGGAGAGTTAATGATGTTTTCTTATATCAATTCATTTTTACTTTTGAGAAAGATCTTGAAAACAATAGAGTTCCAGATCAATCATGGGCATAGGTAAATAGGATTGGTTGCATTTTATTATAGTTCCCAACCTTTACTTATATCAGGGTAGGAGGGTTTGATGAACAACCTTACATGATACCTAGGTGCCCAAGTGATAAGTTAATATTAATGGAGATATGTAGAAAAGTAATGAGTGTGCATAAAAATAATTAAATGCCCATAAAAAGGATTCAAGTTTGCAATCAGTTTTGGTCAGTACACAATTACCACTATTCCAAGGGCCAAAACCATGAAAATTGAGTTGTAATGGATTACACTTAATAAATTAAAGAGTAGAGAAAACTTTGATTATAGGCTGATGAAGGAGAATCTCAAATGTAATATCACTCACATAAATAGACTTGAAGACATTTGGGTAGAATGTAAGACTAACTAAGACATAAGGAGACTTGATTATAATCACCTCACTACTAATCAGATTGTTAATTTAAAATTGGTAGATATTGTTGAAGATTTGATAGATGATGGGATTTTATTAGATCAATCATATGAGAAAAATAATGTGGCTTCAACTCCTCTTCCTCCCATCCAATAGTAAGTTAAAGAATCCATTTACATTAGAGATAGATTCCAAACCATTTTTTCTAGAACTAATGCTTTGTTGGAAGGATAAAATATACAATTAAAGTTATTCAAGACTAGTTTAAAAGAATAATATGATGAGGAGATGACAAATAAATTTGAAGAGCTGAGAACAAAGAACACAAAAGATGCCTCCACGTCAACACAAAAATTTAGGTTTGTGTTCAAACATAGAGGTAAGGGAAAAGGCAAAGAACCAAATATAGAAAATAATGACCAATTGGGTCAAGAGGAAAATACAATCATAAGTGAAGCACTAGTTCAATTTGAAATTTCACCACCAATGACCTCCCAAGCAGAGACCTCTCAAGAGAAGATTTGTTAGTTGAACTATCATGAATAACAACTTCACAGGTAGCATCTTCTACTCTTCCTCCTTCCACTCCCTCTATTCAGATGCTTCCAGAATACCTGTCCAAAGTCTTCTCTCATCTCCTCTTCACCCTCAAGTGTTACTCTTTTTCAACTTCCTTAGTATAGTACATTGGACCAATTTCTTAATTCTTTGTCTAATTTGACTAGCCCTTCTATGTCAATAAAGTCACACACCAATTTATGTATCACTCAGAAAGATATGGATAAGCTAATTTCTACTTCATCCTCAAAATTGACAAACAATTCCTCCTCCACCACCATTTCTAATTTGTAAATAATAAGTAATTTCTTTTCCATTCTCACTCTAACTTCACCTACCATAACTACCATTCTATCAATATCCATCCCATTACTAGATACCTCCATCCTTATTGTCATTCCACTTAACTCACAAACCATTGATCTTCTCCCAACATCCCATGTTTTATCATCCTCTACATAAGGAAATTCATCTTCTCTTCCCCCTTAGATGACATCATAAACACCTAAGAAGAGGAAGTGAACTGTGGCACCAAAAGACTTTGATTTTGGTCAAATCTAATTAGTGAAGCCAAAAATAGATAAAAAGGCTTTAAAATGTCAAGAGTGGTTATTGAATATAGTTAAAAATATGCCAAGGTTGGAATTCCTCTAGAAGATAAGAACACTGAAGATATCCAATTATTTGATTTTGTGATTAGATGGATAAACCTAGGTAAACAAACTCATGAAGGTGTGAAATAAGATTTGCAATTAGCAATGGTATCATTGCTTGAGAGATATGATAGAAATAAAGTGATTAGAAGTCATCTCAATATATAAGTAAAATAATTAACTTTAGTTCTACTCAAGATCATGCAAACTTCTAAATCATTGATACCTATTGGGGGTGATATTATTGAGAAAGCTATTCAAGAATCTAAAAAATTTGTGTCACAAGGTTAGGCAGTCAATGCCTAGATGGAAAGACTGATAGTGCAAGTTACTCAATGGATAATATCTACCATTAATTTTCTCAAAAACTTTAATGAATTAAAAATTATAAATACAACAAACTTTGGATACTCTTTCTCAAGATTCATAATTGATGGATAAAGATATTGAAACATGGACTCAACTATGTCAATTTAAGATGGAGCTTTTGATTGAACACAAGACAATTTCAAATAGTAAAATGTACATAGAATAAAAAGAGGTAGTTGTGAATAAAAAGGAAGTTATTAGTCTAATCAATATTATTGAAGAAGCCCAAGCCATATAGAATAACAAAGGATTGGACCTTACAGAGAAGATTGGAGAATTTCCTTATCAGGTGATTAATGGCTCTAAGGAAATTCTTCCTACTGAAAAAATTGTTAAAGAGTTCACTCATTTAGTTAACATAGATGCCAAAATAGGGACATTTACACTGGATTCTATGAACTAGGAATTTGACTCAAGAGAGGATGGTTAATATGGTGTTAGTTTTAAAATGAAAACAAACTGAAAGAAACACACTATCATAACATCTCTAGGCCTAGAAACTAGGGAGAGATTAGTTAATAAACATGAATAAAACGCTCAAATAAAATTGAAAATAAACCTTCTTTTACCTCACTTGGATGCTCAAAAATTCTTATTGTAGTGGCTTGCTCAACTTATGCTCATGAAGTCCTTAACAATGGAATCTTGGCTACCTCCATCTCTGTTTGGCACCTTTGGCTTGTGGCTTGGATTGGCTTGGAATCAATTTGTCATGGTAACGCTAGTTCGTTAAAGCTTTTGGAATGAATCCTACATTATAACTTTGTATTAGCAAGACTTGGAAATGGTGGTAATGGCCTCTATATTTATATATTTTTGAGATTGATCAAAATTAACGTGAACCATCCATCCTGAGATTGAGATGTGTGGTTGACGATTAATTCAATTTTTGGAATTAAGTTTATAATTATCATCATCATAAAATTGGAAGAAGGGGAAATTAAAAGGCATGGAGGGCATCATGGAAGGCATTGATGAGGCATGGAGGGCATGAATCTTGATATTTGTGGCATTTATGGCCTAGGAATGTCTTTCCAAAAAATGAGGTCACTTGATGATGCAGATATTTAATATTTATTTCTAAAATAAAGTTTTCAATAAGTTTCCATGTAATTATTAATTAGGATTTAACTTGGATTAATTAACTCTTTATCATGTTTAATCACTTTGTGCACAAATTACTCAAATTGATCAAAATGCCTTGTTATTGGTCTAAACTTTTATTGGATTGGAATTGGAAGTCAATGTCAGATGCATTAGAATCATATTCCCATTTAGGATGTTACCAACACCAAATACCAAAGGCATATTTCTCATGTAAGATATTTGATAGGAAAGATTAATCCACAACACTTAGGTGCAAAATTGACATTTTGACTTGAAATGATCTGACCAAAGGTAATTATCCCATAATTTGCATTACCCCCTTTAGGGATACCCTAGCCAAAATAGGCATTTGAATATGTTAGTTTCACATCATTTAGCATGTTTTACTATTTTTACACCAAATTGTGCATTTCGGGTAGAAATTGGCTAAAAGCTTGATTGGAGGTTATTGGTGGCTAGATTTAGGTGTCTACAGTTTTCCCTTGTTTGAGAAGGCATTGAAAGATATAATCATAGTAACATATTATCAAAGAATGAAAATTTCCTATATGCCTACAACTACAATGATGATAAGCTAATTATATGATGCCCCCTCGAGGGAATGGTTGGCATAAGCAGGTTAGTAAATGGTCCCTCAAAAAGAAAGAAGAAAAATGAGAGGACCAAGGAAAGATGATGGGGTGAAAACACAATGATATTGAAAAAGTAGTCAAAGTCATTAAAAATACAAGTGAGATGGTGTATAATGGTTTTCTCAAAGATGGTTATAAATATTATACCCTGATAGTGGCAACATGGTATGATAATACAATGATTTTCCCAAAGGCAATTATAACCATTAAGAAGATGGAGCTGCCCCTGTTAGGATAGACAAACAATATAATAGCATGCCCTTGTATGGGCAAAATTGGTAAAATGGTGACAACATAATGAAATTTCCAAAGGTAGTTATAATCATTGAAAAATGCAGGTGGGATAGTGTGCAATGATTTGCCCATAGGTAGTTATGATCATTAGACCCTGATTATGGAAAACATGATAAACATTGTTGAGGATGATGATAACTTAACACAAAGGGTAATGATGAATTGGAATAACCTACTAGTAGGGAGATGCTCATTTAAACTAATAAAAGTTGGACTTATTTTATGTTTAATTGCTCTATTTGGTATATGATTAAGATGAAATCAGGATGTCAGTGTTGAAGAGATGCCACCATTGCTGAATAGAGTTTTTGAAGCTTAGGTTTATTGTAGCACATATTGGTAGAAATAATGGTATAACATCATGAAGACGTGGTTGAAATATGCATAAGGACTGACTCCCATAATCCAATACACAATAGAAAATAATGCACCAATGATAGAAACCATGATGATAATATAAACATATGAATTTGGATGGATTCAAGTGTAAGTGTGGATAAGGAATCACCCAATGAACACACATCAATTGAATCAAGGCAATAGTGCTAAAAGTAAACAAACATACGTACAAACAAAATAACAAAGAAGCAAACAAAGAAACACTCAATAGAAACCATATGAAATTTGCCCCTAGATAATAGGTGACAATTTAGCAAACAAAAAAAATGGAGGAATAAAATAAAATGAAGGTGGTGGTCGAGCTATCTCCATATGCACTAGGCAAGTGGACACTACTTACATAGTTCCATGGATGTAATATCTAATAAAAATCTTTAGGACAAATGTAGTTCTTCAAGGGAATGGGAAGATGTGATAATTGAAAACAAATAGAATGGATGTTATAAAAGAATAATAATGGTCTTACAAAATGGTAAGTGCATGGCAGAAAAAGGCCAAAAAGGATGGGGAAACTAAATGATAAGTGATTTTCTTGTAACATAGTAAGGGTTCCCAAAATCCTTAAGGCAAAGAAGTGGTTAATGTTTTTTTTCTTTTCTAATGATTTTTCAAATGTTTTTAGAATTTTTTGAAGTATCTCAACTTGATCAAGAATGATGAGACACTAAATGGTTCAATCTCAAAAAATGGCAAGAGCATTTAAACTAAGATTTCTTACAAAAAAATGAGATTGTTCAAACTTAGGTTGCTCACAAAATGATGAGAGCACAGATTAGGGGGTGACTGAGCTAACCTCAACAAGTATCAAGTGCTAATTATATCATCTCAGGGTAAGACCTCAATTCACTATGGTTCTGCCTTACAGTCAAGGAATTCAACTAGTGTAACAGTCAATTAAAAAAAAATAGGCACAGTTGGTAAAAATACAAAGTATGACATAAAAAGTGGCAAATTGGTACATTGAGGCTTAATAAACAAATATTTCCCCTACTTGTCTCCTAAGTGGTTATAACTAGGACACAATGGCATGGATCAATGGTACTAATTTACCCAAAAGTGGTTATAATTTGTAACAATACTGGTGATAAGAAAGAAATAATAAACAAAGGATGTAACTGCTAAAACTTCTATCACATTGCTAAAAAATATGATCTCTATTTGAATTATTTAAACTAATTGATGAAATAAATCAAATATCTTTATGCTAAAGATGTGTAATAAATGGAAAAAACCAAAGTCAAATGAGTTAGGCTTTAAAACACACTAGGCCGATAGGTTAGAAGCGAAAAGTGGATATGACTAAGAGGATGGATAAGGATGATATTTGTACAAAGAACAATAATGATAAAATGGCATAACTAAAATGGTCCTTACAAACAATATGCATTAGTACTCAAGCATAGTACCATTTGAGATGAATAATATTCATTGGCTTAGGAAGTTCATCTCTATCTGGTGTGGTAAGCCTATATGCTCTTGATCCATAATCTGTAGTAATGATGAAAGTCCTTATCCAATTTGGTTTGAATTTGTATTTATTTTTATTCTTATATGTGGTATTCTTTTGCTTTCTTTAAGAATAAGATCACTAAGTTCAAATGTTCTATACTTAACATGTTGATTAGTGTGGCCTTTGAGTTAGTTATGATATCCCTGAAGATTATTGAGTGCAGTTGTGTATTTCTCATCATGTAAGTCTATCTCTTGCAAGAAAGCTACTCGATAGTCATGATCATCTAGGACATGGTTAAAAAATATGTGTAGTGAAATAAATTCAACCTTAATGGGAAGGATGGATTTAGTACCATAAAAAAGTGAGTATGGAATGGATTATATGGGGGTATGATGATTGGTATGGTATGCCTAAAAGGCAGGGAATATCTACAAGTGTCAATCATGACTAGCATCATTGACAGTATTTTTGAGAGTATTGATAATGGTTATGTTCGATGTTTTGGCTTGGCCATTACTTTGAGGGTAATATGTTGTACAAAATGTTGTGTGATCTTATATTTAGTACATATCTGATCTACATCTTTATTCTTAAATGATCCTCCATTATCAAATATAATGTCAGAGGGAATGAGATGGTTGAAGATGAAATTGGAAATTTGATTTCTAGTCATGTAAGTGAAGGGTATAGTTTCAACCCACTTAGTGAAAGTCTCATGGTGGTAAGGATATGTTTATGGCAATTAGATGAAGTGGGGTTGATCTTCGCAATGAGGTCAAGTCCCTATGTAGAAAATAGCCATTGTGTCAACCTCAATTTCATAGTTTTGGCTGGGGCATGAATTAGATTAGTATGCCATTGACATTTGTCACACTTATTTACATATGCAACAACATCGACATCCATCATGGGCCAATAATAACTAGTACACAAGAGATTTTTGGATAAGATGGCCCTATTAGAATGAGCTCCACATACCCCTTTATGAACTTCTCTCAATACTAGTGTAGACTCTGTCAAAGTTAAACAATGAAGTAGAGTTCCATCAAAACTATGATGGTAAAGGGTGGATCTAAGTAAAGTATAATGAGTGGAATGATGAATGAAGGATTTGGTTTGTTTTTGAGATAGGTTAGGTGGTAGAACTTAGTCATGAAGGTAGTTATAAATTTCTAAGTACCAGATAGAATTAGGAACAATAATTTCATAAATCATTGAAATAGTTGAAGGTTCATGAGCTGGTGCTAACAAGTTCTCAATGACGAAGTGATACTCTATATATTTATCTATTTGTCAAATTAGAGAGACAATATTAGTCCTGGAATATATAGTTCTATTACTAGCCCTTTGTATGTGCTCAAACTAAATGTTGGCAATTTATTACTTAAGAGTGTCGATCATGGATTTATATAGAACTAACTTGTCATATTTGTTCTAAAAATGATCTGAGACCTGATTGATGATTAAATGAGAATCACCATAAACTTAAAGATGAGATATGTTCCAATACACTATCTATCAAAGTCCTACAATAAGTTATTTATACTCAACCATGTTATTTGTACAAGGAAAGCTAATTCTAAATGATTTAAGGATTAGATCCCCCTATGGTGTAATAAATAATAAAATATCAAAATATAGCTTCCAAGGTTGCTCTTCAAGGGGTGTATCAATTATGGTCATTATGGATTCATCAAAAAATTAAAATGTGAGTGGTTATGTGTCTTTGAGAGGTGCTTCAGTAAGTTGATCTGAAAGAACTTGTCCCTTGATTACTTTCTGATTGACATACTCTATGTCAAACTCACTGAAAAGAATGATTCATTTAGCCATTCTACCTTGAAAATATATTTTAGATAGTAGATACTTGAATGGATATACTATTGAAATGACCATGGTCTTATTAATCAACATGTAATGGCATAGTTTTTGAGCTATAAAGACCATGGCCAAATAATATTTTTCAATAGGCGCATAGTTATGTTCATATGTGACCAAGGTATGACTTAGGTAGTATATAGCATGCTCTTTTTCATTTTCATCATGTTGATCCAAGAGTGCCCTCAGAGCATGGTTGGTAGTTGGTAGGTATAAAAAGAATGAATTTTTCATCATAGGAGGTAATAAAATAGGAAAATTAACAAGGTAGTCTTTGATTTGTTGAGAGGCTATTTGGTAGTGATCATCCCAGTGAAATTTAACTCCCTTATTTAGAAGGTGTGTAAATGGATGGAAATTATTTGCTAAATAAGAGATGAAGCATCAAATTGATTGGATCTTACCCTACAAACTACAGAGTTACTTTAAATTGGTTGGTGGTGGCATCTTGTTTCTAGCATGGACTTTAGCTGGATTGACTTCAATACCTCTAGGAGACATGATGAAGCCAAGTAATTTACCTAAGGTTACACTAAACACACATTTATTTAGATTGAGTCTAACTTTACACTCCTATAATCTTTTAAATATCTTATGCAACACTACTGGATGGTCGACCTTGGTTTTGGATTTTCCTAATATGTTATCAATATAGTCTTCAATAATATCATGTATCATATCATGGAATATGGTAGTCATGGCCCTTTGATATGTATCTCTATCATTCTTAAGTCCAAATGGTATTACGTGATCACAAAATGTTCCCCATGGAGTGGTGAATGCTATTTTATGTTGGTCTTTTAGTGTTAGTATAATCTGGTTGTATCCTGAAAAGCCATCTATGAGTGAAAGCATTTCATAACCTGCCATGGATTAAATGATCATGTTGATATTAGGTAATATAAAATCATATTTAGGATAATCTTTATTGATGTCTCAAAAATTAGTACAGATTATGATCCCTTCAGGCTTTTTACTAACATGTACCATATTAGAGATCCATTTTGACTAGTTAATGGATCAAATACATCTTAATTCTAAGAGTTTTTCTAACTCTTTATTTAACAATATAGTAATGTGAGCATGTGTCTTACATAGCTTTTATTTTACCAATTTATCATCAGGATTAACCATAAGGTGGTGCAGAACCAAGGTGGGTTCCAAACCTGGCATGTCAAAATAGGCCCATGCAAAGATATCTACAAATTCTCTCAATAGAGCTGTAAATACTTCATGTTCCTACTCAGTGAGGGATATGCCTACTTTTATCCATTTTGGGTCTGATGGAGTCCTAATGTTTACCTCTACTGTATCTTCAACTAGAAGGGTTGAACCATCTTGTAGGATAGTAGGCAATGACTTGAACTTTTAGACTGTGACAGGGTCCTCTGCTAGGACTTGCTCTTCAACTTCTCCTAGGCATGGTAAATTTGAGTCCCTAATGGGATATCCAACCATGTGACAAAAATAGTTAAAAATTCTTAAATAATTTGATCAAATATTTGTTGTTGTGAAAAACTAAACTCAGATCTATAGGAAAGTTCATCATTGGTGGTCTCCTGGTCTAAATTCAAAGAATAATGAACATCCCCATCTAATGGTACCTAAACCAAGTTTTCACCACTAGATTGGCCTTTATGTTTACTTTTTCCCTAGCTAGAAATAACCTCAAAGAGGTTTTCACTTTGGGACCTCAATGTTTTACTTATTTTTTTTTGGCTAAGGGTGTTCACCTGCTTTTCAAAATATGTTTTGAGATCCAATGTAATTGAGAATCCTAAATTGTGATCTCCCAATGGAATGTTGTCTCTAAGGCCTAAAAAGTCATACAGTGCCTCATCATTTTGGAACTCATCAATCAATAGATTAGATTCTTGTTGGTCCCAATAAATCAGTTGGGGATAATATAATGGCAATGGTTTTGATGAATGACCAGGGTAAGTGCATAAATGGTATTATTATCAAATAAGTTGGTTATAGCTAGGTCATCAAAGGTGAGGCTATGATCAGAATCTGCTTCATTGTTACCATCATCATCACTAGTCATTGGTGATGGAGTTTGAATAAGATATGTGGGGTCACCCCCAATAGGTTTAAATCCAAATGCATAAGTTATTTCATACTTAGTCATGGAAATTGATTAATGGTTCCTTGTTGTTTCGATCCAAGTTATCTTCCTTCATAATTATGATACTCCATGATCCTATTGGGAATATGATACTTTTTACTTTTAAAACAATCAGCTTGGTTGTCATCATATAACCATGATTCATCCCCTTCAAGAGGGTCAAGTTCTAGGCTAGATGTTGGTATAAATCTAACATGTCCCTTATCTTTGTTCTTTTGTTTCTAATGCATATTTGGGGTGACTTTAGGTCACTCAAATGTTTTTAGATTCTGAGGAAGATTAGAAATATGAAATATATCATGGGTCACAAACTATCTAGATCCATTATCTGAAATGATGAAATGATTAGAAGCTTCAAGAAGTGGCATGTGATAAAGGGAATCAAATGTATTAGGATCTATGTAATTATCAAGTGAAGGATAAATAAGTATAGCCTCTCCTTTATCCTACCTAGGACTTAGATTCATGCCATTATGATAATTATAGATTTGAAATTTGGCCTTAATATGTTTGTAGTGTTCAAATGGGTGTAAATCTTTTAGAATATTCACTTCCATCCCTGAGTGGGAAAACTTAATACATTTGTGCAGCAATGATGGGGCTGCATGAATCTCATGTAACCAAGCCCTACCTAGAAGCTTATTGTATGATAACATAAGATTAAACACATGGAAAAGTGTATCATGGGTCAAAGGCCCAATGATGACTGGCAAGCTAATGGTGCCTTGTGATTCTGTTTCCTGATTATCATAGGCTTTGATGGTTATTATTTTTTGTTAGAGATCTACCATTGTGTACCAAAAAAGATTGATGAGCTTTAGAGACACTATTTTGAGGCATGATCCATTGTCTATAAGGAAACATTTCAATTTATGTAGCTTTATTTAAAATTTTATGTGCAATGAGTTATTAAGGAGTGGGCTAAAGGAAGACATATCACTTTGGTTGAATGTGACTTATTGGGTTGGAGCTAGGTGTCCAACCAAAGCTTGAAATTTATTAGGGGATATGTCACTACCAACAGTGGATTTAGTTAAAAACTCATTCAAGATGTTCTTGTGGATTAATGAGATTCACAAAAAATCTTAAATAGAAATTTTTGATGGTGTCTTTTGCAATTATTCCATAATATCAAACTTATTATCTTGGTCAGTATTGAATGGTTTATTCCAAGGCTGAATGGTCAGTTGGATAATAGGTAAAGTGGCTGATGGTTGTGGGCCTAGGATAGTAATCTTCAACCTCCAAGTTAAGATTGCATAATCAAGATTAAATATTGGACTATTATTACTAGAAAAGTTGGGAATGGTGTGGGACTAGATAGGACAAGTCTTAATTGACGGTACACTCATATGTGGTCATGTGGCAAGGATGATTTGTTGATATAAGGTCCTAAAGGGGAATTCCTAGTTTTTTGTTTACCAATATGTACTCCCAGGTCAAAAAAAGGATTATCCATGTAATTTGGCTTAATGTTGTTGTTTAGTAATAGTTTAGGCTGATTAGTCCTTGGTCTAGGATTAATCGAGATGGTATTAACACTACCCCCTATAATATGGCCTATAACCCTATTGTAATCATGTGCAACTTCATGGCAATTTTGTTGGGTTTTACCATTCTGACCTTGGTTTTGTCCATTATTCTATCATTGTGGGTTATGTGGCTGATTTTTTTGATTTGTTGGTTCGGCCTTTGATTTTGATACTGTTAATTTTGCTATTGCACTATCTATTGTTATTGTTATTGTTGATTATTTTGTTGTTATTGATTATTATGTTGGGGAAAGAGGTTTTGATAAATACAAAGAGTTTTATTAGAAGTAGAAGCACTATTATATAATGTTATCTCTCCATTATTCAACATATTCTCAATCAAATGCTTAATTTGAACACATCTTCATAGATTATACCCGTTGACTTGATGATATTCATTGAATTCATTTTCATGATACCAATTAGGATAAAAAATGCCTTGTAGATAATGCTTTGGTATAGGAAAACTAATCATATTAGTAGTATCAAGCTTGTAAAATACATACTCAATAGGTTCTCCTAGGTCACTAAAGTCACAACATAAAAGCATGGTTCTCCTACAAGGAGTTATTTATAATGATAAAGGATGTTGTATTTATTATGTACGTCCTGGTTGTTGTGCTTGAATTATTGGTTGGAGAAGTTTTTGGGTAGGATTAAGCTAAAAAATTGGTGTAGATGATGTTTAAACTATTTGGACATGATGGTATTCAATTACTCTATTTCCCACAACATTCCTATTATGGTTGAATTGCTTCAATCTTTCTTGGTTTTTGGCCTATGTCAATTGTCATGCTTGTGCTTGAATGGGGTGTTGGTGTTAGCCATTTCCCTAATTGATACCTTAATTTTGATTAGTTAAATTCAGATTGATAACTCCTTTATTGATAAGCACTCATTCAATCAACAAACCTTTATCAATGATCTCATTGAAAGTATGTGCACATTGTAATTTTAAATAGTAAGCTATCTCACTATGCAATTTTTTATTAAAAATAGTGGCTATTTATTTATCTAGTAAACTATGGGTGAAACAACTTGCAAGGGCTCTCCATCACTGTAGGTAACTTGCAAAACTCTCACCAGCTTTTTATTTTTCTTGCGTTAAGTCCACTAATGAAATCTCATGCTCAAGATTATAGGAAAAGTGATGCACAAACTTATCAGAAAGATCATCAAAATCCATTATTGAATTTTTGGGCAACATTAAAACCCACTTAAAGGCTTGTCTAACCAAGCTCCTTGGAAATAATAGCAAAAGGTATATGTCGCTATATGCCACTAGTTGACATGGAACAAAGAATTTAGTAAAATGGGCCTTAAAATCACCTTTTTTTTGTATTTATCGAATTTTGGTGGTTCGTATCCTAGAGGAAATGATATCTAAAAATATTCCATGTTGAATGGATAGGAACACACATCATCTAATTTGAATTTTTTAGTCTATTTCCCAACATGAATCGTAGCAATTGCATCCTTCATCTATTTAAATTCTTAGGATAGGAAACTGGAAGGAAGATTAGTTTGAGGGAGAATATTAGTTTGGGTGGATGGTTGGGAGGTCACAAATGGGACAATTTGACTAGGATATGATGGAGATAACTATTGAGGTATGTTGGTTTGGTTATGGAATGAATCAAGAATATGCATACATGGATTAGGATGTACTTAAAATTGCACATTTAGTTATGTAATATTTTGGTTTGGGTTAGTGATAAAGTTTTGACTTAGAAGATTATGTGGTTGGGATGGAGGGATATAACTATACTATGCCTATTATGTTTGAAAAGGGGCATGGTTTCAACTAATCAAACCTTGTTGTTGAGTGGGAACTTGTGGACCAAGACCATATCTCTAAATTTGTGGCATAGTTCAAACCAACAATTATTTAGTAGGTACTTGAGAAACATGGGATCCTCCTTGGTACATGAATCCCTATGGGGAAGTGAAAATCGATTATAGATTTGGCATCTATCACTGACCAATATTTGCATGTTGTTGACTAGTTATTACTTCATTTTAGATTTGCATATTATTATATGATTGAAAAGGTATGTTTGTCATTACCTAGTGAGGTGGAACATTAATTTCCCCTGATTGAGGTGGCAATGTATTTATCCTCTATTTCATTGGTAAACTAGATAATGATTGTTGTTGTGAAATACTACTTGTTAATTATTGAGGAGGAGTAGGATTCATCACATTCTATCATTGAGGCATGACATTAGCTATTTTTTTACTACATAGTCCTGTAGGTTGTACACTTGAGGAAGCACCTAGTTGAGGTTGGGATGTATAAACTCCTACTCCCTAGTATGATGATCCACTCATGGAATTAACTATAGGAACATGTTGTTGGCTAGTTATTTATGCATTAGTAATACTTTGATTGGGATTGGATGTTTTTTGCACATTGTTCACTATATTTTACTCATTATTCTATTTATAGGCTGAAGACACTTCTTCAATAATGGGCATATGCATCAAGTTATCTATCAAAGTGGTTTGTATGAATAGGTCATAACTCAGATTCTCTTGTCTAGTTAACTCTATAAACACTCTTATTGAAGGAAATAAGTCAATAAGAGGTTTGATCATCATATTCATCTGATTGAAACTATGTGCTAGATTTAGGTAGGTTTGATATGTTGTCTATATTTGGTTAAAGTGGTCTTCCATGATGTTTTTTCCTTGATTAGATATACTAGGGTCTTGATACATTGTTGAGACTAGAGCCATAGGATTTATAGAAGAATCCTATTGATCATAAATGATATTGTGAGGCACTCTTACTAGGCTTGGTAGATTTTCATGAGAAAGTCTATTCAAAACTTGGTCCCTACCTCTATGGCTCTAACCAAAATATTATCATTATTCTCTAATAAGTGTCACTTAAACAAAAATGGATCATACGTAGAAGCCATATTAGTAGAATATGACTGTTGAAAAATTGGATCATCCACTATGGGTATTGTAGCTAGGTATTATGTTATTTATTCTTGGTCTTATTTTGAGTAAGGTGGTGTGTTAACAAAATAGATAGCCAATGGATCTTGGATTTATGTCCCTAATTGAGTATTATAAGAGGTATAAGAATCTATCTCATAAATAATATTATCTACATAGGGGTCTTGCACCATTTCCTCTGATGCAACCACATTACTAATCCCTGGATTGTACATGAGGCCACTACGGGTGTAGGAATACATGTTGGGATCCATAGTCAATGATTTGTGATAAAAGGTCAAAGATTTTTTTTAAAATATAAAAGGTCAATGTCTAAAATAGATTGTGTTCCAACATGGTCTAGATTCATCAAAAGGATCAAAAGGCTTATGCAAATATTTATGAAGAAATAAGATAGCATGAAGTATCTAACATTTCACTGTTCACACAAAGATAAGCAAGTAAATGGACTATAAATCCAAATGCCAAACTATAAGGTCAAAGTGTTTAAAATTAGTCTAATCTAGGAATTTAAAAGTTGCTAGGTCTTTTGGCCAAATGTGGCATCAAAATATAGGTTTAAACAAGGCATGTGCTAGGACTCTTGGCCAAACGGTGTCAAAAGATAGACTTTGAAATAGATAAATGTTTTAATCTAATGGATTTGAAATACTTCTAACAAACACTAGATATTTGATTCTTGGACATAAACTTGATCAACTAGGTATAGGGTATGAAACAAAAGGCACTTTAGAGATAGTTTATTTTCTCACAAATAATGGTATAAAACTTGGTTTTTTTTACGAATAAGCTAGACAAAAGTAAATGCTGTAACTATGTTAGATAAAAGATCACAAAAGTACACTCGAATTGGTCTAAAAATGTAGGAACAAATTTGAACACTATGCAAGAGGGTCTGTGAAACAATATTTGAAATGTTTTGGGTAGCATAACGATGCTACACTACCCAAAAGGTGTGGGAAAAAAATTATTTCAAAAAACTCTTTAAGGTAAGGATAGTTTCCCACAATTTTAACAACATAACACTACTTTTATTCACTCAAAATGTTTTATGGTGCATAGACTCAAAGTGCAAGTGTTTATCACAAAATGGCTTAAGTCTGATGATAATGATTATGAATCTTAAGCGGCCTTCAACCCAAATTGGAAATTAGAGCTAAGTTCCCTCAAGTTTAGTGAAAATGGCATACCCACTTAACACATCAACCCAATGAACTTATAAAGGTGAAATATTGAATTTATATTATATGTCAAGGATTTAAAAAACTTTGGTAAGGTTATACACTCAATTAGGTAGCATAACTGCACCAAAGTGGATGATATGACTCCCAAGATTTTGATGAACTTTTGAACAAGGCAAATTGATGATCTCACACAGGAAGCATAACCCCTCTTCGTTCAGAGGAAAATTAGAACCACGTGTTTTGGTTTGTATCATTTGTTTACACCGTGTTTTCACTTCAAAAAATACTTTAATCTAGGATAAAACTTAATTGATTAATCACTCTTAGACTCTAAACTGACAATGTTGCTTGGTATTATTATAATCTATCTATATATGTCATTCGAGAGGATTCTAAGTGTTAATGAAAAATTAAATCTACATTATATAGTAGGGTTTTTACACCTTCCCCTTCTCTCAAATGACAGTACTATGACATGGACCTTGAGGCACACCTCACACCAATAATACTTGCATGATAATTGGGGATTTATCTAAGATCTAACATGTTTTTGAACATTCTAGGGGAATAAATTTCACAATGACTTTCACACCAAAAAATTCAAAATAAAAGCATAAATTTTGGGTCCATGTCACTTGGCTTGTTACAAAAAGGTCTAGTCCTTTTTCCAACCACTACATCCTCCAATTTGCTTAGTGTAGTGTGATGTCCAAAGTGCCACTATGTCTAATGTGAAACTCTAATTAGGATATAAATGAAGTCAATGTTGGGAGGTGAAACCTTGGGTTAAATCTTACCTAAAGAACTCATGGGAGGTGATGAAGTCCCCCTTGCAAGCTAAGTTTGCATAAAAATAAAGATAGAAAGACTTTAGGGTCATTTTCAAGGTCACCCAAACTTTGATGAGTTTTTGGGGAGTGCTTTAGATGACTTTCTTTCTAATATTTGGACTAGGCTACTCGCAATAGGAATGGCACTTTTGATTTCAAGGGTTCCCTAAAGGGAATAAATGGAAGAGCATCCACACAACACCCCTTTTTATACCAAACAAAATTTAGATCAAGAAACTATTGAAGATAAAAAGCTTAGAAATATGAGTTCAATTTTAAGCCCAAATGAAAATGAGGTTGTGTTCATTTAACCCCTTGCTCTTAGTTGTAACTTTGAAAACTAATGCTAAAAAAACTTATTTAAGCACTTTAAATGTTACTTTAAGTACCAAAATAATATTCCTAATTCAATTATTAACCATGAAAAAGGTGATCTAAACATGTATTTAGAAAATGTGAAGCTTGATCTTGCAACAAAAATGCTAGCATGTCCTTTAGCCTTAGAGCTATTTTGGGTTTGAAATAATGAACTTAAAAAAAAGAGCTCTCAAGTTTGTGTTTTAAGAAAAATATAGTGACTGACATCAGTTATATAACTGATGATGGTTACACTTAATAATCGATGATCGTTATCTAACTGACATGATTTATACCAATAATGACCAATGATAGCTATCCAACTGATGACATTTTTACTAACCAACATCGATTACTATGTAAAACCATAACAAAGAAAAATGACAACATAAAGTTAGAAAATCAAATTGAAAGAGTTTTAATGATCTAGATGAAGATTTTAAAGTTGCATACTGATTTTCTTCATGTGTGGGATGAATTTTTTCCCATCAGGCATGCCATATGTGAACTAGGAATTTGACTCAAGAGAGGATGGTTAGTATGGTGTTAGTTTCAAAATGAAAACAAAATGAAAAAACACACTAACTAGCATAACATCTCTAGGCCTAGACACTAGGTTGAGCTTAGTTAACAAACATGAATACAACACACAACTAAAATTCAAAATAAACCTTCTTTTACCTCCCTTGGAAGCTTCAAAATTCTTGATATAATGGATTGCTCTGCTTGTGCTCATGATGTCATTTGCAATGGAAGCTTGGCTACCTCTATCTCTCCTTGGCACCTTTGGATAGTGGCTTGGTTTGGCTTGGAATCAATTTGGCATGGTCCATTAGTTACTTGAAGCTTTTGGAACCAATTCTACATTATAACTTTGCATTATCAAGACTTACAAATGATGTTCATGGCCTCTTTAATTATAGATTTTTGAGATTGATTAGAATCAACCTAAACCATCCATCTTAAGATTGAGATATGTGGTTAAGGATTAATTAATTTTTTGGAATTAATTTTATAGTTTTTCTCATCATGACATTGGAAGAAGTAATTAATAGGAATGGAGGTCATCATGGAAGGCATTGATGAGGCATGGAGAGCATGAATATTGATATTTATGGCATTTATGGCCTAGGGATGTCTTCCCAAGAAATGAGGTCACTTGATGATGTAGTTATTCAATAGTAATTTCCAAAATAATTTTTTCACCAAGTTTTCATGTAATTATTAATTAGGATGTAACTTGGATTAATTACCTCTTAAGCATGTTTCAGCACTTTATGCAAAAATTACTCATATTAATAAGAATGCCTTGTTATTGGTCCAAAATCTGACTGGATTAGAATTGGAAGTCAATGTCAGATGCATTGGAATCATATTCCCATTTAGGATGTTACCAATACCAAATAAAAAATGCACGTCTTGTACAAGATATTTGATAAGAAAGAGTAATCTACAGCACCTAGGTGCAAAATTAGCATTTTGACTTGAAATGATCTGATCAAAGTTAATTGGCCCATAAATTGCATTGCCCCCTTTAGGGATACCCTAGGCAAAATTGGCACTTTAATATTTCATTATCACAACATTTATCTTGCTTTAGTGTTTTTAGGCCAAATTTTGCATTTTGGGTAGAAATTGGCCAAATCCCTAATTGGAGGTTATTGGTGGCCAGATTTAGGTGTCTATAGATTCCATTGATAGATTGATTAAACTGCAAGTGATAATAGATAAATTTTAAAGAATCAATGATAAAAGTAAAGACTTGCTAGTTAATCTAATAGATTCTATTAAAGGGATTCTCATTGTTTCCAAAATAACTTTAGGGCCGGATAAGATGGAAGTTCAAGTCACCATGTAGAGATATGAAAAATATCTAAACCAAAATATAAAGGAATAAATTATTGTGTCTAATACATTTAGTTTATTTTTATATGTTTTTATGTAACTTTGTTTAATGTAAATTACACGTAGAAAAAGTACATAGTCCTAAGTCAAATTGGAATGTATCTTAGAATAATTCAAATATTTATGTTTTTCCTATTTTTGTTAATAACACCTATCTATAAATAAGAGGATGCTTTTTTTAAAAAGGATCACCAAGAGATAAAGAAGTGAAATTTTTCTTAAATGAAAAATAATTTTAAAACTTTGTATTCATATTGTAAATCTTGAATTCCATTCAATATAATAAAATCAAGTGATCTTTCAAAATTTGTGTTGAGATAAACTTGTGATGTGTTGGAGATGTTCTTATGTATTTTATGTTACATTTTCTTGTACTTTGATTTGATCATAGTTTGTAATTTCTATAAAATAAAAGGTGTTAAGAAGTTGATTTTGGAGTCTTTGAGTTACATTTTAGTTAATGGGTTTGTGTTTATCATTGAAAGTGACTTACTGTCGAGACTTTAGGCCACAATTTATTGTTCTTTAGTGATTTTTAATATTTTTTGGAAATAAGGTGAGGACTTTGGCCTGCTCTTTATTCCATCCATTCACATTACTTCACTAGTATTATTCTAGTTACTCTTTCAGCTAACTAAATTGAATATCAGTTATCATCTCTTTATTATGTAATTTTACATTTTGTCAATATATTGTGAAGAAAGGAAGAAATTTTGTAAGAAAACATAAATTATAAAAAAGATAATTAGCTGACATGACAACACTTACTCTAATAAAATTAGTATAAATAAGTGTAAATAATAATATGTTGTTATAGTTAGCAATAAGAAGGGAGCCTTTCATTGTCTTGAGGAGAGATTTTATCTCATCACACTATGGCTGAAATAACCATTTTTCTACCATTGTGTTAACAAAAAGAATATTCACCTAATATTTCTGGTGACTCTACTAGGGAATGAACATATAACTGAGTTCTACACTAATTTATTTGATGTAGGAAAAACAACTTATTTTTTTCTTCTATTTTGCTATAGTTAATTTGCTTTCTTTTTTGATACATTCACAATTTGGAAAAACAAAGCTACACTCATGATAGAAGGGTATCAAGACACATTGATCCTACATTTGAGCTGTTTTAAGAGAATAACTTTGATCTTTTTTTGGCACATGTAAGGTTACCTCTTCAATGTAAAAGAAGTTTTCCACCTACCAATACAAGATCTCCTATACCCAGGGAAGCTTCCAATGCTTGCAGGGTCTTGCCTATTTTGCCTTTGCAAAGGTTTGTTATTCCTCCATATAATCCACACATAATGGCTACTCCAGGTTCATGGGTGACTAACTTTGGTCTATTGAACTTGACACCTCTGTCTCATGAACTTTATCATGGTTCACAAAAAAAATTCCTAAAGTTCTATGGTGATGGAAAACAACATCTGAATGAGCATATTGTTGCATTCTACATTGCATGAAAAGTTCTTAGAGTTGAACATGAAGATGTTTTTGTAAGTTTGTTAATAAAAACACTCCAAGGTGTTATTGTTGATTCATTTTATCATCTTGTAATCAAAACCATCACCAGTTGGATAATGCTTAAGGCTAAGTTTGAGGCAAAGTTTAAACCTACATAAAATACTTATTCCTTATTGAATCAACTTAAAAAATGAATAAATAAATACATGAACCCATGCATGAGTTCATGGCAAAGTTTAACAATTTGAGTAATAGGATTATGATAGTTACTCAACCTACACCTAAGAATTTGAAGTGCTTATTCATCAGTTCTCAATTACCCAAAGTGAGTTTTCTTTTGTGAAGTGAAACTCTAGCTGATATTGATGCTACTTAAATCCTAGGCACTAAAATAGAAGATGATTTAATTTTAGCAAGGAAAGTCAAAAATAATTTTATCAAGCTTAGAGTATAACCCTCCAAAACATCACCTTCTACTAACACCTAAGATCCCATGGTTCAAAAGACAGGCAATGAATTGCTAGCACTCAAAAAACAAATGTCTCAAGGTATGTATTTTTCTCCATATAAGGATGCTCTAAGGAGGACATACCCAAATTATTCTAATTATTATAATAATGTTATAAGGAATCACATTTAGAATAAGCTTCCTCCACCACAAGCAAGGCTTACATTGGAGGCACCTCTGAATAATGTAGCAGTCAACTAGTTGGAACCTATAAATGATGATGTTTTAGAATTAGAATATGTTCTAGAAGATGAGGCTAATCCCTTCAGAGGAGATGAAGAAGGAGATGCTGGCAATTCTGATATCAAGTTTCTAAACTTTGAAAAAGAATAAGTTGAACAAGAAGAAGACACACATGGTGAGTCTTATGCCATCTTTACCCATTCATAAAGTCAAACAAATCAACAACATAAGGTTGATAAATCTAAAACCAAGGATGAACCATGCAAGGAAGTTACTATTAATAAAATAGGAACTCCTTTGCTAGTTAAACCAAAGGACATAGCAATGGATAAATAAGTAAGTTCTCCCCATTTTACTTCTTATCCTTCTAGGTCTAGACCTAGTGCCCAAAACCTAAAATCTAACAATGAAAATACCTTGTCCTCCTTGGCTACCCCATATCCATATTTTGATATCATAGACCATTCCAAGAAGATAAAAATCTAAATGTCAAAGGCTGAGTAACTCCAATCTAATCTTGACCAATTTGAAAATTTGGCAAATTTTGTGAAGGGTAAAGGTATCAATCATAATCAGAATTCATCTAAGAGTGTACCAATTAACCCTAAGCCAAGACCAAATCAAAATAACTTGGTTGTAACTCCTACATCTAACTCTAAAAAATAGAACATTTCTATATTTTCCTATTTGTCAATGGTTATAAGCTCATTAATTATGGTATTAATTCAGGTGCTTCCATTAATGTGATGCCTACCAAGGTGGTTATTACCTTGGGATTAACCTTGACAAAGACTTTCATCCATTGATTGTTAATGGAAACTAAATAAATGCCTCTCATAGGTGAAATTAAGAATGCACAATTTGCATTTGTTGCTTTTTCTAGAGAAAAAGATCAAGATGATAGTTTTAGTGGCTGATGTTCCATCCTCATATGGAGTTTTGTTAGGATGTAAATTTTGTAACGATATTGGTGGTGAAATTAACATGGATTGGTTTGAGGTTAGGATACCTGTTAAGGGTGTTATACGGTAACTTCACCTAGAGAAGCAAGTGAATTATACTATGGTAAAGATTGAGGATCTAAAAGCCTATATCCTTTTTAAAACTTCTAGAATGGGTACGCATTTTTGACCATAGATGAAGATTCAATATCTTCAAATGATATTTAAAAAAGAGATCAAGAAATAGGTGAACCATCGACTTTAGATGAAGTTTCATATTTTGAAACTATCAGAGTTGAAAGTTTGAATGATGTTTGGACTTTAGAATTTGATGGCAATTGTTCTTCGACTAGATCTGGAGCTGGGATAGTTCTCATATCCCTAAAAGGAAAAATATTCCTTTTTTCTTTCAAGTTGTAGTTTGATACCACTAACAATACTAATGACTATGAAGCCTTATTGTTAGGAATAGATTTTGTATAAAGGAAAGGAATTAAAAACCTCCATTCTCTATGTGATGATGAGTTAGTCATTTCTCAAGTTAAGAATCTATATCAAACAAAGAATGAAAGATTAAGGCATTATAGTAATCGAGTTTGGGATTACATGAAATGTTTTCATGCTTTCAATATATCCATAGTTTCAAGAGAATATAATGATAGAGTTAATTCATTGGCTATTCCAACCACTCTCCTGATTCCTCAAAAAGATTTCCAAGGAAACAAGTATACCATTGAGTTAGATTTTTGGTCCAGTGTTCCTAACAATGTTAATCATTGCTAGGGTTTCAATAATGATGAGCAAGTCATCTCATTCATAGAAAAGGTGGAAAATTTTAGTGAGTTATATTTTGAAGGAAGTGACTTTACCCCTCAAGAGTCCATCTCTAAAGCTAATGAGGAAATTGGAAAAGAAATCTTGCAACTGAAAGGGAATAGGATTCCCAAAGGGTTGGTATATTTGGATATAATTTTTGATAAACATGATCGATTCATTAAATGTCAACAATAAGAATCAGATTCATCTACAAAAATTGAGCAAGTTAATATAGGAATAGAGAGTGACCCCAAGATGATTAATATTGAGAAATGTTTCTTGTTAGAAGAAAGGGATAAGCTAGTTTGACACCTACACCGGTACATTGATGTATTAGCATATTCATATGCTGATATAAAATCTTTTTGACCAAAGGAGGTAAAACATGATATTCCTCTCAAGCGAGGATCTCAGGTTAAAAAGTAGAAACAATGATAGTATAATCCTAAAATCTTAGGTACCATCCTAGCTGAAATTCAAAAGATGTTGAATGCTAAGATTATTTTTCCTATACATCATTCCACATGGATAGCTAATATTGTTTATGTGAGAAAAAATAATGGAAAAATTTGCATCATGCTTTTTAGATTGAGCAATGTTAGTACTACCTTTCAAAGGGCTATGCACTTGGATTTTTGAGATATAATTAGTAAGTTTATGGTGGTCTACCTAGATGATCTAGCCATTTTCTCAAAAAAGTGCCAAGATCATTGTGATTATTTTCAACAAGTGCTTGAAAGATGCTATGAACCTAGAATATCTCTTAATCCCAAGAAATCCATTTTTGGGGTTACTAAAGGTAAAATCCTTGGACACGTTGTGTCTAAGAAAGGAATCAAGATTGATCTAAAATGGGTCAAGTAAATTTAGAATCTTACTCTACCATCAAGTAAGAAGGATTCCATTTATTTTTTTATAAAGTTAATATCTTGTAGAGATTTGTTTCATATTTTTCTCAAACATGTCATATTATTGACATGATGAAAGGAAAATCAATTTTCCATTGGAACATAGAAGGAAGAGTGGCCTTTCATGAGATTAAGAAAGCAATTTCACTTGTTCTTATTCTAGTTTGCCCTAACTATACCAATAATTTCATCATGTATAGTTATGCTTCAAAGCATACCTTATCTAAAATATTTTTACAACCAAATGAATAGGGGATTAAATCTCCCCTAGCTTTCATGAGCTACCCTTTGAAGGATCATGAGCTTAAATATTAATCCATGGAAAAACATGCTTAAGTATTTTGAATCAACATGAATTTGAAGGTAAAATAGGTAATTTGATAGATAAAATCTAAGAGTATGATATGGAGATCGACCTTACAAAACTTGTGCATGGAAAATGTTTGTGTCAACTCATTACAGGGACTAAATCAAAAGAGGTACCCATCAATGAACAAGATATATAATAACTTCCCATGGTCTTGTTAGTTAGCAAAATGAATGAATGGTATTCTGATTGCTCATTTCCTCACATATGGAGAATGTCCAGAGCATTTATCTCATAAGGAAAATAAGATAATCAAACTTAAATCTATGAACTTCATTCTTTGGGATAATGGTTTGTATAAGTGAATCATTGATGGAATTTTTATATGATGTGTAGATAAAGCACAAAAAGGTAACTTGTTGGAATATTTTCATGATTTGGCTTATGGAGGACATTTTTTATCCCTAGTCACATCTCACAATATTTTATGTTCAAGATATTACTAGTGAACACTTTTTTAGGATGCATATGCTTGGGTGCATAATTGTAAGCAGTGCCAACAATTTGTGGGGAATCCCAAGGTAGTAGTCTTATCTGTCAATCAAGTAGTCATTGAATAACCTTTTTAATAATGGGGTGTTGAATTCATTGGCATGGTGAATCCATTGTCTAGTGCAGGTCATAGTTATCTTCTATGGCTATGGATTACTTCACTAAGTGGGTGGAGGCAATTATGACCAAACATGCCACTTCAAAGGTTTTTTGTAACTTCCTCAAAGAGAATATCATCACATGATTTGGTGTACCAAGTAAAATTTTGACTGATAATGCTACCTATTTCACATCCCATGAGATGACTCAGTTCTATTTTGAATATGGAATTATTCTATCTCATACCTTAGACTACTTCCCTTAATGAAACAATCAATCTGAGTCAAGTAATAAGAACTTGATAAATATCATTAAGAAGTTGGTAGAAAATAATCAGAGAACTTGGAATAAGGCAATGTATGATATGTTGTGCCCCAATCGCATTACTCCTAAGAGATTTATTGGTATGTCTCCTTTATAAATTTTCTATGGGTTGAATGAAAAAATACCTATCACATTAGAATTGTCTGCACTCAAACTAGAAAAGGCAATTAGACATTCAACATTTAAAATCTCTCTATAAAAGTGTATTATGTATTTTTCCTAGATAAAAGAGCAACATACAAAGGTAGTGAACTAAATTTTTCAACATCAAAGTCATGTTAAGGATATTTTTGACAAGAAAGCCAAGTCATGAGATTTTCTATGATATTGGTTCTCTTCTCTTTCCTATGATATTTTCTCATTATTGGTCAATTATACCACCTAGGTTTTTTGTTTATTTATTACTTTGTTTCATGCTTCATGATATGTTTTAAATCCTATGTGGGTCACTTATCGCGCCCTCTCCAAACCTAGGGTTTTTGATTATATTCTTATCCCAAATCTTTCCAACCCCCTTTCATCCTTTTATTTTATATGCATCTTGGGTCTATAGTTTATGTTTTTGGGTTAGGGTTTTATCTCAATTTTTTCTAATCCCTATGCATCTCAGATAATTTTATTTGAGTTGCATTTGACCATTTTCTCTTATCAACCCATGTATATCAAAGAATTTTATCTTAAGTACACATTCTCTTTTATTCATTTTAGATAAAATTATTTAATATACATGAAGTTAGCCAACCCAACTTACCTCATATAGTGCAAATCAGATAAAATTCTCTAACATGCACTAATTATTTGGATACAATTCAGATAATTTTATCAGACCTACATCTAATCTAATTTTTCCTCATGCAAGTTGGAAAATTTTATCTGAACTACACTCAAAAACACAAAACCACGTTATTCAAGTCAGATAAAATTCTTTAAACTACACAACCTTCACCATATCTTGTGTAAGATCAATATTTTTTGTAGCTCTTACATTTTTCCAAAAAGAATGAAAAATGCTAACTCTAGATAACTAAATTTTACTACTTGCATCTATCTGATCAATGTCAGATAATTATCCAAATAAAAATACAAAGAAGTATATGTTTTAGGGTGTGCTTCCATTGTCTACAATTGATTCAAATGCAGATCAGATTGGGAACACATAGATTGGCCATATGTACATGGTTGAGTTATTGCAGAGAATAGGAAGAGATCCCATTGCATCTCATATGAAACTAGTAATTAATAATGAGATCCAATTGGCTACCACATTTCCCATGTCATCACATGATTTTGAATTCATCTTGACTATGAATGCACATTTTGATAAGTAAAGTACATTAGTCAAGTATTTGAAGGGTAAAGTGGTCATTTACCTTGACAAGGAATATTTTGATAAAATATTCCACCTCTCTAAGATTGAAGAGTATTGAAACTTAACTATGGAATCAATTCAAGAATACTACGACAGAGTCCTCAGAGGTTAAAGAAGTAAATCAACTCCAAATGGCTCATGACTCCTCGGCCCACCATTGCTATATGACCAATGTGTCGGTACCATAGTGAATTTATAAAGGAGGTAGGGGATTTGATCACCCTCCTAAGAAGAGTGAAAGGACTACAAACTTCAAACACTTTCTAAGAATGGATGTATCAATACATTTGGGCTATTAAAAGAACAAGCAAAGGATCTTTTGGGGTAAATAAATTAGTGATGCTATCTATCATCAACTATATGAGGTTGTTTCTTCACTCAAGTTCTATATGAATTCATATCTTATGTATGTTTTAGTGAGTATGAAGACCTTCTTGGGTTTAACTAATATTGGCGAGAAAAAAATGTTCTTGTATATGATCACTATCCACAAATGACTCTGAAGGAAAGCATCAAACATTACAAGAGAGTTAATGATGTTTTCTTCTACAAATTCCTTTATACTTTTAAGAAATATATTTAAAAAAAGAGAGTTTTAGATCAAGTATGGGCATAGGTCAATAGGGTTTGTTGCATTTTTTTATAGTTCCCAACCTTTACTTATATCAGGGTAGGAGGGTTTGATGAGAAACCATACATGCTACCTAAGTACCTAATTGACAAGTTAATATTAATGGAGATGTACAAACAAGTAATGAGTATGCATAAAAAACAATTATATGCACAAAAAAAGGCTTCAAGTTTTTAATTAGTATTGGTTGGTACAAAATTTCCACTACTCCAAGGGCCAAAACCATGGAATCTGAGTTGTAGTGTATTACACTTTTGAAATTCAAGAGTAGAGAAAACTTTAATTAGAGGATGATGAAGGAGAATCTCAAATGTAATATCACTCACATACATAGAATTGAAGACATCTGGGTAGAATGTAGAACTAATGAAGACATAAGGAGACTTGATTACAATTGCCTCACTATTCATTAGATTTTCAATTTAAAATTGGTAGATATTCTTGAATATTTTATAAATGATGGGAATATATCAGATCCATAATATGAGAAAAATCAAGTGGATTCGAATCCTATTCCTCCCATCCAATGGTCAATTAAAGAATCCACTTCTATTAGAGACAAATTCCAACCTATTCTTGAAAGAACTAATTCTTGGTTGGAAGGATAAAAGATCAAATGGAGTCATTCAAAACTAGTTCAAAAGAAGAATATGATGAGGAGACGACAAAGAAACATGAAGAGCTAAGAACAAATAACAATGAAGATGCCTCCACCTTCACCCAAAAAGTTAGTTTTGTATTCAAAATTTGAGGTAAGAGAAAAGGAAAATAAGTAGATATAGAAAAGAATGACCAATTAGGTCAAGAGGAATATCCAATCATAAGTGAAGCACTAGTTCAAGTTAAAGTTTCATCACCAATGAACTCCCAAGCATAAACCTCTCAAGGGGAAATTTCTCAAGTTGAAGTACAATAAATAGAAACTTCATAGTTAGCATCTTCTACTCTTCCTCCTTCTACTCCCACTATTTCATATGCTTACATAATGTAGACATCCAATTGCTAACCCCGTTTGTGTTGAAATTATCAATCTTACTCGAATTGCACTCAAATGCACATTTTAGGTCAAAATCCATAAAATGCCCTAAATGGTTTAAAATTGTAACTTATAAGTGCTATTTTAGGTCAAAGTATCCATAAATAAGAAAATACATTTTATGGGCCAGCTAAATTTGATTAGATCATTTCGAGTCGAAATGACCATTTTGCCATTTAGCGCTCTAGATCACTCTTTTCTTCTAATTCATTGTTACACATCATGTACCTTTGTTATTTATTTTTGTAAATATCGTAAATGGGAATATAGTTCCAACACATCTAAAATAACCTTCTAGTTCCTCTCTAGTCAAATTATGACCTAATAATATGACTTTTTGACCATTTTGATTAATTGAGGGCCAATATTTAAATAATTGCACAAGTGTTGATTAGCTTTGTTTAAGGCTAATTAATCCAAATCAAGAGCTTAAGTATATTTTCCATTAGATTTGTTGAATGTTTATTTTTGAAAATTGATTCCTATTAATTGCATCATTAGGTGACATCATTTCTTGGGAAGACATCTCTAGGCCATAAATGTCACAAATATAAAGATTATGGGTCACCCATGCCTAGTTAATACCTCCCATGCCTCTTTAATGCCCCTTATTCCAAGTTCATGATGCAAATAATTATGGATTTAATTCCAAATATTAGGATTATCCATGGCCACACATCTCAATCTTGAGATGGACGGTCATGGTCTATCCTAACCAATCTCAAAAATCTATAAATAGAGAGGCCATGAACATCATTTATAAGCTATATTGGTGCAAGGTTATAATGCTCAAATATCATAAAAGCTTTAATATTACAAAGTTATAATGCTAAATTATTTCCACAAAGCTTCAATGATAGGCTATATTAGTGATATGGAATCACGAGCCTAGGTTTTATGAAATGTTTTTGAGGCATTAGAGGAGCTTACCACCATTGTTGACAAAGACAAGGATGCTTGATCAAGGGAGAACATATTTTTGAGCCACATGGGCATGGTGAATCTATTTGGGAAGGTAATATAGTGTTGTTTTCATTCATTTGTTTCTTTTTATCCTTTTTAATTCCCATATGAAAATATAGGCTTGGTTAGTTAGTTATTTATGCATGTTTCATTATTTATGGAATAATGTTTAACTAGCTTGATTTGTAATATTTTTTACACCTTGTCATGCCCAATGGGACAAGACTCATCATACAAATGAAGGAGATCATTTTTCAACTCTAAAATATCCTTTTGGACCCTTAAAATTCTTGTAAATTGATTTTCTAACTTTATTTTGCCATTTTTGGTTGCCAAAATTTTTACATAGTAACTGACATCAGTAGAAATAATGACATTAGTTACCTGCTTAACCAATGTTAGTTAACAAAATTGACATCGATTAGATCATGGTTAGCTAGTAACTGATGTTGGTGGTAATAACCGATGTTGTTCACTATGTTTTTCTAGAAGCACAGACCTAAAAGCTAATTTTCCAAAGTTTATTGTTTCAAACACAAAATGGATTCAAAGCTAAAGGACATGCCAACAATTTGTCTATAGGACCAAGCTTGATATTTGCTTGAAACATGTTTAAATCACATTTTCATGCTTAACAAGGAATTAGGAACTTTGTTTTGGGTGTTTAATAAAGAATTTATATATTTTGGTGAATATTTTCAAAGTTTGAAACTAAGACCAAGGGGTCAAATGAACACCACCAAACATTTAATTTGGGTTTAAAATTGAACACACTTATCAATTCTTATTTGTAATAATTGTTTACTTAGGTTTTGTTTGGAGAAAAGAGGAATGTTGCATGTATGTTTTTCCATTTCTCCCCTATAGGGAACCCTTAAAATAAAAAGAGCCATTCCTATTGTAAGTATCCTAGTCCAAGGCTTAGAAATAAATTCATCTAAAGCACTCCCAAAAAACTCATCAAAGTTTGGGCGATATTGAAAATGACCCTAAAGTCTTTCTACTTTCATTCTTTCTTTATTTTCATGCATTTTGGCTTATGAGGGGGACTTCATCACCTCTCACAAGTTATTTAGGGAAGCTTTGACCTAGGGTTTCACCTCTTGACATTGACTTACTTTAGATCCTTTGGAGTTACACATGGGACATATCTACATTTAGACATTGCACTACACTAACCAAATAGTAGGATGTAGTGGTTGTAAAAAGGACTAGACATTTTTACAACTAGCCAATACCATGATCACCCAATTTCCATGCTTATATTTTTCATCATTTGACATGAAAGTCATTGTGCAATTTATTCCCCTAGAATGATCGAAAACTTGCTAGTTTAGTTAACCCCATTTTGCTATACCCTTGATAGGATTTGGATGATTATACTTAGTATATTTTGGTCATTATTTTATTAGTATGCTTTAAGGTTAAAACTTGTTTTTTTTTTCATAAGTCATGTCAAAATCATGTATTTTAGTTAACAAGGGTAGTGTTATGCTACCCAAACCATGTCAAATCTTTTCTTCCTTTGAGTCTTTGAAACATAACAATTGACCACATCATTTGAGCATGCTTACGTCGTTAGGTTGCTCAATTTGTTTCTAGACTTATTTCACCATTATATCAAAAAACATTTATTTAAAACCATGTCATGTAGACTATTGGGACATTGTTTACACATCATTATGTTGCCTGCTCTTGTCTAGCTTGTTTCGTCCAACCCTAGTCTTCAACATTGCATTTTAAATTAACTTTGTCAAGTTTGGATCCAAACATTAATTGATTTTTATTTAGGCCTCAATTAGTGGGGTCGGTACATAGTTATTTTTATTTTGGGTTGCATATCTTTGGTTAAATGATTACCCGATTTTGAACACTATTGATTGTTTATTTGCTTGAGTGCCTATCCTCACTATTTTTTATGACTTTGTTTGGGAAAACACAACCTTTATTCAAAAAACATTGATGTTATATATTTGATGTTAGGTTATTTTATGCCAAATATTGGCACAAAATAATTTTGAGATGTATCTTTGTTCTTTCAACCATGGTTGAACCTTTTATCTTTTAAACATTGCTTTTTAGAGTTTGTAAAACTTTAAGTCTTTTTATTTTCAAAGCTTTATTCATTAAATGCATATATGTCTAGCTACACTTATAGTGTATTCATGGATAAACCAACTTATGATAGAATAGATATAAAACATGAATTTTATGACTTTAGTCAAGGCCCCTATGATGATAATATGGTTTGTGAGATAGATTTCTACCCACCTTAGAAAAATAAGTCATGGGAACATATTCAAGATCCAACTCATGATTTGAATGATTAGGTTTATCAGGAAGACTTGGATTCTTTGTCTTGTGTAAGTAATCAAACTCCACAATGGACCAACATTACCATTTTAAGATCTTTACCTTTGGTTTGCACGAGCAACCAAACTAAGGAGCATCTAGTCGTTACTATTTTAGGACCTCCTCCTTTGGTTTATATGAGTAAGCAAACTAAAAATCATCCAATTGTTATCATTATTGGCCCATCACAAGTTTTTGATGAAACTATTATTGAAGAACCTCCATTTTATGAACCAACTATTTTTGATCCCTTCTTCAATAGTCTAATCTTTGGAGAGCCCTTTATTGAATGACAAACCATTATTCCTGCTAAACCTAAAGTTCCCAAATTTATAAATTTTGTACCGATCTTCAATCCTTAAAAAGAACCATTACCTCTTCAAAAGACATGTTATGAGGATCAAAATGTGTTAAAAGTTGATATTTTGCAACCAATTATGAACCAAAACCAACATGTTATTTTTGAAACACCAATTTGTGACAAGATAAACTATGATAAGTTACATATTCATATATTACCTATTTTTAAAGAGCCTCTTCTCCATGACAAGATAGTATTGATAGAGTTATATCTTGATCTTTTCCCACTCATTAAGGAGTCTCAATTTGATAGACATGATTTTATCAAGATGTCCCTTGAGTTATTCCCTCATTTTGAGGGGCTTCACTTAGATGAGTCAGTCTATGTTGAACCCTTCCAAGATGAATCAGTTTTTATTGATCCCTTTATGATATTACATGCCATTACTTATAAAAAATTTAGCATTCAATAGAACATTATCAAAACAAACTATATCAGATGAAGAATCAATATTAGAGTCAGTATCTATTTTTGAACTAACATTGGGTTTAGTGCTATAAATAGAATCAACATTAGCGGTGACATTAGATTCAGAGTCCCTTGCTTCAAAATCAAAGTTAAAAATAGATTATAGTATTGGTTGTTACAACATTAGTTAAAATTTCCTTGTCGATCAATTTGAATATATTTGTGATCCTTCTATGGTTTTGGAGGATGATTACTTCAACATAGACACAATTTATCTTAGTATCTTCTACAAGTATTGTGCCGCCTTTCACCATCTCATTATTACTACCCAACATAGCCACATTATTGACATTCCACCTCCCACCAGTGTCGATTGGGATCGATAGAATCATACTTTATTAAATTGCATCCATGGTGACATAATAGTTGAATAAAATCAAGGAAGCCAAGAACACATTCATATAAAAGAAGAAAAATCTCCTAGTGAAACCTTTTCGGAGGCACTAGGGGATAAGCAAAGTTAGAACTCATCATCTTCTAGTGAAACATTTTTAGAAGTGTTGGAAGATAATCAAATTAAAAATTCAACATTCCTTAGTGAAAACTTCTTGGTGTTAACCTCATCAAGGCACTAATAACTCAGCACAAAAGTTCTTACTTATTTACTAAAGATAATATCAAAGATCAAATCAAAATAACTTCTAATCTACAACATAATCAGATGGTATCTAGTCTCAAGATCAAGTAACAAAACAATTTGATGGTATTATCAAGAGCATCTTCAGAGGTATTCAGCACCACCACAACCAAAATTATGTTGAATTTGACATAAACAACATTACGTGTGTATAAAAGTCCCAATCTCTATTTGTTTCCACCCCATTATACAATATATTATCACCCACTTATTTATCACCCACCTACTTATTACCCACATATATATTACCCACTTATCTCATTTATCCTACCATTATTTACCATCACTAGTAGCACTTTCCTTTATCAAGGTTATAAGGATATCTTGTCTTGATGTTTGAAGGAAGCAGAATCAACAATCTATGAAGATCATGAACACATTATTGAGATCCAGATTAATAATAAGTTCTTAACATAGTAGTTGTTTTGAAAGGGTGTTGGATAACAACTTATATAGTTTATTATTCTTTATTATCTCACATATTGACTAGGATGTGCATCTCCATGTTAGCAAGAGTAATAAAACCATTTTTTTCATCTACCATTCATCCATTTGCCATTACCATGCCTTATATCTTGGAGATAACCCTATAGATATTTTTTAGGCATTATTATACCATTAAGATCCATGAACCATTCCATTTGAACTACATTGACTTGAGGTCCTTCAGGAATATGTAGGTAGTTCTCAATTTTTGTTGAGGTCAGCTCAGTCACCCTTTTCCCATGCTCTCACCATTTTGTGAGCAATATGATCTAGTCATTGCTTGAGGGCAACTTTGTCGCCACTATATCCAATTTTATTTTGATCATTTCATTATACACTTTCCATTCCTATCTAGACCAAAGCCTATTTTTAGTCATCCTACACAATCCTATTTTGATCTAGGTTCTTTTGATTCTTCCCACAACTTTTATAGGGGGATTTTGGTGAATTTTTAATAATCAATCAAATCTGTGTTTATAATGATAGTCTATGAAAGTAGTGTGATAGTTGATCTGGAAAGATATCTTTCATTTTCCATCTTATATCAAGCCTGTTTATGTGAGCCTAATTATAACTGCCTATGGGTAAATCAGTGTTTCACCAATCTTGCTACTAATTATAACCACCTATGGGAAAATTACTATCATTGACCTATGTCATTATGTCCTAGTTATAATCACCTATGGGAAAACAAGGGGAAACACTTTTTTATCATGCATTACCACATGACCTTACCATTACTATTTTCATTTGACTGGCCATTTGTTGGATTTGAGAACTTGTTGAGACCTAGTTGGTTTTTCCCCACCTTTTATGTGGATGAAATTACTATGACTTGAGGTCATTTCAGGACTATGTGGGTCATGCTCAAATTCATGTCGAGGTTACCTCAATTCCCATTTCCTAATGTTCTCACCATTTTGTGAGCAACCTAAACCTCACTCTCATTGATTTGTAAGCATGGGTCATTGTAGCTAGATTACCTATCTTATTGGAATTTCTACTCTTAAGACGTTCATCTCCTCGACTAGATGGTCCCATCTTGTGCATATTTTATCCCAAAAACACCAAAAAAATTGGAAATACTTTAACAATACCTTAAACATTAGAACATGATACATAAAAGAATAAAAACATTGTAACAGGCTTTTGTACATTTGTACATTGTCATTACACCATGCTACACTCTCACCATTTTGCGAGCAATTGTTACGTTTGAACACTCTCACCATTTTATGAGAAACTATTAATTTTGAATGTTATTTCCATTTTTCAAGTGTTGAAACACGATTCTCATTTCATCTTGTCTCATGTACTTGTCATTTTCTAAGATCATTATTTCTCATCTCATCAACTTCTTATTTGTTAGATCATTATCATTTGTCGTATCTTCCATTTCTTCTATAAAATTAATCATGTTGGTTTAATCATCATTTTTATTTTATCTTATTTCTTGGGAGAACTACATTTGGCCTAAAGTTCATGTTGGAAGATGCATCCATGGAACTATGTAGGAAGTGTCCACTTGTTTTATACATCTAGATTCAACTCGGCCAACCCCTATATTTTCTTTTTTCCCCCCATTTCTTCTTTAATTAGGGAACAATTTTTGTGGAATTTTTCTTTGTTTTGATGTGGTGGAAAGTAATGACTCTAGCATACATGCATGAACATTTGTTTTTAAACCACACTAATTTGGATTTTTTATGTGTTTATTTGAGCTTTCTTGGTGTTTTGTTTGTGTTTTCTTGGTGTTTTATTGTGCTTTCACACCTATCCTTTTATTTTCTCCTTCTCTCTTTTTATTACTTCTTATCTCATCTTTGTCTTGTGTTTCCTTGTTTATTTTTTCTTATCTTTTTTATGTTTTAGAACATCTTGATGATTCACATGGATCTTCATTGTTTATATCTTGATCCTATGTTATTACGTTCTTTTTGGACCATTTTATTTATTTGATTATTGTTGGTGTCTTATTTTTTTGTTTGATTTTTCTTTTCTCTTTTATGTTCAAGAATTCTTTGATGGTCCACATAGATCTTGATTATTCATATCTTGGTCTCATGTCATTAAGACATTCTTGACTTTTATTTTTAAAACATTTTATTCCTACTTAGGATCATATCATGATTTCAAGTTAGGTTCATTTATGTTTATCTTTTTCTTTGTTTTTTCTTTTTTGTTTAAATTTAAATCATTGTAACTCTAGTTTTGGTCATTATTTTACCATTATCCTTAGTTATAGATATTCACATTTGAACTGGCTCAATGCAATTGGAATTTTATATCATTTTAAGTTATTCATATGTATGATACCTAATTTATTTTTCTATAACAATCACTTTGTGCTCAACTCTCAACATCTTAACATCAACATCAGCTCCGATGAATGATTCTCAAGAACACTTTACAAAACCTAGGCCCATGATATAGAATTAGGATTTTAGGTAGCATGCATTTTAGGCTTCCTTATCTATGATTAGATGTGCATCAATTTTTATACATTGTGAGTCTAATCAATTCTTGGTCATTGTTCATCATTATTCATTCCATTCTCTCCCAAACTTGGGTGAACTACATTGGCCTAAAGTTCATGTTGGAACATGAGTCCACATAACTATGTAGGTAGTGCTTAATTTCTATTAAGGTTAGCTCAATTGTCTCCATTATTATTTTCATCTCTCTCATCACTTTGTGCATTCTCATATGCTTGGTTTTATATGGCTTTCTAAGCCATTACACCATCACATACACGTTTATGCCCACTTGCTTTAACCTATCTTTTGGGTTATATCCTTAAGCTATTTTTATTTCTAATTTCCCATGTTGGGGAACAACATCTGAAAAAAATCAAAATAAAATCATATCTATAGGGTCAAAATCTTTATGTATTCTTTGTCAATGATCAAAATTTTCCCTACCAGGGCAAAACTATTTTATCATGATCAAATTTGCTCTACTAGAGTACTTATTATCTTCTCTTTGGAGACCCTATTCTAGTGGTGCTTCCCTTCCTAAAGCAAAACATTCTCCCTTTTCATCTAATTCCAATCTCTCCACATTAAATCCCATGATGGAAATATTTTAGTGTGCAACTTGTCTCATGATTGATCAATACCATAAGTGCATAGCTTGTACTCTCAAATTGGGTACATTTACAATATGCCCCTTACATTTATGGATTGTATCTTTTCCATTCCCCTTGTATCTAAGTCTTATTATAAATCTAACTATATTTTGATCATTGATGGTAATCACATGTGAAAGCATTAACTCATCTAGATGTGATCTATTCTATGGGTTAACCTTTCATTTTATCTCTCTTTTTGAGAGTTCATCCTTCTCTTTCTCCTAGTATGTCCTCTCAAGGGGGCATCATGGGTCTATTCCAATTTATTCTTGATAAATCTTCTCTTTGAAAATATGCTACTTCATCCAAATGTCTCACTACACCTTCTCAAATAGGGGCTAAATATAAACATCCAATTCCTAACACCATTTGTGTTGAAATTGTCATTTGTACTTGAATTACACATAAATGCACATTTTAGGTCAAAATCCATAAATGCCCTAAATGGTTAAAACTTGTCACTTATAAGTGCCAGTTTAGGTCAAAGTATCCCTAAATAAGGAAATGCATTTTATGGACTATCTAACTTTGATTAGATAAATTTTCACCATTTAGTGCTCTAGATCACTATTTTATTCTAATTCATTGGTACACATCATGTACCTTTGTTATTTTATATTGGCAACATCATAAATGGGAATATAACTCCAATGCATCTAACATCACCTTTTAGTTCCTCTCTAGTCAAATTATGACCTAGTAATATGACTTTCTAACCATTTTGATTAATTGAGGGCTAATTTTCAAATAAATGCATAAATGTTGATTAACCTTTTTTAAGGCTAATTAATCCAAATAAAGAGCTTAAGTGTATTTTCCATGACATTTTTTGAATATTTATTTTTTAAAATTGATTCCTATTAACTACATCATCATGTGATGTCATTTCTTGGGAAGACATCCCTAGGCCATAAATGCCACAAATATTAAGATTATGGGTCACTCATGCCTAGTTAATACTTCCCATGCCTCTTCAATGCCCCTTCTTCCAAGGTTATGATGAAGATATTTATGGATTTAATTCCAAATATTGGATTATCTATGTCCACACATCTCAATCTTGAGATGGATGGTCATGGTTGATCTTGACCAATCTCAAAAATATATAAATAGAGAGGCCATGAACATCGTTTACAATCTATTTTTGTGTAAGGTTATTATGCTCAAATATATTTAAATCTTGAATCTTTTAAAGTTATAATGCTAAATTATTTCCATAAAGCTTCATTGATAGGCTAGTTTAGTGATAAGGAATAAAGAGCCTAGGTTTTATGGAGTGTTTTTGAGGCATTGGAGGACCTTACCACCATTTTTGACAAAGACAAGGATGCTTGATCAAGGGAGAACATGTTTTTGAAAGCAACACCATATTACCTAGGTAAATAAACTCCATTTAGTGAAGCCAAATATAGATAAAAAGGCTAAAAAAATGTCAAGAGTGATTGTTGAATCTGGTTACAAATATGTTGAGGGTGTAATTCTTGCAGAAGATAAGATGATAGAAGATATAAAATTATCTGATTATGTGATTATATAGATAAACCTAGGTAAATAAACTCAAGAAGGTGAAAAATAAGATTTATATGTAGAAATGGCATCATTGCTTGAGAGATATGATAGAGATAAAGTGATTAAATATTAGCTCAAAGTATAAGTAGAAAAATTAACTTTAGTTATACTAAAGATCATACAATCTTTTAAATCTTTAGAACCTATTGGGGGTGATATTACTGAGAAAGATATTCAGAAAGCTAACAAAATTAGGTCATAAGGTTAGGTAGTTAATACCTCGATGGAGAGATTGATAGCACAAGGTACTCAATGGATAATATCTATCATTAATTTTCTCAAAATATTGGATGAAGTAAAAATAGAAATATAAAAAACTCTAGATACTCATTCTCAAGATTCATAATTGGTGGATAAAGATATTCAAACATGGACTCAACTACATCAATTTAAGATAGAGATTTTGATTGAAAAAAAGATCATTTAAAATAGGAAAATGTATGTAGAATACAAAGAGGCAATGGTGAATAAAAAATTTATCCTTAGTCTAATCAAGAGTCTTGAAGAATCCCAAGATGTATACACTAAAAAAGGACTAGACCTTATAGAGAAGATTGGAGAACTTCCTTGTCAGGTGATTAATGGTTCTAAGGAAATTCTTCCTGATGAAACAATTGTTAAACATTTCACTTCTTTAATTCACACATACATCAAAATAGGGACATTTACACTATATTGCATTTAAATATTGATTAAAATTCAAGTGAAAATAAATAAATTGCAGAGAATCATGGATAGAAGTAAAGATTTTCTAGTTAATCTAACAAATTTTGTCATGAGGATTCTTTCCATTTCTGAAAGAACTTTAGGGACTGGTAAGAAGGAAGTTCAAGCCACCATGCAGAGATACGAGGAATATTTGGACCAAAATAAAAAGGGATAATTTCCTATGTCTAAGGACATTTAGTTTATTTTTATATGTTTTTATGTAATTTTTTTTAGTGTAAATTACACAGGAAAATTACATAGTCCTAAGTCTAATTAGACTCTATCTTAGAAGAAGTCAAATGCTTATGTTTTTCCTATTTTTATTCATAGATCCTCTCTATAAATAAGAGGATTTTATTTGTAAAAAAAAGATCATGAAGAGATATAGAAGTGAAATGCTGCTGAATTGAGAAACAATTTTGCAACTTTGTATTCATATTTTATTCTTGAATTCCATTCAATATAATAAAATCAAGTGATCTTTCAATCTCTATGTTGAGATAAACTTGTGATGTGTTTGAGATCTTATTATTTATTTTACATTACATTTTATTATACTTTTATTGGATCATAGTGCGGAATTTATATAAAACAAAAGGTGCTAAGAAGCTGATTTTGGAGCTTTTGAGCTACATTTTAGTTACTAGGTTTGTGTTTATCATTGAAAGTGACTTATCGTGGAGACTATGGGCTGAAATTTATTCTTATTTGGTGATTTTTAATCTTTGTTGGAAATAAGGTGAAGATTGTGGGCTGATATTTATTCCATCCATTCACATTACTTCATTAGTATCATTCTAGTTACTCTTTTAGCTAACTAATCTGAATATCAGTTATCATCGCTTTATTAAGTAATCTTATGTTTTCTCAATATATTGTGAAGAAATGAAGAAAGTTTGTAAGAAAACATCAATTCTAAAGAAGGAGAATTGCATGACATGACAACACTCACTATGATAAAATTAGTGTAAATAAGTCTAAATAATAACTTATTGTTATAGTTAGCAATAAGAAGGGAACTTCCCCTTGTCTTGAGGAGAGATTTTATCTCATCACACTATGGCTGAAATAACCATTTTGTTACAATTGTGTTGGTAACAAAATATTCACTGAACACATTCTTTTATAAGTTATATTTAATTTCTTTTTCAATATTTTTTCTACTTCTTTCTAAGTCTTTTTCAATAGTGGAATCTTTAGACATTTCTCCATTTTTCAAGTCTTTGAAATATATTTCTATCAACTTACCTTCAAGAACATTTGGCTCACCATTTTATTTTGTTCCCCATAATGTAATTGGTGGGGACCAATTTATATCTTTTATAGAGTTTTTTCTATGCATAATAGGCTGACCTTGCTCCATGCATAGAATAAAGTATTGTCATTTTGTCAAGCCTACTATTTCATTTCTTCCTTTCAACTAGTAACTATTAACATACTATTTGAAATCCACTTCCTCTTCAATCAAATATGGCATGAAGTTTATTTTATTTTCACACTTCCTATAAGTGTCCATCATCTCTGACACACTCCATACATCTTTACTCTTTATGTATTCACATAGGTTTCTAAATGTGTTGTTGATGTTCTCATGGGTATGTCCTACAGGAAAAAATATGACCTTAACTTTGAGGAAAACACCTTTGTAGACAAGGAAAGATAAATATTACAACACATACTTGTAAAAAAAAACATGATTTTATGAATTTGTAAATGTAACATTAATTCCTTATAAGGTTCAATTTTTTTTAAACATAATTATGGATGGAATTACCTATTCTTATTATCCCCACAATAGTTGTCTAGTTGAAGGTATAGCCTAGAAAGAACTTTCTTGATGGAATCAATTTAATGTGATTCTTTTCTATATTTCTTGTATTTAGGGTAATAGCTGTTAGACGAAAATGCATCATAGAATGCATATTTTGAAGTTCTAGGTTTATATTGTAAAGATCCATAAGTATCTAGCATTGTTATTTCCATATCCATAAAGCACTTGTTCAATGATGTGATAGTAAAGATATACTATCCAATAACATATGGTAAAAAAATCCCATATCTTCCTGCACCATGACCATGTGTTATAATCCCTACCATTAACAACTCTAATATTCTACTAGTAATAGATTTGATTTTTGTCACTATCCTCAACAGAAATATTTTTTGATGTTCCACCTTGTGATGAATGACACTAAGGCATTCTTTAGGGTATTTTTCTAATAGTCATATATGTGTGTAATGTATTTATCTTACATAAAGTATTTGATTTGAGTGCATCATGAATTCTTGATCGATATGCTCTTCCTAATTTGTAGAGAATGACCTAGAGTGTTTTCGTTGAGTCAAAAAGATGCATATTTTACACCTAGAAAAGTCATAAGACATGGAATTGGTCACATTATGAAAATAGTTTCTCCACATGTTATTGAAATTTGGTTGGGATATTGGCTCATATTCCATATTAATTAATTGTGCATTGATGTGGCACCTCATAAATTCTTGAGTGAAAGATGGTGGAAGATGTCAAACATTTTCTCATGAGTTGTCTAAATCTACATGGCATGTTAGTCATGGAGAAACATCTACAAAATCATTGACCAACAAATCTTTAGCTACCATTGTATTCTTAAGTGGATTTTGTCAAAATATCCCTACCTGGAACACATTTCACTCCCCATTTTTGTGATAATTTTGAATGTCAAAAAAGATACTTCTGTTCAATACATATATTTTAAGGCAAGCTTCTAAACAGATCTTTGTACCCTAAAAGTCAATTCTAGTTTTATTTTTATTTTTCTTAAACAAACTATGGGAAAGGCCATCTAAGATAGGTTGCCTCCTATTTATTGTGGTGGAATAAAGTAAATTTATCTTTGCATATTTTAGAATCTTAAATGACAATCCTAACTAAAAACATTTTTTTGGTGAAACATTTATCTGCATACATTATGAAAATATCACTATCTATGCTTTCATCAAACTCTACATGGCTAATGAAGTGTTTGGTTGACATATTTTTTGGTCTGAGTATTTGTAGGCACAAGATAATTTTTTTGGATGCCTTTGTGCTATGAATGTCAGGAAAAGAGTGACTTAATTATCCACTATGTCCTAAACATTTCCAATTTATTTTTCCTTTGGTTTCATGTATCGTAAATTGATTACTCTACAAGCCTCAGTGTCCACTATTTTATTGGAAGGCCATCTAATAATATATGTTTTAGTTACCTCTATCTGCAAGTCTCACAATGTTTTATAACATGCCTTATGTAAATTTCCAATTCATTTTTTAACATTGGGACATGAATGCAATGAAAAATCTCCCTTGGTTGTATAAATTCAATAAAACCAGAAGCAATTTTTTCATCATTTATAAGAGTTTTACATTTTTGAAATAAATATACCCTTTTACCAGGAAAAGTTTTTATCAGGCTTTACAATGTGGTAAGATCATCGATATATCTAACAAATGAATCTAATCAAGTGTTTTATTATTTCAATGGTTGTATATACAGAACTAAACTCACATTATTTTGTCTTTGTTCCATGTCACTATTTATAGAAAAGATGTATCTGACATGTTGCATCATTCTTGTGCTCTATATAGTAAAAATATCAACTAGATCCTCCAAATTATCCATAAAGGATGTAGGAAATGGAAGTGGTAGAGTTAGATCAAAAGTTTAGTCACATTAACACTTACACATTCAATATGTATTTACTCATTGTGGCATGTGGAAGTGTGACTTATGGGTTCCAAAGATTCAACATATAGACCTGCCACTTTGTGTATTCTTCTGTCACCAGAAACTTTACCATTATTTATGAGAGAAACATAGTCTCCACATTGGAAAGCCATTGACATGTAATTGTTTAGCTTGGACATTTGAAAAAGACATGAGAAGATTTTTTAGTAAAGTTATTTTTAAAATTAGTCCAATTTATACTTGTATGAAAGAGATAAAACTATGTTTATAGAAGAACATAAGAATGGAAATATGTTAAAACCTAAAAATGTTAAAAAGATAATGTACAATGTTGTTTTTAACTACACAATTTATATCAATCCAAAAAAATAATAGCTTTCAATATCATATACTACATACTTCAATTCTTTCTTCATCCTACTTTGAAGGTATCTCATAGGAGATACATTTCAAACATGTATCGAAGTGGAATAACCACATAGAGAAAAATAGCTTTTTAAGTCAATATTCAACTATGTATTTTATTACAATACAAAATGATATTGAGTAATGGGTTTTTTGAGAAAAATTATGGAAAATCAATAGTTTCTTATATTTTGGGATCCTGTATGCGATTTGAAATTCTATTGTAGGCCCAAAATTTTGAAGGTATCACTTAGGATATACCATTTAAACATGTGTATGGGTACCCATGAAGGTTTTAAGGTAGTATTATGTGTTAAATTTAATCACCTTATAATACCCTCAAGTGTACTATGACTTAAAGATTAAGGATTTAATTTTCAATAGTCAAATATATGTGGCATGCACCTACAAAATTGTAACATTTCAACACTCAAAAAATATTTCAAGTTCACTAGGTGAGTGACTCTTCATGGTTATACCAAGTGTTTCGATCCTATTTACCTAGAAAATGATAGATTTATCTTAATGTAAAAAATATTAGAGGTGTGTAATAAGCATTTGGGTGACACGTGTCTCCCTTTGAAATGCCTCTAGAGTTCTTATTAAAAAATGGGACCCAATTCCCTCAGCCAATGGTGAACCTTGTCTTTAAATAAGAACTCTTTTATTTCCTAAGGAGCATCATGATGACACATGTCTTTAGTAGAAGGTATGAAGACTTCATGTTTTTGGCCATACTCACCTATGCACTCAGTCAATATGAGTCTATGATGAACCCAGGAATTGGCTTCAAGTTTATGGTTGTGTTCTTTATTCTATCCCAATAGGATAAATAAATGTTTTGGACCATGGGGACTCACATAGGTTAAATTTTATGGTAACCCCAACCCATGAACACTTTTTTGTGACAATTTTTAAATCAATGTCTAGGAAAGTGACAATGACAAGATAGGTATGGTAGAAGAACCAATAATAGTCATGCAAGACCATTAATGACATTTTTTTTTTAAATATTACATCTTTTTCTAGGCAGATCAAGTTGATATTAATGACATGGATTCTAACACATGCTATGGGGTAATTTAAAGATTTATGAGACAAAAAAGGTCACCATTAAAGCTAAAATATTAAAGATGAGGATGAACACTCATGCGTAGGTAGTCACTACATTTAAAGAGGTTGGCAAGAGTAAATTAGATGCCAAAAGCTATAAAATGAAGGGGAGGAGCAATACAAGAACATTACAGACTTTGGTGAACAAGACTATTCTACTATCTACTCTCGATATACTACTGTGTATAAAAAATGAGACTCATATTTTGGTAGAATAAAGCAATCAAATAGCATAGATTATATGTTTAGTCATGGATAGGATCAATTTATTTATCCCATTCATAAATGTAGAGGAGGAAATAGGGATTGGGAAATGTCTTCAACAAACCAAATTTAATGATCTAGATCCCTTAGACTTTATGGAAATGGCCAAAGTTACTCTCTTCTCCCTTTCAACACAGCTAGGTACACAAGTAGGAGCTCTTGTAATTCAACATCTACTTTGGGGTTTTGATGTAGAGAGGATAATCAAGTTACCTACATTTGGTAACTAGATGAGATCATGCATAACTTCTTAAATAGATTCAACCAAGGGGCTATTCATTTATCTATAGATATCACCATTTGGATCAATGCACAGACCATGGTGAGAGCTACAGGCCTCCTAAATCATGTAAAATTGTTTTTATCATATAAGTCCACCACACCGCCAATACATATAGATGTTTAGGATAAATTTCCCATTAGGGTAGGTAGAGGAACCCCAATTGACTACATTAAGGACATTGTAATGTGCATTGTAGTAGAAGGTATTACAAAGAGGTTTTGGTAGATAATGAAGTAGACCAAGAAGGCAATAAAAGGAGTAATTGACATTGTGTATCACATGATACACATGAATGAGAACTTGAATTGTCATGAGTTTCTTGAATTCAATATTATCACTAATATCTAAAAGTTACTTTCAATTAGATTACAAAATTTCCTATATTAGTTTATGGTTTTCTTATTATGTTTCACCACATGAAAGTCCCTACTAGGCCAAGTTACTATTACTATGGAATTTTCACCTACCACTACCCTTGTAGGCATCACTTAGACTAAGATAGGGAAATATTATGAGTAACTAGGGTGTTTTAACACATGGTGGCTTAAGGCTCTATATTTTATTAGGTCACACCCTAGAATTCCATATGATGTCATGTAATATTTTGGGAAACATGCATCAGTAACCAAGTTATAAAATGGTTTTAAAATCAATTTTCATGAGTTGGCCACATGAACTATGAATCCAATGCCCTTTTTCATCATAATGGTTGAATCAGAAGTCAAAGTATGGAGGTAAGGAGCTCTAGTCTCACAATAATGCCAATAAGAGAAAGAATAAACTTAGATAGCTATGCAACCATAGGCCTCAACCTAGTAGTTCGTAGCTCCTCCAAAGAAAGAAAAATGAAAAAATAAGGGACTTTCTTAGAGAGCCTCACCACCACCAACTAGAAAGAGATCAAGGTAAATCAAGTATTGGCTAGATAACCCACATGTGCCATGGATAGATTATGGGTATGATTTCACAATGTTATGGTTTGATGAATAGGAATTTATTTAAATCATGATCAAAGACATTGGTTAAAAGGTCTAGGATAAGGAGGTGGAGAAAGAGTTATTTTTTTGGAAAGTAGTGCACACTTGCCAAGTATAGAATAAGGTAAGCAGTGACTATTTGGTTGATATTATGCAAACCCCTCCCTCTATTATTGTGGATAATATAGGTCATAAAGATTCTCAGCATGAACTTGTTATAGAAATTTTCCATAAAGATATATAAATGGGTTCATTGTCTGCATAATTTATAGATATACCAGAGGAAGGGAGCCTGGTATGAAAATTGATGTGCAAAAAACATAATCATCATTGGGTGAGGCATTCAACCACTATACTCAAACATTTGGGATATTTCAGAGAGCCAACCATAACAAGTAGTACCCACAAAGATACACTTATCATGATTATAAAATTTGAATCCTTGGAGCACTCACAATCTGATATGGAAATAGAGGATGTATATGTAATAGAGGGATCCCCAAATACCACTATTTGAATAAGATCTACCATCCTTACTTCCACTTCTATGGAGATGTCTTTGGATGTTTCATAGTTTCCATTGTCTAAAAATACTAAAAGAGTAGATGCATTCCAATAATCCATTTTACAATAGGCTTCAAACTTGGAACATATTATTTTTGGACTTTGCAAGGAGAAAGTAGAAGCACAAAATCAAATTATTGAGGCTAGAAAGCTCATCAATGCCTCTTGTCTTGCTCTAGTTGCACAAGTCCTTGGTGATCAAGTAATGTTTAAGAACAAAAAACTCACTGCATTTCTAACTTAGCTAACGAAGGATTGGGTGAGTGAATATAAAATATGCACCGGAGGGTAAGCTATCTAGACTAATATGGAATGTAGTTATGAACTTCTAGAGGAATATGTATAGGTATTGGATACTACTATGTATAAAGATAAGCAAATTACATAAGGAATGCTTGATTAGAGGTAACACCTTGACAAATCCTTAGATTCTACTATACCAAAGTTTATAATAGTGGATAAAGATAAATTTTTATTGAATCATCGAATGGCTACTAGGGAAACACTGAATGACACATTTCAACAATTTTTAGAAGTTAGGGATAACATGTTGAAGAATATCTAGGTTAGTTAGAATGATATAATGTGTTAAACATTTATGAGAATTCAAGCCCAAAGGATTACAGATAGGCTGGATGATATTGTGTTAGATATCTAGCTTAAGGTGTCAAATGCCATAGACTTCCTTATCATCACAAAAATGTAGATGTTCACAATTTGATGGTCATTCAAATTCCACTATGGGTTTTACCTACCATGGTGTGGGAAGTAATTGATAATTGGAAAATTCTCAATCTTGAACTCTTATAGGTTGAACTAGATATTATGCATATCATAGATGAACCTAAGTTTATTCTATTATACGATCTCCAAGAAATTTTGCACAAGAGAAAGATGGATATAAAGGTGCAATATAGGTAGCCATAACCTAGTTAGCCAAGAAAGTGTTGGATGTAGAATAGGGCCTCATATTTTATCTTGGGACAAAACAATAGTTTAAGTCTGAGAAAGTGTTGGATGTAGAGTATGGACTCATAAAATCATAAGTGTATAATTGATGGACACATGTGCACAAGGTACCATTTTGTCATCTATATGATCTTTTGGATGTCTTCAGCCTTGTTAGCCAAGTGAGATATAATAATGCCATGACTCTTTTATTTGTTTATGCTATAAATATTCTAATGTAATATTTTTTTGATGTGTGATAGATATTAATAGACTATATTTGCTATTGTTTTCCTAAGATTCTTTTACTTATGCATAGTACATATTTCTTACTCTATTTTGTTCTAGCTTGGTATATCTTGTATTATGTTGTTTATGATCTAGAATTCTTAACGCTATGTTAGTTTATCTTTATATTTGATATGGTGTATAAAATTAAAGATTGTGTAAATCCAATCATGTTATTATTATTATTTTCCTCTTCCTACTATGTAGGCTATACCTGTAATTTCCATGTTTTGGAAAATTACCAAGAAAATATGCTAACATTCCTTCAACATGCACAAGATTAGAATTTTATTTCAAGGTATCTCTAAGGAGATACATTGAAGGAATTTTTAATACCTTATTGTGTAACCTAATGCATGATCATAAGGTATAAGGTATCTCATAGGAGAGACTTTCAAATAGGTGTTTGTAGTACTTTCAATGGGTATTCTATTAGATAACTTGAAAATGCACACAATTGGAATTGTCTTTCAAGATATATCTTATGAGCTAATTTGGAGGGCCTTATAAAACATTCAATGGTTCATTTATGCATAATAAAATGCCATTCAATGTATATTATTAGGGATACGTAGCTAGTTAATTTCCCTTTCATTTTCATATTTCCATTTCTTTGTTATTTGTTTCCCCTTTAATTATTTTTGTTTCTAAAATAAAAAAGTTCCACTGGCTTGAGATTTTTTTGTTACATGGTTAGTGTCTATAACCTATCCCTCCTACACTTTAAACTATCTACTAATAGAAAGTTATCTAACCGACTTCCCTTGCAATTAATGTCCAGACAGTCCATGTTGCATGATCCCCCATAAGGATCACCACAAATATATTATGAGATAATCCTAAAGTGTGTGCGTCACCTTTAGCATTTATGGGCACTCAATTTCAAAAACAAATGTCATGATGATCACATTTATTAGGAATTTGTCTCAAAAACTATTTCATCTGGATTTTTGTTTTGGCCACTTTCCCTGAAAGAAATTTGTCTATCTTCAGGACTTTTCTCTATGAACTATTGTTTCAAGAAAATTGTTATTGCATTTAAAAAAAATAATCCAAAGTCTCTTTCCATTGTATGTATCAAACATCCCTATCTACCATCTACAAAGAGAACTATGAGTAAAACATCGACCAAGCTAGAGCCAAATTGATTCACAACATACATATCACATAGAAGAACACTACAAGTAGCATAGTAATATACATTACAATGGAATATTCATATAGGACATTTAGATTTGAAAATCCACCATCCCTTTAATTAATTAAATATTTTCCATATTTCATGGACACAGTGTTTGATGCTACCATATTTAAGGACATGTACAATAACTATTTAGAATTATGGGACATCATCAATTTGGTGGATGTAATTTCATTAGGAAATGATATGAAAATTATATATATATATATATATATATATATATATATAATTCATCAAGGAACTATTTTGTTTCAAATGCTAAAGGTTACACTTTATTTTCACTAAACCAGAGGTGATTTTGTGAATTTATCTTCTAAGGGATTTGTTTTTCTTAGGAAGGATATCACTAGATGCTTTCTGTCATCACTTTGGAAATAAAATATTTGTTATGTGCATCTTAGGACTCAACTTCCAAAGTTATATATTTTTGTGCATACATGATGCTTATTTCAACAAATATACATTGGTAAACTTCAACACATAAAGCTTAATTAAAATGACACTCTCTTCATGGTTGCTTCTAGACCAAACCATTACATGGAAGAGGGATAAACTAAAGGGAATGATTCCTATCAAAAAATTTAGAATGGGCATACACATTGGCATGACACTCATCAATTAATTGTACAGTATGCCAAGTATCCATTTTGTCAATTTAGACTTGGTTCAATTATTTCATATGATGCTCACCCATGATGCTATGTAGGCCCTAGGCAAGATAATAAACTTTTAACTTAGAGAGAAGATAATCAACAAGAATAATCACCCCATACCTTCAGATAGTTTTTATATGATGTCTTATTTACTTGATCTAGTCATGGGAACCTATTATAGAGACCTTAGAGAATTTTGGACTCCAACCATAGACTGTAAGAAGAATATAATCTATGACCATTATTAGTTTATGCATATACACGCCTATACCAAGGATATGGCTATGATATTTGAAGACATATATCAATAGGTTTGGCAAGCCATTCATGGCTCATCCATACCCAAGATTAGGACAAATATTTAAAATAGCTTGGCTTGAAAAGGGGATTATTTCCTCTACCCAAATTTCACATTAGTCATGATATGGGTGAATAAAGTTAATCTTTTATGTCTTCCACAGTTTGTAGTAGATAAGCTAGCTAAATAAGAAATTACAGCTCAACTATGGTCGAGTATTGCAGAGGATTTGTCAAATTAGAAGAAAGCTTTGTATTTTGGACACTTTGTAATAATTTAAATAATCATTTATACCATGAGGAAGCATTTTTTAGAGGTGGGTAAAAAACATAAGATTTATCCTTTTCTCATGCTTCCACATAGATATTGGGATCCATATGGGGATATTCAAAAGCATATACAATGATTCAACATCCCTTACAACCATGTTCCCTATCCATATGATTATTTTTTTATTAATGTAAAGTATAATGAGGATGTTTTAGAGAGAGAAAAGGTCATTATACTGAAGGAAGATCATTTGTGAAAGATCCAAGATGACCTTGTAGTCACTACTAGAGAATTAGATAATAGAAAAGATCTATACAAGGAATGGGAACATTTTAACTTCTGAATAGGATAGATTAAGGAAAAATCTGAAGACCAAGTAGCTTATTCCTCCTAAAAAATCCCTTTGAATGTAAACTTTAAATTCATGAAGAGAGAGCCTAGGTTTCTTGAACCAAGAATGAATAAGGGAGCATAAATAGGGGTTCCCATCAGTTTAGATTCTGATGAGGAAGATTAAACACAAGAAAAACCAATATAGAGCACCATTAAAGTATCTACTACTATTCCCTATATATATATTACTTCATCTATTAGGATAATAACATTAGAAGATGTTGTGTCAATATCACAAGGGCCCTCCACACAACTAAAGACCCCAAGAGATCATAAGTGGAAGCTAAGGACTCATATAGGCAATCCTAAACTATAAACATTACAAGGATAGTGTATTGCATTATAATAAGAGGAGAGGGTGATAATCAAGGAGATTTTGAATGATTTTGATGAGGAAGTAACTAAGGCCATGAGACTTTATATAGGACCCATAACACCAACTTCTACAGACAATCAACCTTTTGTAAGTTTTCCTTTATCTTTTGTACCCATTTTTGGCCATGTTTCAATTTTTTTTGTGTTGGGATCATCCAGGGTGGTAGTAATTACATCCACCTTCATTAATAACACTAAAATTGATCCACTCCCTAGTTCTATTACCACCTCCATCCCACTCAAAAATTCTAATCCTCTATATCCCTATTGGCTCTTCTAATATTAAAGCCTTAATAAAAACAAGGTGTCTAGGAAGGTACAAAGTGCAATAGCCACCTCATAACTCCATGTCAAATTCACATAGATTTTTGTTCCCATCCCTTCCACCACCACATCCCAAGATACCACCTTGACAAGTTACATCAGGGTAAGGAAGGCTAAGCCACAATTAATTATAGTCCATAGACTCCCTCAATATGGAGGAGTAGATTGGTAAAAAATAATCTAGCCTTCCCTTCTCGATGTCCTTGTCAAGGTATAGAAGAAATAACTAGCTCAAGAGGAGACAGAGGTAGAGGTTATGGTTATAACTTTTAATTCATCACAATTAGACATCCCTCCACAGGTAATAGAATTAAGAAGCAAGGCATCTCAAATGTCTAGCCTCAAGGTCACCGAGCTTCCCTTTATTTTCATTCTATTCGGTCCACCATCTGATAGTATATATATAAGATGAGAAAAAATAAGGTGGAAGATGATAAATGTACTCATAAATTCTTAGATAAAGGTATGAAGTGTTCTCCCTCACTAAGAGGTAGAACATATAATTAGGAGTCCCTGTATATTGAAAATATAATAGACCTCACCCATATCATAAGGATGTCATTGCTACTATCCATGAGGGTTCAAAGATGGATTTATAGGGGCTAAAGGCCCAAGATAATAAATTCAAGCAGAAGGTGGAAACAATTCACATGCCTATGGGTATAGAAATAGAATTCCAAGAGGTAGCCTCTAGATGTTATAATTCAATGGAAGCATTGGAATTTATGAAGGAAAAAATGACCCACCATGTGAATAACATCAATCAATTGTATAATACTTTAATAAAGGATAGTGCCAAATTTAAAATGCTTTTGTCATACATAGGTAAAAAGTTATATATTCATCTAGATTTAATGATGACACTGGAGGCATATATTGCCTTAAATTTGGTAATCATAAGGTAAGAGGAGGCCAAATAATGGTTTCAATAAGTTAGGGCCTTAATCCCTAAGTACTAATGTCATGAAGTATAACTTGTCCATATCTTTCATGATTTGAATTTATCCAAGGTAAAAGACTCCACAAGAAAATTGATTAACATGATCAATTTTGATTATCTTGTAAAAGAATCGATAGATAACTTCAAATTAAGTCTCCAGGAGTTAATGTTGGAGAAAATATAGGTAGAGTTATGTGATGTAAGGAAAAATGTCACTAAAATATAGATATTCAAGAATAACTTTTAGTTTACCAAGGGATAACATGCAAGTCTCCTCACCCAGTCCATTACGATTCATTAACCACCATTATTGGATTTGAATATAATTTGATAGTAGCATGCCATAATACATAAAGTATATCAAGATAATGATGCTAAGAAGAAACAAGCTAGTGATTCTTAGATATCCATAAATTCTCCTTATGCCACCTCAACTACCATGCTAAACAAAGCACAGATAATAGTTCATATGATGTATCCTTGAGGCTAATATTTTGTGCATGTATGATTTTGTAACAATGGATACATTTATAGTTCGAGTCTTTTTATTGTAAAATTGAATTTATATTTTATACACATGCACACATTGAATGGTTTTGAGAGTCAATTTATTTAAATGATAACTATATGTTGTCTCCTATATGATAATTATAGGTTATATCTTATATGGTTTTAGACCACATTTAGAACTACATATTATAACTACTTCATGTAATCATTTTGCATAAATTGGGAGGACGAGGTGACCCCTTATCTAAGTCTGTATATACAATTGTAACAAAACTTTGAATTTTATTTGATATTTTTGAATACAAGATAAAAATCAATTTTAATCATCATCAAAGTGTTGGAGTATTTCTCTCCAATTTCTGTGCAGTTTGTTGTTATTTCCATGGTTTTGTATTTAAATAATCTTTAGTGTGTAGTAGATGTGAATATAATCTTGATTGTTTTGATTGATATTATAATCTATAGATGTCAAATAGATACTAAAATATTGGTAAAAATGTTGATTGAGATAGTTGACTTCAAGTTGATTCATATTTCTAGATGTGTAATAGTGATTTCATTGGTATAGTTTTTTGTGTGTGTAATAGCTATGTCAGATAATTCACAAGCTTAAGCTATGTTTTTAAACATTTTTAACCTATTATTAGATTTTGGTCTTCAAATTTTTTGTTCAAATATTTTGTCTAATGTATTTTGGTCTTCAAAATTATTATTCGAGACTTTGGGTCTTCAAACTTTTTTGTTCAGAGTTTTCAATTAGGATATTTTATGCAAACAAATGTTATGAATAACTTATGTGAATAAGATTGGATTTACCCTTCAAGGTATCTCCTAGGAGATACAATTAAAATAGGGACAAGAGTGGATTTATCCTTTGTAGAAGGTTTACAATTTTCCTTTACATGAAAGGCACTACTAGATGCCTTAGATGAAGCAGTCCAAGATATGAAGGGGTAAATCAAACAAAAAATAAGAATTCAAACTTAATTTAACATTTCAACCCTATAAATTGATAGAATAATCACATCTAAAAATTTAGAGCAAATAAATCTAAGTAAACCAGATAACTTCAATTAATTTTGCATATGGACAAATTTAAATTTGGTAAGAACCTTTATTTAGATTTTATGTTGAACCAAATATAAATATGCCATAGAATTAGTTCAATTTTTTTGTTAAGGATTATTCATGTTTATTAACACAACCAAACCTTAGTATAATGATCCATTCTTGGTTACTTTTATGTTTGAGACCCCCCTTCATTCTTTTTATTATTTATGTGGTCTAATCTTAATCTAAATGGAAAGTCCTTTTGTTATATTTCCAACTATTGGTTTTTATATTTCAGACTTTATCTTTTTCAAGATTTTGATTAGGAATAATTTTGGGACTTATGCAATTTAGGAATTGTTTTAGACATTTTGTCTATAGCATCTTTCCCGCAACAAATTGCTCGATACATTTTCCCCATATAAATTTTTCTAAAAGTACTATTTGGGCTTTTTGAAAGTACCCAAAACGCTGAAGAGCACTTTTACCTTTTGAAAAGACCCTTTGGAATTTTGTCATCAAACATTTTTTCCTATGCAAAACTTCTAAAACAATTCCACACAACAATCTTACCAATGTAATTTTGTCAAAATAATGACTCAAGCACTTTATCTAATGATAAATTCCCTTTAGACCTTTTTAAAGTTCCCTTCAGACTTTGAAAGTACCTTTTAGACATTTTTAAAGTGCCCTTCAGACCTATTGAAAGTTCCCTTCAAACCTTTTTTGAGAATTCCCTTTTGACGTTTTGAAATTTCCCTTCGGACCTTTTGAAAGTACAATTTGGGATTTTTGTCATCATTGCTTTGGCCTAAGAAATAATTATCTTGAGAAAATTTACTTGAGACATTGATTTCACCATAATTTTTTTATGTTATGATCATTTTATCATGTTAAAAATACTAAAATTCATGGCATCCAACTACATTATTTCCTAATGGACTTGGACCTTTGTGCCCCTATGTTCCCTTTCAATGTTGGATCCTCATTACTAAGTGTCTATCTTTATGTAGGTTTCATGTTAATTTCACAAGTCCTTGTAAAGGATTTGAGATAACATTGACACCTTTTTGTTTGGAAAGAACCCTAGTGCACATGATTGGATTTTCTTTTGAGCTATCCCTTGGGAGATACCTTGAACATGCACATGATTAGAATTATCTTTCAAGGTATCTCATAGGATATGCCTTGAAAATAATTGTAATAACTTCCATGTTTCTTGAAAATGTACTTGCAAATTATATGATATACCCACGATAACTTTTTATTTGTCAAGAAACGTGATGCACACTATTGGAATTTTCTTTTGAGATATCTCTTAGGAGATACTTGAACATGCACATGATTTGGAATTTTATTTTAATATATCTCCATTGAAGGGCCTTGTAATACATTCCATATTGATTTCAAAGATCCATGAAAATGATTTTATATATCCATGGAACCTTTTTATTTGGAAATAACCTTGATGCACATGATTGGAATTTTCTTTCAAGGTATCTCCTAGAAGATACCTTGAACATGAACATGATTAAAATTTTATTTCAAGGTATTTACTAGGGTAAATAACGAAGGGTATGATAATACCTTCCATGTTTATTTTGAATGTCTTTGTAAAGGATTTGATATAACTATGATAACTTTTTATTTTGCAAGAACGTTGATACACACTATTAGAATTTTCTTTTGAGATATCTCCTAAGAGATACCTGGAACATGTACATGATTGGATTTTTATTTCAAGGTATCTATTAGGAGATACCTTTTAGGGCCCTAGAATACCATTCATGTTGATTTCAAAGGTTTTTCAATGGATTTGATATAACCATGACACCTTTTTATTTGAACATAACCTTGATGCACATGATTGGAATTTCATTTTGAGGTACCTCTTAAGAGATACCTTGAACATGCACAAAATTAGAGTTTTAGTTCAAGGTATCTCCTAAAAGTTACTTCTAAGGGCATTTTAATACCTTCCATATTGATTTTAAAGTTCCTTACAAAGGATTTTATATAACCATGGAAACTTTTTATTTGGCAAGAACCCTCATGCACACTATTGGAATTTTCTTTCAAGATATCTCCTAGGAGATACCTTGAACATGCACATGATTAGAATCTTATTTCAAATTATCTCCTAGGAGATACATCAAAGGGACTCTTGGAATACCTTACATGTTGATTGCAAAGATCCTTGCAAGGGATTTGATATAATCATGGCACCTTTTTATTTATCAAGAACCCTGATGCCAACTTTGATTACCTATGAGAATGACACATGGCACTCTTGAAACCAACCAAAATTAGAACGGCCAACCTATGAGTAAGTAATGAATATAAAGATGCCACATGGAGATTTTTTTTATCAAAAGTGATGTACTTTTCTTTTTAATACAAACATTTCTTGGCATCTTCTAACTGAACCTTGAGATCATTGATAACTTTCTCATCCTTTTTGGCATATTTATTCAAAATAAATATCTGATCTACAAGTGCCTTAATCATAAAATTCCACTATTGATTTTATTTCTTCAACTATTTATCCATCTTTGTACTTATATAGAATCTCCTTCAAGATATTAAGCTTCTTCTAAATAACCCACTTTGATACCAATTGTTAGAGGTATAATTACTAGGGGGTGAATCAATGAGCCCAATTAATCTAAATTCATTTTCAAAACACTTTCAAATTATTAATTAAATATATAAATAATTCATTAAGCATTCACATCATTCATAGTAATGAACAAGAGAGACAATGCAAAATCAAACACATAAAGTTAGTTATACATGGGAAACCATTTTGTGGAATAAAACACATTGGAACCTATAATTGGACTACTATCCTATAATAACAAAACCAAATTTTATACCAGATACAACTAATTAAGGAAATACCATCCCTTATTTAGTGAGATTATAATCCCACAAGGTGATAATACACCTATCTATCTGAGTAACCACAACACCTAGAATTTTAGCAAATTTTACCTTGCAAGGAGACAAAAACCACCTTAGATGTTGAGAAATCAAAACAACACTTATGAATAACTCCAATTTTAAAATGATGTCTTCAACACCTAATGATGGAGCTATGAATATCACTTTTCACCTTCAGCACAAACTTTGTCACCCAATAGATCCTATTAGCCAAAGCACATTGCATACTTGAAACAACACATAAAGATCAATTAGCACACATTAAATATCACAACTAAATCCACTCCTCAAATATATTCACTTAATGTATACAAATTTACCTTTTGGATCACTCTTCAATCTTTGTCAATAACTCTATCACCACATCAACAACATGACCAAATGGTCATACACATAGCCACACACTAATCTACCTTTCAGATCAACCACCAAGATCACTCAGACATTAACAATCCTTTGCTCACACACAAAGCATCAAGACCATATTTTTGGATGAATATATTAATCTTCACTCATCCTCAACGTACACGAGCACTATTATATCATCAAATGACTATAGTCACCTTTTCTCACCTCTACATATGCTCAATCAACTCCAACAAAGATCTTGTACATAGGAACACTATAAATGAAAACATATTCAACTTATTAAGCTTTGTTCATACTAAATATGGATTGGTCCCACTTCCAAATTCCACATAGATCATCCTCATAGACTCTAGATCACCTTCCAATAGCTAATTTATCATGAGACATCTAAACAACATCAAAACAACCTCTAATATCCTTCTCTGGTCACTTAAAAAATATATTCAAACACATAGTCAACTTTAGAACTTAATATATTTTATTGTACAAACATTCAAATCATCTAACCAGGTTTCATTAGAAACACCTTGGAGTCTCTACAACTTTTTTTTACTCCAAGAAATTCATCCTAGATCAAAAGTTATTGATGAAATATAAAGCACTCATTTTTACATTTGTAAATTTGAATACTCAAATTCAAAATATGGACCAATGTAATCACAACCATTTGACCAACTCCCCCAGATTCATCCATACGTGTCAATGGTGACATCGATAAACTACCTACTTAGATTTTTTACCACTAGACCTAAATGTCTAGATAAAAACAATGACCAGCTAGATGAAGTACACTCACTTCCATACTCATTATAAGCACCCTTAACACCCCATAGGGTCTATAAAAATGTATATACCAACAATATCATTAATTAAATACCTCCCTTAGTTAATCATTAAAGAACCATGTAGGAATATTGAGGCTCATTGAAGCACACTTTGTCATTATCATTCTAGCACACATGACACCTCATCAACATCCTTGGTCATCTTAGAGACATGATTGACAAACCTCCAATTGTTTCCCCATCATTTTTAAATATAGATTAATTGTTACCAAAATTAATATAAGGAGTTAAAGAATTTGAGATTTTGTCTGTAGTGTTCTCTTGTGTATGTTTTATGATTTTTTAGTCTCATGCTTTTAGATGGCCAATAGTTTATTTTATGAAAGCTAATTTGGTAATAAAAAATTAAGTTGAGGACTTTGGAGGATACCTCAAGGATCTAAAATTAGATGAATATTGAATTCTATGAAATATTTACCTACAACTACTTAAGGGACTTAGAAAATTTGTTATCAATCAAGACATTGAAGAAATAAGGTCTTGCATATTTTCAAAGTTCATAGGACTTGTTATGCTTGAAGAATCATTTCAAATTATTCCTTAATCTTTTCATAACAAATTCTAATAGTTTTAGTAATTTATCCTAACTTCATATATTTATAGGAGCTAGCCTCACAACTAGAGGTTTAGTCTGGATATAGGCATCCCATAGCCTTAGATCATTCCAATGTCCAGATATGAATTAGATCTAAGCAATTTGATTTCAACTAGGTGATATGTGGGTTACTAATATAAATCAAATTCCACATATTATTCTTTGTTATTTCAAGGGAACTTTCTTTTCTATGCTAACTTACTCCCTCATTTTAAACTTTTAAAACATGAATCACTTCAGATTAATGATCATTGTGTATATCTATTTATTTATTTACAAGTTTTGGATTGTATTGGAAAATACAAAGAAAATTACATCATAAAAAATTCAAGTAGATTGTGTCACTACCATATTCATGTTGTCCCTACAACAAGGTCTACTTACAAACTAAAAGGTGGTAAGTTGTAACCAAATAATATCTCCAATAAAACTGAGTGAAGCCCCAAGGTGTCATTACTATATTCTTGTTGTCCCTATAATATGAGAAATATTATTTTACTTTTTGCATTACATCCTTGACATGGACACACATCAATAGTCTGGAAGGACCTGAGGACGAATTTGAATATTCTAAACATATTATTTATTGTCATGCACTTTTAGGTATTAGTAATCCTCCAAATATTAAGGTGGTAGGTTTCCTTAAGAAATAAAAGTTGATCATATTTATTTATTATTGAAGTACACACATATTCATCAATAGTAATTTGGCTACTCAAATGGACTATTTCATTTACCTAGCTCTAATATTTCAAATCCTAATTACAGGTGAGGGTATAGTCAATTGTTCTAGTAAATGCCATAGCATAAAGCTATGGGAGACTACCTATTATATTATATCATTTTTTCTATCATCATGGATGGGACTAACATTTTTTTAGATTGTAATGGCTCACCACTTTATGCACAATCGAGATAAATTTTTAGTAACTATTCATACTCATTCATTTGAAATGAAGGACATTTGAATTACATGGTTTATTCGCTAGATCTACATAATTATTTATTTTTCACCATATGATGAAGATGATCAAAAAAGGTAAAAACTAATTATTTTAGAACTATTTACCATAGAATTTAAATCAAACAAGGATTTTACCCATATTAAATTATAACTAGTGGAGTCTACCCTTTTTTGTATTATACACACACTTGACTCCTTTGAGCTATTTTCATTTTGAAATGGGATTTATAGTAGGGATCACTACTACCTAGGCCAACCCAGGGCCTCCCTGAACTTGACACACATTCTTAAAAATTGTACTATTTTTAATTAAAAAATGATTAAGGTATATACATTTAGAGCATTTGGATTTATATTTATTGTATTGTTTTATAAAAATTTAGTGTTACAATTTGAAAACCTATTTTCCCCAAAAATATTCATGTGCATGCTTCTTCAATAGAAGGCTCACTAACATCACAGTAGGGTGCACTCTGGTAGGGAAAAAAATATTACAATAATCTAGGTTGACTATCTGAATCTTAGTAATTTCATTATATATTAAGGTGATAAATAATGAATAAAAGGGCCAAGTCAACACCAATAAGTCACACATTTTAGCTAGAGTAAAAATATATATTGAACACTATTAAGATTAAATACCTAAAATAAGGATTTATGCACATTTTAGACAAAGTAAAAATATATTGAACACTATTAATATTAAGTACCAAAAAATAAGGATTTGTAGAAGTGATAGTAACAAATATGGTCAATGCTTCAAATAGTCTACAACCTACTTAGTTTTGATCTATCATCACTCTATAGTGTATGTTCATAAAAAACTAAGTATATGTAGGAATAGGAATATATCTAGTTAGACATTTTTGGTGGTTTTTGTTCCTCTTAAAAATGTGTGAATATTACATGGACCCTATTTTACAAAGTAAATTTGAATTTCAAATTTTTTTGGGACTCCTCCGTACTTCTGAATGCAAATACACCTCAGGAGTAGTCAAGTTGAATTCAAGGCGAGTGATATATTTAATTTATTAAAATGATATTTATATATGTATATATTATAATAAAATATATAATATTTATTTAAAATATATACTATATAATGTAATATAATATTACATTATTATTATTATTATTATTATTATTATTATGTTAATATAGTTTATAAATAAAATTATTATTATATATTTCAATATAATATATTTAATATTAAAAAAAAAAAATATATATATATATATAATATCACTCAGTTTAATACACACACACACACACACACACACACACAAATATCATGACATATAATATATGCATATATACATTGGTGAGAGGGGTTATGTAAAGAGAAAGAGTGTGTAATTATAATTGATAGTTAAACCTAGTAATTCCAAACCCTTGACAATGTAAAAATATAAATTAATTTAATTTTTAAAGATAATTATGGGTATAAACCAATCGAGATCTGAATCACCATACAATGATCTAGTCTATGATGGCTTGCATCCTACATGCAAAGAGAGAGCATATCAACATATAATATCTATGTCAAATTTATAACTCCCTTGGATTCAATCATGACACATCTATATTCACTAGATAAGGAGCTCAATTGTGGTAGATCACATTTTATCTTGGTGATTACAATAGAGAAATTGCCTTTGATATAATGGCACTAATAAAAGTAAAAGTGACCAAGAGGAATTTTGGGTTTAAAAATTGGATAAAAAATTGAAGTATATATATCTATTCCAAAGACACCATCTATTCCATTGCATAGAGCATATAGCACCATAATTGGTTTACATCAAATCCAATTAAAAATACCACCATAATTGGTTTACATCAAATCCTTCTCCTCATCTAATTTAAGTTCTAGTGCATATAACACCATAAGATTTGTATTAGTGTGGTTGAGTAGTAGTGTTAGTTGGACCATCTCCATGTCCACTCTCATAAGCATTAGTATGGGATAATTGGCTTGTATGTTACACAAGGCTAACACTAAGTGCATTAAGTGCATGTAAATTGTCAATCTCTACAACATCATTCACTGTATAAGGGATTATCTCATGCTTAAGTGATTATTTGGTAGAGATTCTCATAGGTTGATTAGGCACACAATGTGCACCCAACCTATCCTTTCAAAATCATTTTTATTAGACCTAAAAAATCTTAATAAAAAAATTAATAAAGAATCTCATTTAGGATATTAAACCTGCATTAAATTTTCCTCATAAAATATTAAAGAAACTAATTATTCATAACCATCCACCATTAGTCCCAAAAATTCTTTCTCATCAATGAATGGTGCTAATTGTAGATTGGGAAATTTTTGAATTAGATTTGAAGTGGCATAGTGGTTTTTGGATTACTAAATAATGAGATTTTTTAATTTTTTATCTCTCAAACTAACTACTAACAATCTAACATAATCATACTATAGGAATTACATCTCTCTATATATTAAGATTCCCATCTATTAATTTCACATGTTACCATTTAATCAAATTCACCTATGTAAGGTAGGGGTCCAGTGCTATAGGATTACTAATTATTTTGAGGGTGTTCTAATGAGAAATTGTAGGATTACATTACTCCAAAAATTATGAATATTTTAGTTTTAAAAATAAATAAATAAATATGATTGGATACAAAACTATATTTTGAAACAACAAATTCATATTATATGAAATAGAGTTTCTAACATTATATTAAAAAAATTGTAGCTCACATCAAGGTTAAACAAACTCTATGGGAAGCTTTAAAGATGTGGGACTAAATGCAATCTATAAAGCAACCTCTGGGATTTTAGAAGTTGGATCCTTGTTCAATTTTGGCAGTGAAAAGGGATAGAAGAAAGGAAAATAAATAACATGGAAAGTAAATCTAATATAAGACAATGCACTGAGAGATTTGAAACATTAACCTATAATTATATAAAATATATTAGATCATGAAGCATCATAGACCATAAAGTAGCATAAAGTATGAACTATAGTCTATTATGTAACCAGAGACCAAAAGTATAGAACCAAAAATGAAAAATAGCTCAGAACATCACATCTTCAAAGATGGAGATCATAATATAGAAGGACACAAGGGTACATACAAATAATCCAATCACATCTGTAAGGTCCACCTCCTAAGGTTTTAAAATGAAAAAGTTTACTAACTATCACTACTCCTAGTCTATTACAATGGTTAGTTATCATTTGTTTGTATTCCTACCTTTGTAAACATGTGAATTGAATACATGAATCTTAGTAACTATAAATTTCAAAAAACCATGAACAAGGTCATGGTATACACCAATTACAAATTCCAACCAATCTTGTCCATGAAAATTGATGAACACATATCTAGCTCACTTTGTGGCACCTACAGTCAGAAATACCAAGAAACACATCTCACAGTCAGACTTCAAAATTTGAATATAGTAAGTAAATTATCATTATGGTCTTATAAACAAAATAAATTAATTAAAATATTTTAGTTGAGAAATAAACTCATTGGGATAGATATTCATTGGTGCTTTATCTTAATTTTAATATGTTAAATAGAAGAATTATGTATCACTAATTTAAATTATAGTTCAAAAGACCTAATTACTAACTAAAATGTGATGGTAATTTTTTAAAGTACAATAGACTTAATTACTTTGTATAATGTTTATGTAATCTAACATTTCACAAAAAATTTATAGCTAAGTTTGAATGGCTACTAAAAATTAATAATTTAAATTACTTAAAATTAGCTGATTGTACATATATTTTACTATGAATTGTCCTATTAAAAGTGTCACCTACAACATCAAATTTAATTATTATGACATGAATTCAACTTTGTGATATTTTATAACAAATTTTGATTTAATTCCTCCCAAACATAATAATGTTTGATAGATTTGCTCTTCAAAGTAATCGACCTCATCTACTATGCACATAGGGAAGCACCACAATTTTTTAATTCAATACATGTGATCACATTTACCCATTTTATGATGTTATGTGGAATTATAAAATACATTAAAGGCATAAAAATTAATGTCATTCTTTTAAAAATTTAATATTATTTCTGTACCATTAACAATATATAGATATATTATAATTTCTATAATCTTGATAAATGAAGTTTTTGGGATTCTTGTAATAATTTTTCTTTCAAGAGTAAAATTACTTGTCTTAGAATTTCATATTTAATTTTAATTAATTTTATATTGACATGATTTGGCCCTATAAATGATGATTTTCAAGTCACTTCACTACATATCCAATTGATATTGATGCATGGATCATTTACTTCCATTAATAAAAATGCACCTTTTATGATGGAGAAGGGATACATAATTTAATCTTGTTGATACATGATTATTTCAATTTAATGCCCATTTCCTAGCAAACATTATTAATGTTAAATAGATTTTCTCTTTAAATTAATTTATTGTGCACATGGTGAAGTGTCACAGAGTTTTAAATCCATACCAGTGATCACATTTTTGACCCTATAATGTTAAATCCCATTTTCATGTTATGTGGCATTATACACTACATTAAAGGCATAAAAATTAATTTAGTTTTATCGAAAATATAATATTATTTTTGTATTATTAACAACATATAGAATATTGTATTGAAATATGTTATGCTAAAATATATAACATGTAATACTGATTTATAACCTATATCAACATATATATTGTATGATATAATAATATTGATTAATATTAAAATATATTTTTACAAAATATATAACTTATATTTAATATTAATATATAATTAATTAGTTTAATCTATAAAAATATTATGATATATATTATAATATGTCAATTATATTTATTTAATAACTAATATAATTCATGTATATTGGGGGGGGGGGGGGGGGTAAGAGGGGTTATGTGAAGTGAAAGAGTGTAAATCAACAATTAAACCTATTATTTACTCTAAAATGATGACATTGATGTCAAAATAAGTGAAAATTAAAAATAATTGTGGGTGTAAACTTATCAGGATCTAAATCACCATGCAATGCTTTGGTTAATGATGGCTTGCATTCTTTATGTAAAGAGATAGCCTCTTAGCACAATCAGTATGTCAAAATTATAACTCCCTTGGTTTTAATCATGGGACATTTATATTTTCTAGATAAGGAGAACCACATTTATAGGTGATTAGGTTTTGTCTTCGTGATTGCAATGGAGAAATTACTTTTGTTACAATGGCACTAAAAAAATTAGAAGCGACCAAGAAGAATTTTGGGTTTAGAAGTATGATAAAAATGTGAAGTTGATGTATATGTTTGAAAGACACCATCTATTCCAATGTGTATGCCTCATATTATACAACCAACACTTACTTATCTTAATAATTAATAATGTTACGTCTTCAAAAAAATGTGGATGAAACACCACTTATTATGCATTTAAGAGCCTAATATTAATTATTTCTAAATCATTACCATTGATTCAAAAGTTCCATGATGACAATTTTAATTTTATTTCCATATTTAAATTTATATAATTTTCATTGTACTATGGTCTTGTAGTGGATTATTCAACATTTTCTAATTTTGATGATCCCCTAGATGTGATCCAAAACCCATGGTAGGAGACCAATCAAATGTATTTTTTTGGGACAAGTCTGTTGCTATTTTATTAGAATGAAATTTCCTAAATTATACAAATCTACATTTATATTCAATCTATAAATGGATTCAAATTCTATATATATAAATACTATATAGTAGTGTTTTGAGGTAGACTGATTAATATGCCCTAACATAACCATAATTTAGATATGCACAAAAAATCCTTTCCCAAGAGGTATTTTAGTTACTAGGTATGATTTTGTGTCACTTATTTTAATTACCTTTTGTGGTCAAATTCAACTCCAAATATTAGTTTGTAAGTTCAAGAGAGGTAACTCACCCTCACATGTATTTAAATTGGTGAATTAAATTATCTCAAAGGTATTCTTGGGTAGGGGGCACTAAAAATTAAGGAGTCAAATACCTATTAGATAATTTTATTATATTAAATATTCAAAAAAGGTGGATGAAACTCCACTTATTATGAAAGATCTTATTATTTCTAAATTGTTAGCACAATCTCAATGTCAAAATTGTAACTCCCTTGGTTTCGATCAAGGGGCATTTGTATTCACTGAATAAGGAACACCATAGTTGTGGGTGATCATGTTTTGTCTTGGTGATTTGAATAGAGAAATTACTTTTTTTATAATTGTGTTAAAAAAATTAGAAGTAACCAAGAAGAATTTTGGGTTTAGAAATATGATAAAAATTTAAAGTGGACATATATGTTTGAAAGACACCATCTATTCCAATGTGTATGCCTACTACTATCCCACCACCACTTGTATCTCTTAATAACTAATAATGTTACATATTTAAAAAAATGTTGACTAAACTCCACTTATTATGTATTGAAGAGCCTAATAATTATTTTTAAATCATTACCATAGGTTCTAAAGTTCTATGATGCTACTTTTACTTCTATTTCCATATTTGAATTTCTATAATTTTCATTATACTATGGTCTTGTAATGGATTATTCAATATTTTATAATTTTGATAATCCCCTGGATGTGATCTAAAACCCATGGTAGGAGACCCATCAAATTTAATTTGCTACAATGAGTTTGTTGCTATTTTATTGGACTGAAATTCCCTAAATTATACAAATCTAAATTTAGATACAATCTATGAATAGATTCAAAGTCTATATCTAGAAATATTATATAGTAGTGCTCTGAGGTAGACTACTTAATATGCTCTCACATAATCATAATTTAGGTAATCACACAAAATCATTTTCAAAGAGGTATTTGAGTTACTAGGTATGCTTTTGTGTCACTTATTTGAATTATTATTTTGGGGTTGAATTCATCTCCAAATACCAGTTTGTATGTACAAGAAAGGCAACTCACCCTCACAAGTGTTTGAATTGTTGAGTTAAATTATCCCAAAGGCATTCTTGGGGAGGGATAAAAACTGAGTCAAATCCCTATTAGACAATTTATTTATGTTACATCTTCAAAAAATGTGGATGAAACTCCACTTATTATGCAAGAGCTTATTATTTCTAAATCATTAGCACATTATATAAATAAAAATTACAACTCCCTTGGTTTCAATCAGAGGGCATCTATATTCACTAGATAAAGAGTGTTGTAGTTGTGGGGGATCAGGTTTTGTCTTGGTGATTGCAATGGATAAATTAATTTTTTTACAATGGTAGTGAAAAAATTAGAAGTGACCAAGAAGAACTTTAGGTTTAGAAATATGATATAAAGTTGAAGTGGAGACATATGTTCTAATGACACCATCTATTCCAATGTGTATGCCTACTATTATACCACCACCACTTATTTTTCCTAATAATTTATAATGTTACATCTTCAAAAAATATAGATGAGACTCCACTTATTATTCATTGAAGAACCTAATAATTATTTCTAAATCATTACCATCGGTTCCAATGTTCCATAATTTTAATTTTACTTTTATTTTCATATTTGAATTTTTATAATTTGTATTATACTATGGTCTTGTAGAAGATTATTCAACATTTAATAATTCTAATAATCCCCTGGATGTGATCCAAAACCCATGGTAGAAGGGACATCAAGTGAAATTTGTTGTAATGAGTCTATTGCCACTTTATTGGAATTAAATTCCTTAAATTATACAAATCCACATTTAGATACAATCTATAAATGGATTCAGAGTCTATATATAGAAATGCAATATAGTAGTGTTCTGAGGTAGACTGTTTAATATGCCCTCACATAACCATATTCTAGGTAAGCACACAAAATCTTTTACCAAGAGGTCTTTGACTTAATAGGTATCATTTTGTATCACTTATATTAATTACCATTTTGGGGTCAAATTCATCTCCAAATATTAGTTTGTAAGTTCAATAAAGGTCACGCACCCTCACAGGTATTTGAATTGGTGAGTTAAATTATCTCAAAGATATTTATGGGAGGGGAGTATAAAATTTAAGGAGTCAAATCCCTATTACACAATTTTATTATGATAAATATTCAAAAAATGTGGATGAAACTCCACTTATTATACAAGATCTTATTATTTCTAAATAATTATGACAATCTCTACATTAAAATTGCAACTCCCTTGGTTTCAATTAGGGGGCATCTATATTCGCTAGATAAGGAGCACCATAGTTATGGGTGATCAAGTTTTGTTTTGGTGATTATAATAGAGAAATTGCTTTTGTTATAATGGTACTCAAAAAATTAGAAGCGACCAAAAAGAATTTTGAGTTTAGAAATATGATCAATATTGGAAGTGGACATATATGTTCAAAAGACACCATCTATTCCAATGTTTAGGCCTACTATTATACCACCACCACTTGTTTCTAATAATAATTGATAATGTTATATATTCAATAAAATGTGGATGAAAATACACTTATTATGCATTGAAGAGCCTAATAAGTATTTATAAATAATTACCATTAGTTCCAAGGTTCCATGATGATAATTTTACTTCTAAGGTAGACTTCTTAATATGCCCTCACATAACCATAATTTAGGTAAGCACACAAAATCCTTTCTCAAGAGGTGTTTGAGTTAAAAGGTTTGATTTTGTGTCAATTATTTTAATTACCATTTTGGGGTCGAACACATCTCCAAATATTAGTTTGTAAGTTTAATAAAGATGACTCACCCTCACAAATATTTGAATTGGTGAGTTAAATTATCTCCAAAGTATTCTTGGGGGGGGGGGGGGGGGGTCGGAGATAAAAATTAAGGAATTAAATCCCTATTAGACAATTATACTATGTTTCATCTTCAAATAATGAGGATAAAAATCTACTTATTATGCAAGATCTAATTATTTATAAATCATTAACATGATCTCTACATCAATATCACAACTTCTTTGGTAGACTACTAGTTATGCCCTCACATAACCATTATTAATTTAGATAAGCACACAAAATAATTTCCCAAGAGGTATTTGAGTTACTAGGTATGATTTTGTGTCACTTGTTTTAATTACCATTTTTGGGTCAAATTCATCTCCAAATATTAGTTTGTAAGTTCAAGAAAGGAAACTTACCCTCATAGGTATTTGAATTGGTGAATTGAATTACAGGCTAATTTTTTTTATTAAATAATGTACAATGCACAATGTTTAATATGTTTAAATATATAAATATTTTTTAAAAATAATTTAATATGTTACAAAAATTTATATAAACTTTTAAATTAGTGTAAAATTAAAAATTCCTACATGCTTCAAAATTAGGGTTAAGTTTCTCTTTTTCTCTTTCCATTATTTTCTCAATTTTTCTCTCTCCCTTTTGAAGGAAAAAAACATTCTTTTATTAACTTTTAGGTTAACTGTGGCATTAGTGGTTTAAGCATTGACTGCATTTTCACTATTATTTCTATAGATATGGTGTTAGTGGTGGAAGCGTTGACCCCCTTTTTCACTATCATTTTTGCAGGTACTTCAGGTTAGGTATTTATTTTATTTAATGTATTATTTTATTATATTTTAATTATGTGATTTGTTTGGCTTGACATGAAACTTTAATTCATTATTTACTACTTTAAGTTATGAAATCATCGAGATTTGGATAGACCTAGATTTTTATTATGAAATGGCAGAGATTAAGATTATTTAGCGCTTACTTGTATTCAATAGGGACCCAAATGGTGAATGTGAGTGAAAATCATACATTTTTTATTAATTATAATAAAATAATGAAATGTTTGAGATTAGGATTATTTAGCAGTTACTTGTATTCAATAAGAACCCAAATGGTGAATGTGAGGGGAAAGAAGACATTTTAAAATAAATCATAAGCAAATAATGAAATGGTGAAGATTAGGATTGTTTAGGGCTTACTTGCATTAAATAGGGACCCAAGTGGTGAATGTGAGGGGAAAATAGACATTTTTTATTAACTATAAACAAATAATTAAATGGAGGAAATTATTATTGTTTATCACTTACTTATATTCAACAGAGACCCAAATGGTGAATGTGAGGAGAAAGTCAATTTTTTTTATTAACTATAAGCAAATAATGAAATGGTCAAGATAATGAAATGGTGGAGATTATGATTGTTTAGCACTTGTATTCAATAGGACCCAAATGGTGAATGTGGGGGAAAGAAGACATTTTTAATTAACTGTAAGAAAATAATCATAGTAAAAAAGTTCTATGATGTAAGAGGGTTTTAGTGGTTCCACCATATCTATCTCATTACATCATTCATCTATTATCTCTATTCAGGATACTATGATTTTTTCTTGTTTTAGACTAAGTTTAAAAGTCAATTTTTGGGTGGAAAATTTTTCCCTCATGCTACGTCATAAACATTAATGAATGGATGATTAAATAACACCTAGAATTAGTATTTAGTGTGGTCAAAGTTTCCCTCATGCTTTGATATTTCTTGGTAGAGGGGTCCCATGCATCATTATATATTAAAAAATTGGTTATAAAATATATGTACATTATATAAGATTAAATCTTATTTAAGGAGTAGTTTTTGAGGTGTGGGAAGCAGTAGCGGCTAAATATTTGTATGGCTGCTCCCTTTTTTTAGTTACCAACTATCATTTGTATCCAATCATTTTTTTATTTAAAAAATAATTGTAGTAAAATTCTCCTAATTTCTCTTAGTAGCATGCATTACATATATATTTTTTAGTCTTTCGAGCACATACTAATATATTTGAAGCATCCAATATAGGTATTTAAATCACCCCATATAAATCTTTGGAGAATTTATGGACTTTTTTAAAGAATCCTATGTATGTGTTTTGAACACACCCAAAACATATTCAAAGCAATTCTAGAGCATCTTTGGAGTGTCTTCGAAGCATTCAATCATCGGAGCTCACTTGTTGAATCCTCAAAATTATAGCCAAAAGAGTTGTAAAACCTATGTGTTTCCTTCTCAAAATTACCCCATCATTGGGATATTTTGTTGTACTCAAAATTATCCCATCTTTGGGATCTATTCCTCTACTCAAAATTACCCCATCTGTGGGATGTGTTGTACTCATAACTATGTTATTAATTCAAGTTAGACAAAATGACAAGGTAAAAAATCAAAAATAAATTACATATAAATAATGAACAAATTTCATCCATATCTTACTTATATTAGACATTAACTACTAAATTCATTACAATATATAACCAAACATAACACTTTAGGGATAGTTTATATAACTGTGATGAGCTATGTGAAATGCTCATCATTTCTCCTCTATACTTTACCTTTTGTAAGTCCTATTGTAAAGAAGTGGAATATTGATCTTTAATCCAAATTTATTGATTCAAACCTCTAACTCAGATCATAAACTTCAAAATTATGGCCCTAGTCATGGTGGTCCCTTGGCCAAAATCTAAGATCTTGGACAATTGTATGCACCCAGTCTTCACATTTGACTTCTACTTGAGAATTCTAAAACCATCATGGAGATAAAGGACACAAAATCATAAAAGGCCTAAGCTTCATCCCAATCCAACATTTTAACCTCTTTCTTCTATGTACCGAGTGATTATTTAACAAACAATTTTTGTTCTTCTTAGACTTCATTTAATATTATTGGGGCTAAGGACTTACCTATGCTTTAACTTAATAGGAAATGTATGCCACCTGGCAAGACTTTCATTGAAACTATTGGCATAATGATGGTTTAGAAATGCTTTAAAAGAATCAATATTATATCTTAATAGCTCATGATACTTATTCTTCATATGCATATGATATAGTAGTTAAAAAGAAGAAATAAGTTTCTTTGTTTTTAGAAATTATGATCTCATGCATAACCCAGTGGTGATTTGTAAATCCATAAATCTATTTTAGGTATATTTCCATTCCATTTAGTTTCTTAAAGTGGAGAGAAAGGAACACAATTGTGTCTCACCAACAAATAAATTTATCAAAAAATTAGATTGATATCTTAACAACAAATTGAAAGTATAGAACTCACAAATGACATCCTGCCTTTCTTTAATGATCTTTAGAAAAATGTCCATAAATACATGATCATCTCCAATTATACGTGAAAAACCAAAGGCAAATAACTAAATCTACCATTTAAAAAATTACTTATGTAAGAAAAGAACATAAATTGATGAAGCCCACATACATGCTAATAGTTTCTCAAAAATAACATAAATGTGCTAGATAAAAGCCTATGCTTTCTACAATTGTAGTTGGGATTCTGCCAATTACTTCTGAGATTCTTCCTTAAGATTAGCATTTTCATCCTTCAATTTTTGAATTTTTTCTAGGTGATATGCCAGGTAGATATTATTTCATGTAATAGAATAGGGAAAGAGGGAACAACTTTTGTTGGACACTATGTCTAAAATGTAATCTCTCATGTTTCTCTTTATATGTCTTGAATAGAGGCTTGTAACTCAAAATTTTGAGTGGTGAGATCTATTAATCTATAAGTATGTTTGGAAATCATTGCATTTCTATCATAAATACTTTCTCTTAAATTATTAATCATATTACACTTATCAACATTGACATATGGTAAATCAGTAATTTGAGTGTCCTTAATAGCAAGATAATTTTACAAACTAGTAAGCTAAGTGTCCTTGATAGCAAGAGAATTATACAAATTACTCAATTCTTGGTTTTATGAAAACATTACATTGTGGACCCTATTCTGTTTAGCTAGTATTCCTTGAAGAATTATTTCTTATTCACTAACTCTAGTAATAGATTCTTCCCACCTTTGTTTCAAATTATAAATCATCAAGTCCTGACTTTTGAAAGTTGAACAAAAAATATCTAACTCTATTTTTTGCAGTCTGATTTTTTCCTCATGACATGATAAATCTATGGCATGTTGTAATTATTTTTATTCATTAATAGAATGTGGAGACTATGGATCTTCTTTAATCAAGGGTGCATTACCCTTATCAATAATAGAGGGCACAAGATGCTCTACTTTTTGAGGTATAACTTCTTCTACTAGGGTTCCCTCTGCAAATATAATTTATTATATATCCTACACATCTTTTTTTTTCTTCTGACAAGATAAGTTGGATAATGCACCATATTTTAGTTGGAGGAGGATGAGGTGTGTTTGAAGAAAGTCCCATTTGTCTCTTTGATCTCCATCATAGTATCTTCATAACCAATAGTGGTAGAGATGGTCATTTTATAATTTCAAGTGTGGGTTCTATAATCCATATTGTAGTGGAAGGAGGAGAGGTAGGGCGTGGTGTCATTTTAGAACGAACTGGAGAATTTTTTTGAAAGAAAGAGGACCAAGACTATTCACCCCTTGGTTTATTGAGAAAATAATGGCAAAAAATGAGTGTAACCAAACCATAATAGTGGTTAGACCAAGTACCTCATCTTATCTTCTGTGAAAAATTAATCAGAGCATTATGAAGGAAAGAGGCAAGATCAATATTATATTCTTCTCAAATAGATTTTTTCCTCAAATGAAGAAGGATCCACCCACTACTATAAACTTACCATCACAAGTTATTATTTTATTATCCAAATAACAACATTTTTCCAAGGTTGAGGAAGACTTTCTCTCAAAATTCCTTTGGCCACTCCTTGGGGGTATTTGGCTAGTCTAGATTGTGGCTCATTTACTTCAAAAAATATATAAATTAGGTCAAAAAATTTGATCTTTTCAATGTTAGATGCTCTTCCCTAAGGATTCCCTGTTAGATCATTGATTATAGAGGGATTTACTGGAATGTTCTTCCCTTTGATAATAGAATGATTTTCATCAAAAATTTGATAGAATTTTTGCATAATTTCTTCATAGAATCATTGAAACATTTTTAATAAATTCCACCAACATATTTTTTCAAAGATGTCTCTGACTACTTCATATTATAAGAATGCATCAAAGGATTCCAATTCACTTTTTTCTTTCTCCCACATATCTTTAGAGCAAAAACTATTAATTGCAAATTCGACACTACTATAAAAACACATAGCTCAAATTTGTAAAAGGAATAAATGAAGCAAGAGGTTAGAGATATGACACAATAATTATTGGCATTGAAAATACAAAAATGAATATCAAAGTAGGTTATATGATGTGATTATGACAAGAATAATGGTGATAGTTATGGGTATCTATTTCAAGCATGCCATGTGAGATATAATGAGAAGGCACTTTATCTAGTCAAGTAGGAATAATGTGTCCATAAAGGTCATTATTACCAGTAATGGGATAAATAATCATAATTAATTATGTGTCATACCAAATATTTCTGAAAGACCATCTATTTAAAACATAGTTACATCAATCTTTTTAGAAAAGACCATTTGGAAACATCATCACAAAGTACCATCACATCAAATTATGGATTATGACATTTTTGGTCTAATGGAATTGTTTTGATTCTCAATGATGGAGATGGATTCTTCCCATTAATTATTTTTAATCTTATGAGCATAAATATCAGTCTTCGAAGCATAGATTCTAGTCTTTAGAGCGAAAAATTTGGTCTTTAGAGTTAAACCTTCAAACTTCAGAGTATAAAGCACCTTATATATAAAACATTATATATATATATATATATATAAATATATATATATATATATATATATATATATATATATATATATATATATATATATAAACCTTATATATATGGTGTTGTTTATATGTATTTGTAACCAATTGCATTTGCTTAATCTATGTCTTGTCTGAAGAACCATTTGGGGGTTATGTTGATGGAGGCAATGGCTGAGCTAGAGTTATCCATTGGAAGGTAGATGTTTGGGGAGGAAACCTCTCCACATGTTAGAATAAGTCATTTTAGTGTTTGTCATCTATTACCAATGCAATGGTATTGAAATTAGTATCTCAAAAGACTATGTTTGTCCCATATGAATAGAGAAATAGGAGTTGTTCTAACTTGGTGATTATAGACGTTCCTACTTCTACCATGGATTTCAAATTTTGATTGATGATATCGTATATTGTCTTAATGTAGGATGAATGCACATAAGACCTTTTTGGAAATCTTGATTAATGTAATGTTGATGGAGATCCTGGTTCTTGCCATATTAATGGGCAAGCTTGTCAAACTTCAAACTATTTTTTTTAGTAATTAATTGATCTAAAATTAAATTTATATTTAATTAAAATTTGATGTCTTAATTTTTAGCTTTAAAGATAAATATTTCCACCTTTTTACATGTGTCTACCACCTTAGATACAACTAAGTGCTCATGTGGCTTGAATATGACTAAGCTATCTAGTTGGCTCAAAATCTAGCCATTTGGCACCTTTTAATTGCCTCATAGATTCTTATAATGAAACTTTTCATGATGACTCATCTATTTATCACCACTTGGTGATCCTCAATTCATAGTGAGCTCTCATGTGGTTCCTTTTAATTATGATACATTGAATGTGGAATCCACTCTTATTCCTATTTAAAAAGTACCTCTTAGAAGATACATTGAAGTGGAAATACTATTTTGTGCATGTTTGAAAGGAATATCCTAGGAGATAACTTGAAGGTATTATAGGGGCCATTAACATATCACCTAGTAGTGCCTTTCGTGTAAAGGAAAGTTCCACTTGTTCCTTAAAGGATAAATACTCTCTTATACCTATTTAAATGATATCTCTTAGGAGATACCTTGAAGTGGAAATCCACTCTTATGCATGTTTGAAAGGTACATCCTAGGAAATACCTTGAAGGTATTATAAGAGCCTTCAAAATATCACCAAATAGTGCCTTTCATGGAAAGGAAAATTTCACTTGTTCCTTGAAAGAGAAATCCACTTTTGTCCATATTTGAAATGTATCTCCTTAGAGATACCTTTAAGTGTAAATATACTCTTGTGCATGTTTAAAAGGTATCTTCTACAATAAACATTGAAATTATTATAGTGGCCTTCAAAGTATCACTTAGTAGTGCCTTCTATGTAAAGGGAATTCCACTTGTTCCTTGAAGTAGAAATTGACTCTTGTGCCTGTTTGAAAGGTATATTCTAAGTAATACCTTGAAGGGGAAATCTAATCTTGTGAAATTTTTAAGCATATTTCTTAGGAGACACCTTGAAGGTATTAGAAAGGCCTTCAAAATATCAACCAGTAGTTCCTTTTATGTAAAGGAAATTTTCACTTGTTCCTTAAATGAAAAATCCACTCTTGTACTTATTTAAAATGTATCTCCTAGGATATACATTGAATGGGAAAAACAATTTTGTGCATGTTTGGAAGGTATCTCCTAAGAGATACTTTGAAGGTATTAAAAAGGACTTCAAAATATCACACATTAGTGCCTTTTATGTAAAGGAAAATTCCACTTGTTTCTTAAAAGAGAAATCCACTAGTGTGAATATTTGAAAGGTATCTCCTATGAGATACAGTAAAAGGGAAATACACTCTTATGAATTGTTTAAAGGTATTTCCTAAGATATAAATTGAAGGTATTACAAGGTCCTTCAAAATATCACTCAATCGTGTCTTCCATGGACAGGAAAATTGCACTTGTTCCTTGAAGGGAAAATCCACTTTTGTTCTTACTTGAAATGTATCTCCTAGGATATACCTTGAAGGGGAAACCCAATATTTTCCATGCTCATAAGGTATCTCTTAAGAGATAACTTAAAGATATTACAAAGGCTTTCAAAATATCACTTAGTAGTGCCTTCTATGGAAAGGAAAATTCCACTTATTCCTTGAAGGAGAAATCCACCATTGTGCCTATTTGAAATGTATCTCCTAAGGGATGCCTTGAAGGGGAAATCCAATTTTGTACATGTTTGAAAGGTATCTCATAATAGATACCTTGAATTTATTGCAAAGTCCTTCAAAATATCACCCAGTAATGCCTTCTATGTAAAGGAAAATTTCACTTGTTCTTTAAAGGAAAAATCCACTCTTGTAACTATTTGAAAGGTATCTCCTAGGAGATACCTTGAAAGGGGAAATACACTTTATGAATGTTTGATATTTATCTCCTAGTAGATACATTGAACGTGTTACAAGGGCCTTCAAAATATCACCTAGTCGTGGCTTCCATTTAAAGGAAAATTGCACTTGTTCCTTGAAGGAGAAATCCACTCTTATCCATATTTGAAATGTATCTCCCAGGAGATAAGTTGAAGGGGAAATCCAATATTGTGCATGTTTAAAAGGTATATTCTTTCATTTTCCCTCTCTAATAAGTTTCATTGGCATAATTTCACCTCTATTCTCCATATGCCCTCACCCTAGCTATCCTATGTTTTAGAAGCATTCCTTAAAAGATAGTTATCACCTCACATCTCCCATCATTAATTTTAGAGTATAAATACACATTGTAAGATAATTATTATGAGATCACCTAGAGGAATTGGATTATAAATTCCCCTCTCCTCATTTGGACAAAAAATTATATGAATTAAGATTTTGATAGCATTAATCAATTGTAGAGAGTAAAAGAGGAGAGAGAGCCCAGCTAAGAATTATGACAATTTGTGAGTAAGGATTATTAATCTAATGCCTTAATTAAGACATAAAATGGTTTTGAATAAGAATTACTGGTGGATAATTCTACATCCTCATCGACACTGGCATAATTATGGGTAAAACACATTTAAGGATGAAGATTAGTGCAGATGCAAAATCCTAAAGGCTTCCTCCAATTATTACCTGCAAGGAAATGAGTTGGTAGAGTCTACAAACAAAAATCTAATCAGGTTGATCAAAATAATGTGCAATGACAATCAAAAAGTGGGGCATTTGCACATGAAGATGACCCTATGGGTAGATCACATCACCCCTAAATAGGTTTTAAATACTTACTCAATTGAGCTTATATATGAGAAGGAAATAATTATGCCAGTATCATAAAAAATTCATGCACAATAGCTCTTGAAGGCTATTAAAATTGAATAAAATAGACAAATAGAGTTTCAAATTATTGAATTGATTAAAATATAAGAGGTGAGGGAATAGGAAAGAGATGAAAATCCCATCTAATAACAAGTAATTAAGTGATAGTTTGATAGGAAGTCATCATACCCAAGATTTAAACCTAGAGATTTAGTTCTCAAATATGAATAATGGGCCATAAAGTTAGGACACCATGTGAAGCTCGATTCTTGTTAGAGTGGACCATTCTACATCATCAATGATAGGTAGGGGAATGATTATGAATTAGAATATTAAGAGGTCAACTCATTAGAGGTCCCTATCAATGAGATCAACTTGAATCATTTTAACTAACTTACCAATCTTCCCCCTTATACATAATTAGTTAGTTTCCCTTTCTATCATGTGTTTCCTTTTTCACTTTTTTGTTTCCGGTTAATTATTTTTGTTTCCCTTTATTATTTGCTTTTCAAATAAGTGTAACTAGCACAAGTGACTCTTTTAGTCACCATGTGTCCTCTCCCTAGTCCTCCCAAATATTCAAAAAAAATCTTTGAAAGATGGTTATCTACCTGCGTTTCCATTAATTCCAAATGCCCCATTTTTTTGTGACTCCCTATAATGATCACCAAAAATCTCTCATGAGTGGCCCTTTGAGCATGTGTGCCACCCTTATCATTTATAAGGGTGCCTAATTTTAAAATATCTCATCCAAGCTAACCATTAGACATAGTTAGAGTGTCAAGAACATTAAATGAATAGAGAGAAGCAGGAAGGGCTGAGTCTAAAATTAAAAGTAGAAAAACAAAGAACCATTAATCTAGACCATTAGTAGAAATAGAGATTAGTTTCAAATCAAAATCCTCACCAATGGAAGCTTTTACATCTTCATTAGGAAGTGACCAACATCCCATCAGACAAAGAACCTATGGGTTGAGAAATGGGGGTGACCTTTCCCTCAAACATGTAATAAACAAAACCAATACGTCCACCCATACTCCAAAAAATGAAAATGTGCCCAACACCTAAAACACATCCAATTTCGGTAAATTTAAATATAAGTCTCTATTTCTATTTGTTTTGTGAATTTTATCCATGACAATAGTATTTTGTGCATATGAATATATGTTATATTAAAACTATAAATTCTATTTTAGAAATTAAACTTTTCAAGATTAAATTTAAGTCTTTTTGTTTTTATTCGGTGCATTTTATCTATGACAAGTTTATTATATGAATATTTATATATGTTATGTTGAAATTGGAAACTTTATATTATAAATTAAAATTTTAAATATTAGATGTAAGTTTATGTTTCTATTTTATTATGTGTGTTTTATCCATTATGAGTATCCTCTGTGCATTTTTATATAACTCATATTGAAACTAAAAAGTTTATATTTTAAATTAAATATTAAAAGTTTAAATATAAGTATTTATTACATTTATTTTAGATATTTACTACTTAAGATTTATAATTATAATATCATAATACATTGATGTATAATATATATAACCACATGAAATGATGAAACAATAAATATGTTTTATACATATAAGTTGAATATATTGTTTAATAAAGTTTGAATTTTAAATAATTTCAATATAGCACAACTATTTTAAAGTAATACAATACCATAATTTTTGAATTCTTTCACTTTACATAATATCACATTTTGAGTAATTTCCAATATACATAATAATGTATAAATCAATTACAAAATTGAAAGTTGAAGGTTAGTTACTAATACTCATGTAGCTGAAACAGTTTTTGAGTAGCACTTTCTTCATAATTGTCTTTTATATGTATTGTGTTTGATGTAAATAGAGTTTTAATATTTGGATTAGATGTGTCATTTTTTGTATTTTTAACTCCTCTTATTTGACTAAGCAAATTTTAAATTTTCAACACTCTATCATATGGAAATCCATCCATTGGATAATGTGAAACATATGATCTCAAACATGTTTCTATATTTCTATCCAATTGTTTTGAAGTTCTAATTTAGTAAAATATAATGCACTAAAGACTCTTTAGTCTTATATATAGATCCAAAAATAATTGTTTTAAGGATTCATACAATGAAATATATTCACTTATATATTATATAAGGATGGTACTAGTATACATTTTTTTTCCAAAGTCTTGTAATAGCACCACATTCAGTTGGATCCTTTATACACTTATATTCAACAATTATTTTGAATATAAAATGGGTAGACTCAACAAATATTTTTGAAAAATAACTAAAATTTCAACTCTATTGATATTTAAAGACTTCAAAAAATGTATAATAAGAGTTCCTATGTATCTAATAAATAAATTACTAATTTGTTCATTACCATCCAAAGATATCAAAGATATGGGATTCACCAGGATAAAAGAAACTCATCCCTTTCAAACCATTATCTAATTTATGTAAGTAATCCATCCTTTATCTTTCCAAATTTTATCCATATTTCCATTAGCATGGGTTCTTAAGGAATATGTTTTATTGGGACTTCTTCAATTTTTGATCCTGCATAATCAACTAAATTTTGGAATGCTTGTAGTGGTATTTCATTTCCATTCATGAATATACAATTATGATAATGAATATTGAATTTAAAATAGTATTTTGGATGTTTTATATATGTTAAATTTTGACATATATCAAAAATTGGAAGCTTAAAATTATTTTGTCCCTAATACAAGACATCAGGAGATTGACAAACCCATTTTCTCAAATGTATGAAGTCTACACTATATATAAATTTCTCTTGAGCATGTTTCATTAAATACTTTATTTCATTCAACATTATGATAATAACACATAGTGTCAAAATAATTTAAAAATATATTAAAGAGTAGAATATATTCTTTGCCTTGTAGACTTACATATGGTATTTAAGTATGAAACCTATCAATGATGGATATTCTTCAAAAAAAATTTCAAGCAAGCTCTTACATAGAAAATCATCTTTTATAATTATATTTTATAATTTTTTTACCATTAGTAACCCTAATTTCAAATTTATGAAAATCTAAAAACCTTTTATGATAGTTTGACATATAAGTGTGTAAATCGTGGACAAGTTCCTCCACTTTTGTAACATTTTCAAATGTACTTACAATTTTATATGTAAGATTCATTATGTGGGCCATGTAATGAATTAAAATAATATATGGGTAAACTATTTTCTATATTATAACAAAAAAATCCATTTATATTCTTCTACATCACTACCACACCATCATCTCCAACACATACCATCTTCATAACTATAACATAATCATCCATCCCAATAATATCCATCAAAGTATAAACAACCAAGTTAAAAAAAAAAATTGCATTAAAATTTTCAACCATTTTATGTATAACTAATATATGAGGCATCCTTAAATTATTCTCAAAATTGTAAACATGGATACAAAACCATGTTGTTGTGTCAATAATTGTGACCTCATCAATGAACATTGATATAAAACTTTAATTTTTAACTTTTTCTATCAAATCTTGCTCCTTAATCATCGCAACATATTTTTCCATGTCCTATGCAATACCATCTGAAAAGTGCGATTGTGGAATTTTATGAATTCCATATGTTTAATAAGAGTTTCATAATCCAAAAATTTAGATATGAGTCTACATTTTTTTAGAATATGATAAATCATTGAGAACTGTATATTTGTTGCATGTTGATTTGACTAAAGAATTTTTCCTATTTGATCTATAATTTTTCTTCCTTTCTCAACCAGATGTCACATATATTTTTATTTTTTGTCATACTCTATCACTTATATGGCATGCATGTATTCATTGGCATCTTTACATTTGTAAGTCTTTTTAATTTGTCCAACTTTTTCAATGAAAACATAAAATTTACCACAATGTTTACTGATTGTGTCCAACTTAAATTTAATTTTGTAGTTGTTTTGTAGTTTCCAAGAACATATTATAAATTTACATTTAGTTTGGGTATAAACACTATTTTATGTCTCTATTGGTTTAATTAAAGTAAATATTGTTACCTGGCTAAACTTAAAAAACATTCAAATTCTCCATCTACTTCTCTTTCTTTGCATAGATTTGTAATAATTTTGATCTACTATATTGATCTCAGCATCTAGAATGTCTTGAAGTATTCTCTTCATTGGCATAAATTGGCTAATTTTATTTTCCATTAAATTTGTTTTATGAGATGTATAAGTTTATTTTAATGTTTTTATCATATCATTTGATTTTGTCATTCGCCATAGCCATGCCACATTCAATTATGTCTTCAAGCAGTGGCATGCCATCGTCAATATTATATTTAAATGGTAAAACAATATTGTCATTAAATATATCATTTGGAAAACCACAATCAGTAGAGGGATATGCATGTATACATATTTTTTTATTATCTTTCAATTATTAAATAATAGTTATTACAAATAAATAGATAAATTCTTCAAATCATTTAGTACCTATATTTGGCATGGGTGTAGGTTGAATTTTATTAGCTATTCTTGTTGTCTACCTAAAATAAGATAATACTCTCTGTCATTGATAATTTTTTTGATTCCTTCCCTTTATTACTAAATGAAATTACAAAGTTTTTTTTCTAGACAAGTTATATCCTGCCTCTTGAGCATTGTGTAATTAGTCATCCTTCTTGGGTGGATGTTGGTCAAAGTCCATATAGATTCCAAGCACTACCAATTACTTCAATTCCTTGCTTGAAACTTGTAGACATTACCCTATCCTTGTGAATGCCATCCATTCTACCTACTCATAGAAAAAGTCTTGTGGATAACATCTAGACCCTATAGACACCATTCACTTTATCCCTATGAACATTACCCTTGTAGACATTATCTCTCTAGTAATCCTCTAATATTTATCCCAACACCTATTTCTTTACAACTATCATAGCAAACACATGAACACAACTCAAAGATTGACCTTGGTTTAGTTTTGAAAAGGTTTGTAATGAGTTGGGACATTAAAGACACTTTAGACATATTATAAGTCTTTTATATCTATTTTAAATAAGAATCAAATATTTACAATCCATTATAAATGAATAAATAACATGAAAACTCTTAGAACAATCTTGAAAATTTGAATTTCCTAATTTCAATGGGAAAACAAAAAACACACCAAAATGATTGATTTATGAAAGTCTAACTCTTAGACTACATCTAATATGACCAACTGGGACTATCCAAACGTAAGCTACACCAAAATTTAGATTTTTTTTGAAAAACTGTATCTCCTAAGTTAATTCACCTGCATTAGACTCTTTAGGAACAAGATTTTATGAATGAGCTCCTACTCATGAGATCTTCAACACTGATGGGATGGTTAGATTTTTCTAAATATGGCATCCATGTTGCATTGTAAAGTGTATGGTTTCTCCATTTGACCAAGTACTAAAATTACTCTTTGTCTCGAGTCGTCTTCACCACCTTATTGTCTAAAATATCTTCTACCTCATTTGGTTGAAATTTAGGAAAATATTACTCCAAATTGATGGTCCGATCATCTTCATAGTCAATTACCTTTGATATATTTTCATCTCGTTTGAAAGGGTATAGGTCTTCCATATTAAAAATTGGTGAAATCTGAATGTCAAATGGGAGTTCCAACTCATAATCATGATATATAACTTCCTTATTACCTTACATGGTCCATTTTTTTAAATTTTAGTTTGTTATATTCTTCCTTAGGAAATATTTATTTCTTAATATGCGTCAACATGAAATCACCTATCCCAAAATTCACTTCTTTTATTCTTATATTAGCACTTCTCATATACTTATTTGTACTCAACTCTGGATTTTGTTTGACCTACTCATGAAACTCTTGCATATCTATATAAATGTCTTCTACGCTTGCACTTATTTTATATTTATTCTTATATTATCACTTCTCTTATACTTATTTGTACTCAACTCTGGATTTTGTTTGACCTACTCATGCAACTCTTGCATATCTATATCAATGTCTTCTACACTTGCACTTATTTTTATCTTACTTAAGATCATTATATAATAAAATCATCTTGGATGTATTTCCATACATATTATGTAATGGGATGTAACATGTAATTTTATTTGGATAATCATTGTATACAAATTCTACATGAGCTAGTACTTGATCCCACTATTTTGATTGATCATTCAGTAAACATTTGAGGATATTTCCTAGATTTTTGTAAATATATATAGTTTGACCATAAATCTAAGGATGGTAAGATGAAATAAAGCTCAAGATGATTCCCAATTTAATTTGAAGGGTTATTCAAATATTCCTCACAAATTTTGTATCTCTGTTAGACACAATGCTTCTAAGGATTCCATGCAATATTAGTGGTCTCATTAAAATACAAGTTTGTAATATTAGTTGCATCACTTATTTTATTACAAGATATGACATGTTCCATATTAAAAAACATATCAACTAGAATAAATATGGAGTCATTACCTCAATATGGTTTTTTCAGCCTAAGTAAAAAATCTATGCTTATTAAATCCCATGGCCCATTTGGAATAGGTAATCGTTGGTATAGGCATGCATTCTAAATTTTCATTTTGGCATGTTGAAAAATTATAAATTTATCTAAAAAATTATTCAAATTAGATTGTATTATTGGATAATATTAATGTTAACTCAATTTATCGAGTGTCTTTATTTTCCCAAAATGTTATGCTAAGCTACCCTTATGTTTTTCCTTTAGCAAAGTTTCCCTCATTGATCCTTTAGATATGCATAGTTGGATTCTACTAAATAAAAGTCCTTATTTTCTGATGTATTCCATCCATGGACTCATATCCATGTTTACAATTTTCCCACAAGCTTCATAGGCATCCTTGAAATCAGAATCTTCCTCATACAAGTATTTCAATTATTCAAATTCTAGAACATTTTCTTGAGATTAATGCATAATAAAATTTATTATACTTAATGAATCTCCTACCTTGTTATCTTCACCAATATTATGCTTGATAAAAGAGGAAAAATATTTGAATAAAATAAATTTATTTTAGTTGCATTTGACTCAATTTAGTTTGGCTATAAATAAATTTCAAAGCATGGTTATCTATATAGAGTAAAAACTATTTAGGCAATAAGTAATGCCTCTATTTATATAAGGCTTGGAAAATGGCATATAAATCTTGACCATATGCTAAGTATTTATTATATTTTTTTTTGAGTGTTTGACTATAATATGAAATATCCTTCCATACTTGAATCAAAGCAACAACTATTATTTTCCTTCTAGTATTGCATTCTACTTGGAAAATCTTGTTAAAGTCTAGTAAAGCTAGAATAGGTTGTGTTGACCATTTTGACAATAAGTCAAATTGGTTCAACCCCCTATAATCCAAAACTTGATATAAGGGTCTAGTATAATGTCATAGGGTGTTTCATTTTTCATTTTATGTCATTGAATGTTTTTATAGCCTTGGTCATACTCCCTATTAGTACTTATGTCATTTTATGCCATTTATGGGTTATATATGGGTTGTAAATGAGGTGGTACAATTTTCCAAGGTGGCGAAGTGTTTTAAAATCCATTTAAATGTCCCTCATGTTAATATATATCATGTTTCTTGTCAAGAATTTTAGGACTAAGTAAAAACTTCTAGGTGTTAATTGAAAATGAAGAAAATAAGGGGAAAAGGAGTTTTGACATGATCAAGAAGTTCCAAAATTATGGAATGGATCTTCATCTTCTCTAATCTCATTTCCAAGCTTGACATGACCTAGAAGTTCCAAAATTTGGCCAAATTCATTTTATCTCTCCATTGTTCTATTAGGAAAGTAGAACAAGTCAATGGGTTTCTTCTTCGTATAACCGATAGGAGGACTTCAAGGTCAAATGCTCTTGGTGGTGAATATTACACTTGGTCAAATTCATTTTCATTTTTAGAGTTTGAATATTGGTTGCCTATACTATATTAACCATCTTTTTTATTCCTAAATATGTACCATAAGTGACCAAAGTGTTTAAGAAACACTTCACATGTTAAAATTCAAAACAATTCAGAGCATGAGTTATAGTTTGTGATAATCTTGCTATCTATGATGGAATAGAGGCATAAAAAAAAGATTATTTCACAATATTTAAATTAGTTGGTGGTTGGGAGCCAATATGGCTTATAAATATTTGTAAATAAGAGGATGATATATGATAATTAAACTCAATTATGCTTAATTCTAAGCTAAATATTAATCTATGTGGATATTTTACAATGTACTTTAAGCTATAGTGATTTAGTTAAAAAAAGTAAAAAGGCAAGGTAAGGTAAAGAATAAAAGTGTTATTGATCTTCATCCCAAACATCATGATAAATTTCAATTCTTTCCTCGGCATGTACTTAAAACCAATAGATGAAGTAAATTATATTAAGCTCAAATCATAACATATATCAGGCAAAATTCTAAGGAAGATAAGAAACAATGAAAATAAGAACCATGTTTACTTCAGAGATTTACTCCTTTAAGAAGATAGTTTATGCACATCTACAAATGCAAAGCAAATAAAATGAATCAAACTAAGGAACCTTCAATTAACCTAGCATATACACAAGTTAATAATTTTGCATTCAAAAGGTATGCGCCAAGAATTCAAAATAAGTATTCAAATATAACATTTAGAACAAACAATTGAGAGAGAAACCATATAGAAAATGATGCAAACAAATTCAATAAAACTTTTTAAAATTCCTTTCGTGCATTAATAGCTCAAAAGTATACAACTTTTAGCTCAAAACTCTCCCCCCTCCCTTTTTCACAATAGACAATACTCCTTTTATAGAAATAAGGAAGTATGTTGGTCAGCCACATTAACTTATAAGTGTACAAATGTAAAGGATAACTATCCTTTCTATAAAGTTTTTAGAATACTCTATAATTTTAAAAATGAATGAACTTATAGGCAAATGTGTTAAAAAAATGCACATGCCTTTACAAAAAAATATTCCATTTTCAAAATTTACAACGTTTCAATAAAATTAAATATTCCTAACTAACTGGTGGACCTTATTTTAATGAAGTCCCTTAGTTATATTAAAGTAGCCTTATTGCCTTTTGATGTTACTCATTAGTAATATTCAAATTAAATATAGGTTCAAGGAAGAGCTCATCCTCTTACTCATCTAAGCCTTCAAGGTCCCTGTTATTTCTCTCTAATGCTTCTTTAATTTTCCTCACCTCAATAATATTTATCTTTTATAGTTAGGATCATATCCATGACCCTATTGTTGTTAGTCCAAGACCTACCTTGGCTCTTGTTCTTTACATCTTGCATGACCAAAGTGGTCCTATGCTTGAATTCATCATCTATAAGTATGCCCATGGAGCTATGTGTCATAGGTTTAACAATCATGGTTTTAAGGAATTATTATATCCTATCCAATAACTCTTTATCATCCCTGAGGAGAATTTCTAAGATTTTAGACCACATGCTCAATCCTTGAATTTTTTCTACAATCAGTCACTAGACTATGTTGAGATGGGATAGGATGATGGTTCTGAAACCTGGTATTTTATCCCCTATCAGGATGTTAATTAAATATTTCATCTTATCTTTTGAACTCTATCATTGAGTAATTAAGCCCTTGGATTTTGTACCTTACTAGCCTAATATACCTTATCTTACTTTTGTTATCTTTAGGGAATTAAACATGTCATAAAATTATGCATCAAACATCTCTATCATACTATTTGGGATAGATAAAACAGCTTGCCACTCTAGATATTCCATTTTCTTCTTCAAGTTCTCTATTTGTTGTTTTATGACCTTCATGCTAGTTTGAAGTTGGGTTGATTTAGATTGGGTTGATCTGAGTATATCTTCTTCAAAGATGGTGTCTTCACCTAATTTCTAACATTCAAATGGATTTAAACCTACAAATGGTTCCACCTTCTAGAAAATTAATTCTTCACTAGTAACCATGACTCTCTTTTTACTCACACTTTCCAAACATATAGTTTCTAGATTGAATTAGACTCAAACTGATGATTGAGTAATTTGAGGAGGCTCTAGAGTCTCTATTTGGTTCTACTTGACTCCCTAGGATAAATTATCTAAGTAACACTTGAATCCCCAAGGGAATCCATATTTATTTCTTTTATTCCTTCTACAAGGCAATTATCCATGGTTTGAGCTCATCATGGGCATTTATGTTCACTAACTTGGTCATGGCTCAAGATTGTTACAGAGAAGGAATCTTTAGTACCTTACCATAGATGAACCTTCTAGGGATTATTAGTCTTTTTAGCACATTCTTTTCACTAAATATATTGACCTCAATTAATGGGTGAGTGAAGGTCAATCTAGCCCTCTTAGGTTCTACTAGAACTAGTGCAAGCTCAACCTTTCTCTTTTATGGGGGAACAACTAGAACTAGACTCAAAACTAATTCCTTCCATTTTTATATCTCTACCTATTTAATTTGTATCTAGGGTTCCTCTTAAATTTCCTCTTCATCAAATAGATAATCAGTGGACAACATCTACAATACATATTCCACCATCTCACCCATGTCCAATGCCACCACATCAATGTACTCAATTGAATATCCTAGTTGATTGGGTTGGGCTAAAGATGATGGCCCCTCCCCTGGTGTCCCTTCTTTATGCCTTTATTTAGATTCTAATTTAGGATTTGGGACTTTTGGTTGTGATTGTTGCTATGTGGGGGGATATCTAGAGGATTGACCTACTAGTAAGTGGTATTTCCTCAGACCAAGTTGCCAAATGTCATCACTTCCTTTCTAATCCCTCACCAATATGGATTCTAGGTTGAATACACATTACTTCAACCTTACCAATACCATTATGAAGGATGAATTCTTGGTGGATATTGAGTAATAGAATCTTGACCGATGTTCATAAATCATAATTATTTATTTGGCCTTAATATTTTTCCTGACTCTATCATTTGGGTCTCATCATCTTAATTCATCATGTTACAACTTAAAATATGTGATATGACTTATAACATCTTCAATCTTATCCCAATTTTGAAAGATGATTCTTCCAATATCCAATGGTGGAGTATGCAATAGTCCTTTCCTTTTTGCTCAACAAATACCAATAATAATATTGCATATTTGGAATTTAACTTCTTACTCACCCAATTTGTTTGGAATATGGCCTGATATTCTAAGTGAAGTCTAATATGTTCCCTCAATCCTGATGATGGTGTAGTATAGATAAAATAATGTCTTCCCAATGGACTAAATATACTTCTTTTCTGATGAGCTGACTCTTGGCATTGGGTTTCTTGTTATAGCCTTAGTCAAGGCACAATAGATGCAATCAAAGATACAATTAATATCATCCCTATATTTTAAGATATGCAAATTTTAATAGAAATGACACATCATATTTTTCTTTTCAGGTGACCATTAACTAAATTTAGGGATCTTAATTATGGAAAATAGGGCATCCAAGAGATAAGATATCATATAGAAGTTTTTCCTATACCCTTTCTTGACTGTGGAGATCTACCTACATAAACATGTGTAGATAACTTCACCAATGGGAGGGTTGAGCTCCTTCTCAATAATAAATTATACCAGGGGTAACCAAATGCTATCAACATAATTGGTAGTGGGGTTTCCACACAACTTGTTCATCAAGGTCATTATCATCCTAACTCCAGGTTGAAATTAGATGATGAGAGTGTTTCAACTAAGATCAAAAATCACATTATTTCTAGAATAAAACCATGGGTTCAAGATGATTTTTAGCTCATTTTTCTTAGCCCATTCATTTAGTGTGGGTACATCTACTTAGGGATTGGGTAACATAGAAAATTTATCAAAAGTAATGGGAGACACATAGTCAATGCTTTTATGAGTATGTCTATTGATCAACATATCTTTAAAAATAGGGGTAACCAAATGCTATCAACATAAGTGGTAGTGGGGTTTCCACACAACTTGTTGATCAAGGTCATTATCATCCTAACTCTAGGTTGAAATTAGATGATGAGAGTGTTTCAACTAAGATAAAAAATCACATTATTTCTAGAATAAAACCATGGGTTCAAGATGATTTTTAGGTCATTTTTCTTAGCCCTTTGATTTAGTGTGGGTACATCTACTTAGGGATTGGGTAACATAGAAAATTTATCAAAAGTAATGGGAGACACATAGTCAATGCTTTTATGAGTATGTCTATTGATCAACATATTTTTTTTAACTTTAAATTCTTTAAAAATAGGGAGGAAGACATCTATACAAAAAAGTACCTATGGTTTTGTTGTTACATGGTGAAGGCTCATCATCTATGCTACAACCAAGTTGTAAGATCTTATCTTGAAGGATGCAATCTTCTCATACTCTTTCATTATGGGATGTAATTCTTCAATTACCCAAAATAGCTTAAACTAATTATTGTCAACATAATTCAAAAACATAGCATCAAATACTATGTCCTTAAAGAGCATTCCTTCTAAATATGTGGCTAAGGAGAGCTATGTGCCATATCTATGTTTTAATCTACGTAGATCATGATAGATAGTTTGGTTTTACTCATGAAATTTAATTAGATGACATGTATTGAATTGAAGTGTCTGCTAGACTCCACTATGTTTTCATGGGACATAAAATTGGCATTCTCATGGACATTAATGATATCCTTGCAGATATAAATTGATAATCATGAGAAAAATAATTTTAAATATTATGAAAACACAATGGGATTCAATAAAAACTTTGATTAAATATACATCATTTAATTAAATTTCGTGAGTAAACATGAATCATCAATCATGATCCGAGTGGATAGCCATGATTGGTCCTTGACAGATCTGTTAGATCAACATTTTATAAGTAGCCATGGATCATCAATCATGATATTTGTGATAGAGTGAGATTGGCTCCATGGATATAAGTCTTTTATTTATTAGGTCTACCTCACTCTATTTGATCAATGTTGCATGATTAAACATAGGCCATCAGTCCTACAAATAATCACATGGTTTAAGTTAAGGCTTATGGGCATATAAGACTTAGGTTAAAGTTTTAAGACTAAGGTCCCATTTATGTTAATAAACATGAATGGGGCATTAGGACTAGGACATTAGTCTAAGTTTTAACAAGAGGGACCATGGTAATAACAAAGGTTGGACCTAGCCAATAACGTAATAAAATAACCCTACAAATATTAAAGTTAGACCATGCACAAATAAAAGGGAATAAAGGGGTAAATATATAAAAGGGACCAAGCATATAATTTTTAGGTTGTGGTTTGGTTGTGTTGAAAAACACAATTGAACTATGGTATTAAAATTAATCTTGAGTCCACATCATTTTTTAATTTTTCCCACCAATTTTATTCCTACCAATTTTGAATTTGGTCAAAAAGCTTATGCTAGAGTTTCTGAAGGAGGACTTATAGGAACATTAAACATAGATTGGAAATGGATTTTTGTAGACCAAAATCTGTTAAAATCTTGAATATGGATTGAATTATAAAATCCCATCATAATCTACTGAAAGAGATATCCATTATACCTAGAACTTGAAACATGAAGCTTCATAGTTACCAAACATTAGACAAGTTTAAACTAGAGCCATGAAGAAGTAGACTAAGTAAAACATAGTGTGGATGATCTTCAAATATGAATAATGTGCAAACATATTAATGAAACTCTAATGAAGTGAATTTTTAGTTTTAATGTTCAAATTTCACATTTTAACACATAAGTCTCCAATTTTCAAAAATAGGGGGTATGTTTCCCTCAACAAACGGAGACTACTAGGGTAAACATAGTAATATGCTAGAATTTAGAGACTTTGGTTTAGATAAAAAATTAAATTACCTATTCCACTTGATCAAAAATCTTATCAAGATCAGTTTATGGTTAAAACAAATCTTGCACCTACAAAATTAGGATCAAACATAAAAACCTAGCCATGTTGTGTGTGTGCTTTGATTCTAATTACTATTTTACATGGGATTTAGGGAATAATTTCCATGTATCATGTCCTTAACCATTAACATTGACTTTTATCATGTATGGATATTCATTAAGAACCATGATTTAGTTCGAAGAAGGCTTGAGAACTTCTTTGCTACTAGTCAAGCATTGATAGCTCTGACCTAGATACCTTTTTCTCTATTGAAGGCCATGTTCCACTGCCAAAAATGCATCCATAGCATCAGTGGAGATTACCAAAATCACCTTTGCTTGGAAAGATTTTGATTTTTTAATTATCTCCTTTTTTTGTAGTTTCAGACCATTTTGGATTTATAAGAAAGGTTGGGAACCAAGTTAGTTAGGTTTAAGGATTTGGTAAAATGTTTGGTCTTTAGACAATAGCCCATGGTTGCAACCTTCATCCCAGGTAGGGATATATGTTAAGTACAAACATGACTATGTTCCAATAATTTAAGCTTCGAACCTATATGTATAATTTTTATTAAAACTAAATTTAGGTCAAAAAACTATTTAGGATCTTATGGAACAGTTAACTTATCTATTAATCCTTACTAATTTATCTAAATTATATCATTAAGCTAATATTTGAGATCCATGTTCAACATTTGCTTAATATTCATACCTATTCTCCTATAATGTGGATTTTTTGAGAAATTAGAATAAACTATGAGGTGGATGCTATCCAAAAGGACTTCATAGAAGCAAGGAATGAAGTAAAACAAGAAAACACACAAGACATAAAATAAATAAAGTAGGAAATCAAAGAAAAACAAACAAATATATATCCAAACAAGGGACATGAAGGAAAGAGTTGAAAAAAATTAAACTAGCCTACCTACACTAACCTTAACCATTCTTATAGTTTACTCCATGAAAGCACTATAGGGAGTAATAAAAAAGTAACATTTAAGGTACTTACCATTGGTGGGAAAAGTGAATTCATCTCCTTATAGGTATTTTAGTTTAAAAGTGTTGTTCCTAAGTGTCTCAGTGATCTGATAAGCTCCTATCCACAAAGTTGTGAACTTTCAATGTTTACCTTTGGGCTCAGATTCTTGTCGTAAAGAAGAACTAAATCTCTTTATCTAAACACCTTTATCTTTGATTGCTTGTCAAATCTCTTTTTCCTTGTGGTTTGGTGCCTACTAAAACTAACAAAGATTTTCCTCTGGCATCTCCCATTTGAATAATGTCTAGCAACCATGAATTTGCCAATTCATGATCATCCTCCATGTACTCTTGCATGAAATGGTATGTTGGTAGCTTGAGTGTTATGGGGAAAGTGGGTTCTTGGCCATACATCAGTAAGAAAGGTGATGCCTTGAGAGCTTGCTTGACCCTTATTCTATCTTCCCAAAAAGCATATTTGAGAAGCTTGTGCCTCATTCTAGGCTTGTCTCCAGTAGACTTATTTATTGCTTTCATCAATTTATTATTGGTTGATTTAGATAATCCATTATCTTGAGGGTGATGGTTGGATGAGAACTTGATAATAATAATTTTATCATATGCCCATTCTATCATTTCAATGGATGTGAAAGCAGATCCATTGTCACACACTAAGGAGATTGGAGTTTTAAATCTGGTGCATATTTTTTCTTCTAACAAGGTGATCACTTCTTTAAATTTTTATTGATTAGTGGATACTTCCTTAGTCAGCCTAGTGCAATAGTCAGTAGCTATTATAACATACTTGTGACCTTTTAATGACTTGGGGTTCATCACCGCCATAAAATCTAGTCCCTATTGGGCAAATGGCTTGTCAATCATCACTCATTGTAGTGTCATGGCTGAATTAGGCTCCTTTGTGCTAAAAAAATGGCATGAATGGCATGGATTTACATGCTTATAGGCATCTTTAAACATTTGGGCCAATAATAACCAACTCTAAATATTTTTTAAGCTATGGTAATTCCAAATGGATGCCCACTTTCCATCTTCTCATGAAAAGTGCTCATTATCTTGGAAACTTCTTCTTTTGAAATACATATTAGGTAAACACCTTCAAAGTTCTTATAGTATAGCACTCCATTCTTGATTAGGTAATGGGATACTTTGAATCTTAGATCTCTCTTCTTCTCTTTGGTTAGTCCTATAAAATAATTACCGTTAATAAAAAAATGAATGATATGATCATACTTTCCATTGGTCTTAAAGCTTTTTGGATTAACTTACATGACATTGAACTTGGGGTTAGCATTGGAAATCATTTGAATGAGTCCTTGGCATCTTACCATTTTTTTAATCTTTATCTCAATGTCATATCCCTGCAAGATAGATATCCACTTACCTTTACTTTCTCCAGGTCAAGTAAGATGACATGCACCTTATTCCTAAAAATGTAGTGCTTGAATTTATTTACTACCTTAACTAATTTACATGCTTATTTATTAATCAAATAATAAATTAACTCATGATTTTTAAATTTTGTGCTCATTAAAGCAATTAGATGATCACATCCATCAATTTAATGAGTTAAGACTATAGTAACAGAATGGTTAGTAGCAAAAGAGTAAAGGTAGAAATCCTTGGAGAAGTTTAGGCTTATTAGGACTGGGGATTGACTAATTACTTACTTGATGTCCTTAGGGACCTTCTTGGTTTATTTGTTCCAAGTGATTTTGGCATCTTTTTTCAGCATGTCATTCAATGGCTCGACAATTTTTGCAAATCTAGAATTAAACTTTCTTACAAAGTTAAATTTGCCAAAAAATGATTTTAGTTCTTTTCTACTATTAGGATTCTCTATTTTTTATATAGATTATACTCTTTAAGGATATATGGATATTACTTATTAATGACATATCCTAGCAACTTTCCCTCAATAACATAAAAAATAATCTTCTTTAAGTTAAGGGAAATCCCAGACCTTCTACAACTTTCAAATACCTATTGTAAATGCATGATTTGGTCCTCCCTATTTTTACAAAAAATAATAAGGGAATACATGTATATAATAATGTGTTTACCTACCAAAACTTATAAATAATTATCCATGGATATTTATAATGGTATTCCTACGTCAATTAGTCTAAATGGCATCCTTTTATATGCAAATGTGCACCACTTGGTAGTAAAAACATTCTTCATCCTATTTTCTTAATTCACCAATACCTAGTTATAACTTAAAAATCCATGAAGAAAGGACATCATAGAAGAACCAAAAACACTTTGTATAACTTGATCTAGAGAATTCAAAGGGTAGTTATCCTTTTTAGATGACTTATTTAGATTCTTAAAATCAATACACAGTCTTATTTCACCATTATTTTTCCTAACTAGTACCAAATTGGTGAACCAGGTAGATTGCCTAATGGGCATTATAATCTTGGCATATAACAACCTTTTGTCTTATCTAAAAATCATAGGTTTTAACATAGGGATGATAGGGCTCTGCTTTTTTTTGAAAGGCTTGTAGTCTTTCTTCAATAGTATGGTATGAGTGATGACTTTTGGATCAAAAATCTTCAAGTCATCATAGGACCATGTTGTTATGTCTTTATAGTTTGTGATCAAGTTTTTATATTTTTTATCTTCAATGCTTGTACATGTTGTCCCAATATTAACTAACTAAGATTGATCTTTAGGTCTAATATTGACTACCTTCTAATCTTTCCCAGTTGCCTTAGGAATCCTAGTGTTAGCAATTAATTTATCCTAATCAAATACTATTTCCAAGGCAATCATGCCTTCTAAAATTTTATTGTCATTTAGCTGAATGACTTTGTTATGAAAATTTCCATACTCTTCAAGGGTATTCACATTGGCCTCATTTATGACATGTGACTCAAATACTCCTAAGTTGGTCATGAAATCTAGGATTTGTTGGTCATCACTAAAACATGCAAGGAACCAACTCAATGCTAATGTTATAAGAGTTAGTGTTTGGCATAAGATTGGTTACATCTAAGGCAAGATCATCAATGACCTTGTTCTCCTCGCTAGGCATGGAAACAATTTTAAAGGCATCAAATGATTCCATTAAATCATAGACTCTACACTTATATATCTTGAGATATGATAATTTACATTGATATTTTCTCATTACTTGATTGACTACAAGTTTTGAGTCACCATGAACTAAGAGATATTTAACCTTATGGATGATATAAATTTATAATCCAAGAATCAAAGCTTCATACTCTATAAGATTATTGGTAAGGGGAAACTAGAGTCTGTAATCAAATTTGAGATCTTTCCCAATAGGATTGATAAGAAAAACTCCTACTTTGGATCCAAACCTAAACCTAGAACCATAAAAATGTAATTTCTGAATTCTAGGTAAAGCATGATAAGTTTCATAATTACATACCATAGAAGCCTCGAGAGTATACACTTATAATTCAGAATCCATCATGTTAATCTCATCAAAGTCCATCATATTAACCATTTCATTCATAGCATTATATTGTGTGATCATGTGTTTAATATAGGGTCCTCTTTCCACTCTAATGTTATTTGGGACTCCTTTCCATGGTAGTCACAAGTGTGAATAGTTAGTGGACATATATTAATTTAGGGCCTTTGTCCACTCTTTGATTAACAGTAAGCCAATAGCATTAGGAATGTCTACCACCTAGATGCCAATAAATTATTGGGACCTTGGCTTAGAGTTAATTTGCATATGGACATTTGATAATTCCCCAATTACTTTGACCATAGATTTATATAACTTAGTAACACCTTTGTCAAATTTAATAGGAGTCAAACGAAGATGTTTACAAATACCTGTTACCATAATGTTTTTGGATGCACAAAAATATAACAAACATTTATGTGAATTCTTACCAAACATTCTGATAGTAAGCCAAAAAAGTAGGGATTCTATTTTATCTCTATACATAACAACATTAACATTATCAGTCTTTGGTAGCCTACCATGATTTCTAGATAAGGACTCCAATAATAGGTCATTTTGCTTAGTAATTTGTGTTAATTCATGCAATGTAATATTATCCTTAAATTTATTCATGTCCTCCTCAATATTATACCCATTTTTATTGGTAAAATTAAATGCATCAGTAATATTTTTCACATTAAGAAAATTTTGTAAAGATTCGTGTAAAGAACAATAAAATACATTTATATTTAACTAAATTAGCTCAAAGAAGTGTTGAAATGTGTAAGTATGAATGAAATTTGTGCATTCAATTTTAAATGAACTCAATATCATAAAGTATCTAAGAACCTTCAATCAAAACAACTATCACTAACCTCAAATCTGTTGGGTTCAAAATTCTAATACTATCTTTACCACAATCTAGCATATATTTTCAAAGAATGTCAATTTTTGCCTAAATGAGAACAAAGACTAGTTTAAAACTATGAAAATCACCAAAATTTATACAAGTATGCTAAACATAAATATTCACAGATTAAAGTGATCTTTAAATAGAATTTACAAAAATCATCAAAGATACTACAAACCTACAAAATATTGGCCTTCCTTCTAGATCCAGTAAAGCTTCCCCTATTGATGCCTAAATATGTACCATAGGTTCCTAGATTGTTTAAGAAACACTTATCATTTTATAATTCAAATCATGAGTTGTAGTTTTTGATAATCTTATTATCTGTGATGGAATAGAGGTAGAATAAATGACTATTTCATAATATTTATATTAGTTAGTGGTTGGGAACCACTATGGCCTATAAATATTTATAAATAAGGAGATGATTTATGATAAACTCTAATCTAAATATTAATCTATGTGTATATTTTATAATGGACTTTAAACTAAAGTGATTTAGTTTAAAAAGAAGTAAAAAGGTACGGTAAGGTGAAGAAAAGTGTTATTGATCTTCATATCAGACATCATGACAAAGGTCAAGTGTTTCTCAGACATGCACTTAAAACCAACATATGAAGTAAAACAAGATAAGCTCAAATCATAGCATATATCAGGCAAACTTCTAAGGAAGATAAGAAACAATTCAAATAAGAACCACATTTACTTTAGAGATTTAATCCTTTAAGCAAATAGCTAATGCACATCTATAAACATAGAATAAATAAAACAAGGAAAAATAAGTAACCTTCAATTAACCTAGCATATGAACAAGTTAATGATTCTGTATTCAAAGTGTACGTGCTAAGAATTCAAAATAAGTATTCAAATCCAAGATTCAAAACAAATAATTGAGATACAAACTATATAGCAAATGATACAAAAAAATTCAAACAATCATTTTAGAATTCCTTGATTTGATTAATAGCTAAAAAGTATACAATGTTTGGCTCAAAACTCCCCCTCTCTTTTACAATAGACAATACTCCATTTATAGACAAACTATGTTGGTCAATTTCATTAACTGACAAGTGTATAAATGTAAAGGAGAAATGTCCTTTCTATAAACTTTCTAGAATACACTAGACTTTTCAAAATGAACTGACCCATGGACAAATGTGCTAATAAAATTCACATACTTTTACAAAAAAATATCCCATTATAAAAATTTACAATGCTTTAATAAAAGAGAATATTCCTAACTAACTGGTGGACCTTATGATAATGAAGGCCATTGATTCTACTGAAGTAGCCTTACTACATTTTTTTGTTTCTCATCAATAAGTCTCAAATTAAATATAGGTTTAAGGAAGAGTTCATCCTCTTGCTCAACTAAATCTTTAAGGTCCCTATTATTCTCTCCAATGCTTCTTTATTTCTCCTCACCTCGACAAAATTTTCTTCTATCACTAGGATTATATCCATGACCCTATTGTTGTCAGTCCTAGACTTTCCTTGTCTCTTAATCTTTAGTTCTTACATGACCAAAGTGGTCATATACTCGAATTCATCATCTATAATGATGCCCATGGTGCTAAGTGTTTTAGGTTTGGAAATCATGGTCTTAATGAATTAGTTTATCCTATTCAATAACTCTTTATTATCCCTGATGAGTCTTTCTAATATTTTGGACCACATGCTCAATCCTTGAAATTTATATATAATCGGTCCCATGACTATGTTGAAATGGGCTAGGCTGATGGTATTAAAACCTGGGATTTTATCCCCTATCAAGATGCTAATTAAATATTTCATCTTATTTTTTGAACTCTACCATTAAGTAATTAACACCTTGGATGTTACACTTTGATCACCTAATATACCATATATTGCTTTTGTTATCTTTAGGGAATTAAACATGTCATAAAAGGATGCCTAAAACATATCTATCATACTATCTAGGATAGATAAAATACCCTACCTCTCTAGATTTTCCCTTTGCTTCTTCAAGTTCTCTAATTATTATTTCATGCCCTTGATGTCACTTTATAGTTGCACTGATTGAGATTGGGCTAATTTGAGTATATATTCTTCAAAGATGGGGTATTCACCTAGTCTCTAACCTTCAAATAGAGTTAAACCAATAAATGGTTCCACCTTTTGGAATATAAATTCTTTACCAGCAACCATGACTCTGTTTTTAGACACCCTTTTGAAACCTACAAATTTTTAATTGAATTGGATTAGCATTGATGATCGAGTTATTTGAGAAAGATCTAGAAACTATTTTTTGGTGCCAATTGACTCCCTAAGAGTAGTCATTTGAGTTCCACTTGACACCTCAAAGGCAACCATCTTTCTTTCTTTCTCTTCCTTATGCAAGGCAATTATCCATGATTTGAGCTCATCATAGATACTTATGTTCACTAACTTGGTCATGGCCCAAGAGTGTTACAGATTAGGAATATTTTACATATTACCAAAGATGAACCATTTAGGGATGGTTGGTCCTTAAAGCACATGTAATGATATTGACCTCATTTAATGGGTGAGTGAAGGTTATTCTAGGCCTCTTGGGTCTTAATAGAATTAGTGCAAGCTCAACATTTCTTTTTTATGGGCAAACAATTATAACTAGACTCAAATCTAATTATTTCCCTTTTTATATCTCCACCTCTTTAGTTAGGGGTTAGGGTTCCTCGATCTACATTTCCTCTTCATCAGATTGATAAGCATCTGGAATGCATCTTCCACCATCTCACTCGGGTCCAGTGCCACCACATCAATATACTAAATTAGAGATCATGGTTCATTGGGATGGAATAAAGTTGATGTCCCCTCCCTAGGTCTCCATTCTTTAGGCCTTTATTAAGATTATACTTAAAGTTTTGGGACTTCTTCTTGTGATTGTGGTTGTGTTTGGGGAGATCTAGAGGACTGGCCTCCTAGCAAGTGGTATTGCCTCGGACCAAGTTGTCAAATGTCATCACTTCCTTTTTGGTCCCTCATCATTCTAGGTTATAGAATTATGAAACATTTATTTAAACATGATAATACCCCTATGAAGGATGAATCCTTGGTGGATATTGAGTCATAGACTCTTGGCCAATGTTCATAGGTGAAATTTAATTATTTGGCCTTCAAATGTTTCCCAACTCTATCATTAGGGTCTCATTGTCTTAATTCATCATGTTACAAATTGAAAGATGCTCTATGCCTGGCAACATCTTTAATTTTGTCCCAATACTATAATATAGTTATACCAATAGCCAAGGGTTGAGTATAGATTTATCCTTTCATTTTTCCTCTACAGACACCATCAATACCATTGTATATTTGGAATGCAACTTCCTACATGGCCAATTTGTTTGGAACATGAAAATGCAGTCTTAATGAAGTGCACTATGTTCCCTCAATCCTTATGATTATGTAGTCTAGATAAAACTATATGTCCCTAATGGACTCAATAGACTTATTTTCCAATGTGCTAAATCTTGGCCTTTGGTTTCCTATTGTAGGCTTAGTCAAGGTAGGATAGATGCAATCATAGATAAAATGAATATGGTTCCTATACTTGAATATATGCAATTTTGAATATAATTGAGACACTGTCTGTGTCTTTTTAGGTGACCATCCCTTAATGTTGGTGATCTCAATTAGGCATGTAGGGCATCCAGGAGGTAAAACATCATATAGAAGTTTTTTTCTAGAAAATTTATTGACTGTGGAAACCGAACTACATAAACATGTGATGTTAACTTTACCAATTGGAGGGGTGAGCTCCTTCTCAATCATAAAGTATACTAGGTTACCAAAATGATGTCAATGTAAGTGTTACTAGGGTTTCCACATAGCCTATTCATCATGGTCATTATCATCTTAATTATAAGTCAAAATTGGCTAATGGGAATGTTCCATTAAGGTCATAAATCACATGGTTTCTAGAATACAAGATAGTTTTGAGGTTATTTTTTATACCCCATTCATTAAGTGTGGTTACATATACTTAAGGATTGGATAAATTATAATAGTTCTAAGAAATAATGAGAGACACATAGGCAATACATTTATGATTACATTCATAGATCAATATACCTTTTTCAATGTTACATTATTTAAATATAGGGAAGAGGACATCTATATAGTGAAGCACCTCTTGTTTTGTTGTTGCATGGTGAAGGCTAATCATCTGTGTTGCAACCAAAGCAAAAATATCTTGTCTTTAAGGATTAAATATTCTTGTACTCTTTTATTATGGGATGCAATTATTCAATTTCCCAAAAGAGATTAGACCAATTATTGTCTCAAGTGTTTAATGTGATAGAATCAAATACTATGTCCTTAATGACCCTTCATTTGGAATCTATGGTTAAGTAGAGATATGTCTCCTCTCTATGTTGTTTTCATGTTTCCATGACTTTGATCTTTATAAATTTCTCACAAGTGGCCTAAAAATTTCCTCTAGATTAATTTACACTTGCTCATATGATAATTGAGCTCTCTTTGGTTCAACTGTGATCAATTCAAGATCGAATTAGTGATTTGTGAATGCTAGGGTTTCTCTATAAGTATTTTCTAGGATTTAATGGTGACAAGTTTTAGACTTAAGTGAATTTTCTGCCTTAGATTTTATTTAGACCTCTACCTTTATACCTTTACTTTTTTGTGACCACAAAATCTTCGGTTTTGTCATTTTCTACTTAGGTAGCATCTATGTGGCATTGAGTTGATACTTTTGTGGCACTTTATTCATTACCATTCAAAAACTAATCATTGTCTTTTGAAATCTTTCATGGTCTCACTCTATTAGATCATCTTGAAAAAATAAATGAAATTCATTGATCTTGATCCTATGAGTTGCATGGCATTGGCCGCTATTCATACTAAGCTGCACGATTATGTCCATTAGTAGTTCCACAGGGCTTCCTAAGCTTTACACCTTGTCAGCTCCATCAGTTGGCATACATTCACCATGTGGTGGTCCTGTGGGTCATCAGAGGTTCCATTAAATAATCCACAGAGATCTCATTATGATCGATCATGTTCTTTTGATCACACATGAGCCATAGATCCTATAAAGGTGCATGATGTTTAAGTTAGCATCAAGACATATAATAACTTAGGTTAAAGACTTTAGGCTATGGTTTATTTCATGTTGATAATTATGATATAAAATTTAGGCTAAAGTCTTTAAACTAAGTATAGATCATGATAAAACGGGACCTTCAATAACAAAATAATTGAGTAAAATGTTTTTTAACCTATGATTTTACCATATTATTAAATATAATAAAACTTTAGGGTAAAAAGTTTTAAGGTAAGTTTTTAATAATGGGACCTTACAATTTTTAGGTTAAGTTGCTGAAATAGACCCTAAAAGATCATGGGAAATATGGGAATAATGAATGATATTTTAGATAAAAGTTTAGTCAAATGTTTAGAAACATAACCATAATTAAGGATACAGTTTGAGCTAGGTTCATTGTGTTTTTAATTGATCCCACAAAAATTTGAACTTGGTATATGATAGCTCAAAGATTAATAAATTATCAATGAATCTTAATCATGTTTATTTTCCAAATGAGCTCCCATCGATCCTAAAACACAAATAAGAACATGTTCATTCTTCTAAGAAAGGTTGGTTCTTAATCTAAAACTTGACAGTCTCGTGGACATCAATGATGACCTCGTAGACATGAATTGAAGGTTACAAGAATGCCAATTTTAAGATTGAATATTAACCATAGGGTCCAAAATTTTATGGCCTCATGAACATCAATGATGACCTCACATATTTCAATTGATGGTCATGAGAACATCAATTTTAAGTCTGATGAAAACATAGTGGGGTAGAGTAGACACTTTGATTCAATATACGTCATCCGATTAACTTTTATGAGTAAACATGAACTATCAATCAATATCCAAGTAGATAGTCACGATCGGTCCTTAGTAGGTCTATTGGATCAAACTTATACAAGCAGCCATAGATCATTGATCACAATTCATGTGATCGAGTGAAATTGGATCCGTGGATCAAAGTCTTATATTCGTTAGGTCCACCTCACTCCATTAAATTAATGTTGATTAATTAAATGTAGGCTATTGATCCTACAAATAAGCACATGATTTAACTTAAGCATCTGGGGCATATAAGACCTGGGTTATAGTCTTAAGACTAAGGTCCCATTTATGTTAATAAACATGAATGGGGCCTTAAGACTAAGACATTAGTATAAGTTTTAACAAGAGATACCATCATAATAATAAAGGTTTGACCAAGCTAAGAACATAATAAAAGAACCCTAAAAACATTATAGTTGGACCATCAGTAAATAAAAGGGAACAAAGGGGGAAATATATAAAGGGGACAAACCATATAATTTTTAGGCAATGGTTTGGTCATATTGAAAAACATGACTGAGCTATGGTTTAAAAATTAATCTCAAGTCCACATCATTTTTAAAGAGATCCCACCAATTTTATTCTTGCCAATTTTGAATTCGTTCCAAAAACTTATGCCGAGGTTTCTCAAGCATAACTTTCAAGAGCTTCAAACATGGATTGGACTTGGATTTCTATAGATCAAAGGCTAGTAAAATCCTTAATATAGATTGAATTGAAAAATACAAGCATAATATATTCAAAGAGAGATCCATTATACCTACAACTTGAAATATGAATATTCACAGTTAGCAAACTTTACACAAGGTTAAACTAGAGCTATAAACAAGCAAACCAAGTACAACATAGTGTGGATTATCTTCAAATATGAATAATGTGAAAACATATTAATGACACTCTAATCAGGTAAATTTTTGTTTTTAATGTATAAATTTCACAATTTAGCACATGGGTCCTTAATTTTTAGAAATAGGGGGTATGTTACCCTCAACAAATCCTTAACAAGTTGATTATCTATTTCTACTTGTTATTTCCCATACCCTGTAGGTTTTAATTTTGTTTGAGCATGTCTATAAAACTAAATTGATGAATTTTATTGTATAGGATTTTTACTTCCTTATCTAATGTTTCCCATGTTTGGTTCTATGATTGGAGGTGATTTGATGGCTCAAATAGTTCAGGTTTCAAGTGAGGTTGCAGTCAGTTTTCAACATTTAAAAACTGTTTCTTTCTCTAAAATGTTTTAATGTAAGTGATATATGATATGATTAATATTTTAATGTGATAATAGTCTCCTTATTCCCAATTTCACTCTCTAAAGGTAGCATTAGAGAGGTTGCAGTTAAGAGTGTTGCACACAACCATCTCTCTACCTACTCTAACTTACAGTCATGGCATTCTGGGATCTTAACATGGTTATGAAGATGTTTTTAATAATTTAAATGTAATGGGACACCTTATTTTATCATAATACATCAATATAAATTGTCAAGTCACACAAGAACTATGATAGTCAATGCCATATATATATATATATATATATATATATATATATATATATATATGTCACACACACACAAACACACACACACACACACAAACACACACACACACACACACACACACACACACACACACACACACACACACACACACACACACACAGAGTTATCCACCATAAATGAGCACCTACATGGGATATAAAGAAGATTAATCACATTTAAATAGAGTGTGGAAACTTATGTCAAGTCTTGAAATGTTTTAAAATCTGATTTTAAGCTAATGGAGTATCTAATAATGGTTAAAATATCTTTCATTATGTATATTGTCCATTTTTTTATCATCATTATCTTGTATGCTATTGTGTGTGAATTTGCAGGCTTGCATAAAGAGTTGAGATTGTTTCAAAAGGGTTTTATAATATATTTTGAGTTAATAATTGGGTTATTAAAATATGGATATTCCTTGAGAACTAAGTATGAAGTTATATCATATACACACTGCCTTTATTCTGAGTTACTGTCTACACATTGAAATACCCACCTATAGGTGGCATTGATAGAGATTTGAAAGTTTTATTTACAGGTATTTTCATATGTTTTAAGACCCTCCTTGATGTCTTAATATGTTGAAGATACCATATAAGTTATGTTTGAAGCATTAGACTAGTGGGCAGTCTTAAAAAGTCACCCTAAGTGAAAGAATTTAAACTCAAGGATAAGTTTCCCTAAAACATCAAAACAAAGCCCTCAACACATTTTATGTTAATATATGATTATGTCACATTAAGTTTTGGTTAATTCAAATTTTTCCATCCTCTATCCCTATCTTAGGGTTAATGCATTATAAAAGGTAAGTGGTGTGTGACTAGTTGAAAGTAGTGTTTGAAGGCCTCCAATGTTGATATTTGTTTATTGCAATTTCTCAGTGATGTCTACATGATTTTAACTTCAAGTGACCTCTTCACCAGGAGATGGTAAGGTGAGAACATATCTTTATGGAAAGTGGTTCTAAGCAAGTTACAAGCACATGAATGATTCAAATGGCATCACTACTATTTGAAGAGCTAGGAATGAACCTCCATCAACACCTATAGGTGTGTCTTTCACTCAAAATATTACCTACAACTTGAATGCAGGTGACTCACTATTTCATAAGGTAAACATTATAATATATCAACCTAAATAAACAACATTAATAATGGGAAGTGATTATAAATAAATTTAAAGGGATCCAAGGGTATGTGTTATTGATTTCAAAGTTGATGTATACATATATAACCCTATTTTTCTCTAAGACAATCAACTATAGTTGACTGTAGTATAATAGTAGCCTTAAAAATGCTTACCTTTATGATTGGCCTAATAAATTCATGATGAGAGGTGAAATAAATGACTGTGGAATGGCATTAGAATATTTTGGAAAGTCCTTAGGCATTGTTTGCAATATCTAAACAATACATTCACATTCAGGTATGGTGTTTTGTGGAAAAACATAGTCCATCAAGCTACATTCCATATCAATCAAAGTGAGAGGAGAAGCAATGCAAGGTTTGATGAGGGTATAATGATCAACATTATTTTAAAGGAATCTAAAGTTATAACAACCATTTCATGACATCTTCATAACATGTAAAAAGGGGAAGGACTCCAATAATCTAACCTACAGTCACATGTCAAAACCTTGCAAAGTCAATATTCCCTACAAGTCTATCTTTAAGTTTTTAAAGTATTGGAGGGTCTAGTTTTATGATCAAACCCTAGAACATTAAAAAATGGTCACCACCCCTTTCATAGGCCCTTTATACCCTTTTTTGGTCTATGGAAATAGGAGAATTTCCCTCTATTTTGTCTCAAATAGAGAGCCCTCCCCAAAGATGCAAATCTATAGGTTTAAATGGAAAATGATGAAAAAGTGAGATATAGATATGAAAATTTTATGGAGGGTATGGTAAGTTGAATAAAACATGAATAGACACAAATAACCATGCACAGATGACTACAATTAGTCAAGATGGTCCAAACCTATAATCTTACAGACATACCTATGAGGTCTATATTAGGCCTAGTGCCTAATAAGGTCCAACTTTCACTTATAGAATTAGATGGACATTCTTATTTATTAAAGCATGTTAGTATGAAAATATAAGGTGTGTTAAAAATATTATCATGTAATGGAGACCATAGGTAATTCACTTTTTAATTTAAAACCACCATAGGGTATGTAGAATGTGGAACAAATATTGAGAGGCTAATTTGAAATGTTCATACCTACATAGAAACTTTTAATGGGAGTCTAAGTATTTGGGTAATTATGAATGGACCCTAAACATTGTCATACCTGTATGAACAATCTTAAAGGGGTAAAACATCTCCAAACCCTCCAAAAACCTAGTTCTTAAACTGATGGAGAGGATGAAGTAGGAAAGGAAAATAAGAGGGATATTTACATATAAAATGAATTTGATATGTGTAGAGGACTCCCAATAGCTCCTTACCACTAAGTTGAGTTATACCCTACTTGTATAGACAAGGCATAAAATTAGTTTCTTTGATAGTTTTTGGTGTTTCTTAGGTTCACAGGAGAGTTAAAGGATGAAATTCACTTTGGGAGAGAGAATGGGACTTGAGATTACCCCTCATGTCCATATTATATATTAGAAGATCTCATAAGTGCCTTTGCAAGTGCCTTCATCTCAACAACTCTTAATTGACATAGTGAAAAAGCTAGTAAGAGGGTGAAAAATCTATGTGGGAGGCCTTTTAAGGTTTGATTAAAGAATATTATGGAATTAAGGGTTCTTATTTATGTCATTCACTCCTTTTATTGATCATATTGGAAAATTGAAGATGTATTTGATGCCAAGTGTGAGAGGTGAGTGAAAGAGGAATTACTTGGACTATAAGAACTAATAGCTCATCTCTAGAATAATGCTGGTGATTAGGGATGAAACTAATGTATGTTGGAGAATGTATATAACCCATCCCTCTCATTTCATCCATCACATCTTTCCCTAGTCTATTGTGGGATGTTCCAAGGAGGCCAAATGATGAATATAGTTTCTATTCATGAAAATGAGTAGTTCTACACCACATTTCAAGAGTTTCATGTTTTAAGGGACATTTGTTCAAGTATACCTTACATGATATATTCAATATTACTCTCTCCTATATGTTTAGATCCTTTTATTATCATGACACATGTCCTAGTGACTCTTGGACTTCATTTTCTTCTATTCTCTCTTAAATTCTATAAGTAATAGGCATTTTAGCTCTTGTAGGATATACCACACCATGTATGGTGAATCCATACTAGAATGACATTATATTTTTCCTTTAAAAAATAAAATAAGCTATTTTTTTGTTTATTAATATTTGTCTAAGTGCGTAATATGATGTATAGTGATGCCAAGTGATAATTTCATATCCTTGATTCTCCTTATCCTCTCATGTTTATGTAAGAGTTCATGTTATAATAGGTCATATTGAGTGTATCTATTATGTTATTCTCATTTAAAGAGTCTAATTGTTCTTAGAGTGTGCATTCTTCCCTCTGATTCACTTACCTTATGTTACTTTATGCATATCACCTCTATGTTGAAACACTTATGTTAGAATATTATAGAATTTAGAAGCTAGTTTGTATGTCTTGTTTCATTGTGATAGAAGTAAGATGGTCTTGTGGAAATAATATTGGTGTATAATCCCCTTAGAGTATTTTAAATTCATGAAAACTTATATCTCTTTTCCCACAAGAAACTAGTTAAGTAGGTGATAAGTACTTCAAAGCATATTCAGGGAGCTAGCCCTTAAACCTAAAGATCTAATTCTACTATAGGTACACCCGCATACATAGAAGTATTCCCATGCTGCCCAAATATATAGGAGGCTCAAACACCCTCATCTAGAGTTAAATATTTAGTGAAAATAGGTTTTTCTATGATATTTTTATTTAAAAGCTGAAAGCTTTTCTCAGTTGATTTTGTCTATTGAATGTTTTCTTATTCCTTTTAATGGTTTCAACTATTGGATCTCAAATGCCACTAAAATTCTTAACTAATTTCCTATAGAATGTGGCCAAATCATTAAATATCCTTACATCAAATACACTCCTTGGATTAGTCCATTATATTATGGATTTTACATTCTCTATGTCCAACTTCAATCTCTCTTTTGAAATGACAAATCCAAAATATACTATCTCTTTCTTCATGAAGGTTCACTTATTGAGACTGATTAGCAAATTATCTTATTGCAACTTATTTAAGACCATTAAAATATGATTAAGATATTATTCCTTTGAATAGTGTAAGTCAAAATATAATTTATCTAAATAGTGACAAACTTACATGTAAAATCCTTAAGCATGTTATTCATAATCCTCACGAAGGTGCTTAGAGTGATGGTTAACCCAAATGACATTATAAACCATTCATATAGCCCATCACTGGTCATAAAAGTTGTTTGGCATTCATATCCCTCTTTAATCTTGGTCTAATGATAAACACAACTAAAATCTATTTTAGAAAAGTAATTTGCACCACCTAGACAATCCATGAGATCATCTATTATATAAAATGGAAAGATGTAACTAATTGTGATCTTATTTATATCTCAAAAATCCATGCACACTCTCCATCCTCCATATTTATTAGGGTTTATGACTATTGGTAAAATGCATGGACTTAAACACTCCTTGATCAAACCTTTGTCTAACAAATCCTACGCTTGTATTTTTATCTCTTCATTATATTTTGATGTCCTTATATAAGATGCCATGTTTTTAAGACTAACTCCAAGAATTAAATCTATATGGTGGATTATGATTCTCATAGGAGTTATTTTATTAGGTAACTAATCAAATACTATATCAAAAAATTCATTTATAAACATTTGAATTTATAATGTTAGATTAGTCAGCTTAGTGGTATTGATAACAATCTTAGGCTAGGTAACTAGTGCACAACCTACTTATTCTTATTTAACTAGCTAAAATAAATATTTACCACTTATTATTAATACCTAAGTGTTATCCTCTACTATTATATTATCATATCTCAATGATATTAGTGTATGATTATTGATATCTTTATCAAATATATATGTATTACTTCTTCAATCATGCATGTCTTTCCTATCGAATTATTGATGTCTTCTTAATAAAACATGGTAGACATTCATAGGCATGATGTCACATAACTCCTCTTCCTCATATCTACCTGTCTAAAATTCTAATTTAGAATTATCATTTACCAAGACTTTGTGTCCTTTTTATAGCCATGACACCTTATAGGGTGTAGAATGGATTACTTTATACAAGCCTAGTTTTTCAACCATCTTAGAAAAAACTAAATTATGTGTTCTTACACTATCAATGATCATTTTGAAAAACATACCTTTGGATTTGCATGTGGATTTGCATAATGTATTTCTTTGAATTGGCTATTTCACCTCCTTTTTTGTATTAAGTAATACTCTTTTCATTGTCAAATATTCTCTTGTTTCACATTCATCTATATGTGATGGTAACCCCACACTCTCCTCTTCATCTTGAGAAATTTGATTACTACCCTCATTTATTGCATGAATTGTTTAATTATTCCTGGTAACATATATGATCTATGGCCTAAATTATTATTACACTTACACCAAAATCATCTTCTTCTTCCTCTTGTGTATGGTCTTCTACATCTAAATTAATAGACACCTCTTTTAGCTTGAATTGGACCTTCATATCTACTTGCTTCATCATTATGGACCTAAAATTGATTTCTACCACCATGGTGTCCTCTACCAATAAAAATTCTACCTCTTCTCCTAGAATTTGGGTTTACCTCCCAGATAGTTTTCTTCTACCTTGAGTGCAAACTGATATGCCTCTTTAACTAATTTTTGTATAGAATATTGAGTTAATCCTATATATTAAACTTTGGACCATTGATATACCTTTTAAACTTTTTTGCATCCTCCTCTATATGACCTATCTGATTTGTAACCTATAGAACTCATATGTCTAATTATTCAATGTCACATCCTTTTGATTTAGGTTTCAAAGCTTCTTAATTATATTAGTTTGTTAATATTTTAGCATGAACTTACCTTTTAATTTGCATAAATTTTTTTCCTAACTCTTGATCTTAGATTTGTCTTTTCTTCTTCTCTCATCTTGAACTCCATCGCACTAAATGGATGCATAACCACTCAATCTTGTACTACCAAATTATACTTTCTTTTCATCCTTTATTCCTTCATACATAAAATATTTTTCCATTTTTTATCCAATCCACAAGTTATTCCACATTCAATAAGCAATCATATATTCAAATTTTTAAATTAGGATTTGAACCTATCCATATGACTACCTTTAGGATTTTTTATTCCATTCTCTCTTCTTATCGTTGTTCTCCCAATTCTAATATCAGTACTTCCTCTCCTTCATTCACATAACCTGTCTGAACACCCTTTATAGGAGTGACTTATGTTTATTCTAAACATGCATAAAAATTTGTTATATCTTTTAGTAAAGCATCCCTTGGTTGTCTTCTTTGACTTAATTGTACACCACCTCTAATTACTCCTCTAAGTTTCATTATTGCACTTTATTATAATTTTATTTTTTTAAACTTAATATTCACTTCTCGAAATGAGATATTTCTCCTTAGGTCACCTATAAATTACATCCGAACTATTTTATTAATTTTGGGAAACTAGTGTTTAGTTATTAAATAATAAGGGATATGGAGTAAGGGGAGAATCTAGTTTTATATGGTAAAATATATATTTTTATCAAGTAATTTACATGAGGATAAAAAATAAAATTATAAAAAAATAGACTAAAATGGATGATTCATGAGCTACAAATTGATGTGCAGGACTAGGACACTGTCATGAATCTAGATCTAGCCTTTGTTTTATGATTGGACAAGAGCACTTAAAGTGGATAGGAGTGGCATTAACATTATATTCCATCTCTACTAATATAGTCTAGGATCTCTGAGCTTTCTAGGTTTTGTTTATTATGTTTGTATGACCTTTTTTATGAAATTTTGGAGGTTAGAAGTCAATAGAGTTCATTGTAGGTCTGTTTAAATATCAAAACCTTGTATCTACCTACACACATGTGAAAAATAAATTCATCAAAAACAAAAGGGAGAAAAAATAGGCTAGGGGAATATTGGTCACATGATTTATAACCCTTATTGTATTGATCATTGCCTACATTAAACCTCAAGCTAAGTTCTCATATCAGATGTAGTTCTCCCTTAGGGAACATGCATAATAAATGTACATGGTAGATGTAAGAATGAATTTTGCCTAGGCCCTTACTTGATCAAGCATGAAATTCTATGTGTGATGTAGCATGCTAAGCTATAATATTGACTGATTTTCATTATTTAATGTGCCAAAGTATTAAGTGCTAGATATAAAATGCCTTATGAAGTCCTTTATATAGGATACTCTTAATTTTCAATTTGGGATGTTTATTCACATTAGACGACATCAAAAATATAAATAAAACCTAAGAGAGGGGTTAAGAAAGGTTTATAACCCATTAAGTAAGAAAAAATGACTGTTAGACAATAGTGCTAGAAAAGATAAGAGTGTTAGGAATTGTAGTCCTATATAATTTTGTTGTCTGGGACTCAAAGAAATAGGCTAGGACTGACATAAACCATGCCTGGGGCTTATTGGAGGTATATGTCAATTGATTGAGATAATAGAGAGGTGATAAAAGAAATAAACAAGACCAAGATAAGCAAAATAAGGACATGGCTAATATGAATAAGGGATCATATTCTCTAGTCAGAGTCTCTTGTGAAAGTACTATGAAAAGACATGATATGTGTGGTTACTTGACCAATTTAGGGTGTATACATTTTACCCCTTTTTCATATAATAATGTAAATAAATAAAGGAATATATTAAAACAAATAAAATCAAATATGTAATTGAACCAACCTACATGGAGATAAGTGTGTTGAAAAAGGGTCCAGCTCACTTCCTGGCCAGGGAAGTGGATGGAGAGCTGAATAATGCCTAGAGAAAGAACGAATCCCTAAAATGGATGCCCCTTGTACTGAATGTAAATATGGAATATGTGTAATCATGGATGAGGGAAATGCTTTCCCTTATACTAAATTTGGATGGAAATGAGAAATTCTCAAAGGCCCAAAACCAATGTCTATCCTTTGTCCCATACAAACTCATGTAACTTGAAATGTGTGCATAGAATATGTATATTGTGAAGCGTAAAGTATATCAAGTCCCGACTTTGAATAATATAAAATAGAACTAAGAAGTGTTTAGAGGCCCAAAACCAATGCATGTCGTTTATCTCACATAAAATTATGTAGTCTAGGTCTGGGTAATGCTATGGACCAACCATTACAGACAATCATACAATCACCTGGTAAAAACCTGGGTACAGTTGGGTGTAATCTAAAATTTTGGTAAATGTAAAAGAAGAGAATGGCATGAATTTTCATTCTAATATGTATAATCTTAGATGATGAAGAACATGAACATCTATGTCATGCCCCCAAATTTGGTATGTGAGTGATGCATATGTATAATATAGAAATCTATATAACCACATGTGAAATGACATATTAGGCCATGCCTTATGTGCAAAACTTGAGATCAAAACACTATGCTCTATTCTATGACTATATTATAGTATCTAGTCTTGTAATTATGTCATGTTGTAGAAAGTTTTATGTGTGAGATGTGTAGTAATTTACATACCCCAAAATCTAGTATCTAGTCTAAATCTGTATTGAAGCCAATGTGAATCCATATAATTTGAACCATTGTATTTTCCTAATTTTTGTATCTAT
>JARHVA010004886.1:1192500-1265000 GCA_037957365.1 Torreya grandis | reverse complement strand
ACCACCTACTAATTCAAGCTCATCCACTGTGAGAGTTCTTGTGCATCTCTCATCACCCAACTTTCTTGAAGTAATTAGCCACATCTCCAAGACTGGGACCTGCATGACCTTCTTCAACACCCATGTGTTGGCTGCCTACAATTTCAGCAACACTTCCCCTTTGCCAATAGTCTGACAAGGCTCACCAACCCCTCTACCTGGGGCTGCATGGAAAGAGGCAATAGAATCTATTAACCAAGATTCAACTTTATCCAAAGCATCCTATGCAACAACACCTACAACATCTGCTTCTTCATGCTGATCTGCTACCAACCAAAAATCTTCTTTTCCCTACTCTTTCTTTCCATAGGACCGTAATTGACCATTCGTGCTTTTCAGTTTCTCCATTCGTAGCTTACTTTCTTCTGCCATTGCTATACTCCCACTCAATCAAAAACCCCTGACAGTGCCCTGTAACCAAACACAAACCTGCTTCATGCAACCTTAGCTCTGATACCAACTGTTAGGAACCCGAGGAAGCACACAATTGATTACCATATACAAGAAACTTAAGATGTGGAATTAAACCAGAAGTACCAAGTAACTAGAAACCATAAACAACACAAAACTTGAGAGACAATACACAACTTATATTAATACTCATACAGAAAAGAATACAATAAAGAAGATACCACTTATTCTTCACCACCTTATAGAGGCTTCCCACACCTCAAGTGAATAGTACTTCTTTCCTCAAAGCTCTCTCTTACGGTCCCAACACACAACTCAAACACAGAGTTGGTGTTCACCTCCAACTAGTCAGTATCCACTAATGCCAGTACTCTAGTGCTCCGCACACTCCATAAGTACACAATCGTACTTCAAGTAGATCTCCCTTGAACCTGCAACAACCTGCACCTCAAATGATCTTACTTATGGAAGGAACTACCTTGCCTTCCTCTTTGCTCTAGACCGAGTACACACCGTACTCCAAGTAGATCCTGCCTGATACTACTCCCTATTGTGTTGCTATCCTCCTTGATCTTGCACACCTGCAAATCAATCTGGTTCTACACACCTGCAAACCTAGATCATGCACCCACATACACCTGTAAATCAATGATCTTACTTACCCATGTAGATCTCCAAAAGTAGCCATGTAACACCCTGCTGACCAAGATCCTACATACATGAAGAACCCTTCTGATTCTCCAAAACCAGCACCTACACTTGGCACTGTGGCACTAGGAGGAACACACCATGCTCTCTTCACACACGGAAGGAGCTAATATTTTTATCTCTTACTCTCTAGCACACTTTACAATACAACGCATGAGTCTATTATATATATCTCATGCAAACAATAATTAGACACCTAATTACAGTAATTAGATCTGCAACTTCTAGTCTAAATTAGCTCTCATCATGCAAACACTTGGGTCATTAACTAACTGCCCGTAATATTCATAGTTTCAAACCACACAGGCGACCGACATCTATCCCTGTCTACCTTGAGGTGATCGATGCCGGCCGATTCCTGACCGACGTCAGTTGCATTCACGTCTGTACCCTGCCGACGTCAGTTGGCCTGACCGACACCAGTGTCTATGACACTCAACAACCTCCTCCTACCTCCTCCATGTCTGCATCAGTGAAGCTTTTAGCTCCACAACCTAATAATATATATATATATATATATATATATATATATATATATATATATATATATATATATATATATATATATATATATATATATATGTATATATATATGTGTGTATATATATATATATATATATATATAGACACACACACACACACACATATATATACACACACACATATATATATACATATATATATATATATATACATACACACACACACACACACACACACACACACACACACACACACACACACACACACATATATATATATATACTTGTTTGGATTTTGACTCATGTGTATTATGTCATAAGATTTAAAATATATTTTTTATATTTATTGTGTATGGTTTTTTTCAGAAGTAGTTGATTTGGTATTGATTTTAAAGGTTGTTTATACTTTGTAAAATAGTAGTTGGGATATGTGAATTGATTGTGTTGTTGATAAGTGTGATGTTAGATTTTGATTTCAAATTATATGTAAGTAAAGAACTTTATTTGGCTTATATATGCAAGCAATTTTTTTTTTGGTTTTCTAAATGGGAAATTTTTGGGATACATTGATTTGTTTTGAGACTGGTAAATTATTTAGATACGTTGATTTGGTTTGAGATTGGTAAAATAGGATTTCGTAAGATCTAGATTTTAATAAGTTGGTTTTGGCTATGGATAGTTATTGGGAATGAGGGATGTTAGTTGTTAATATGTGGGGATGTAAGATAACACACTATGCATATTATTTCCTTGAGAGTGGCTCAAGAATATAAAGGTTATCTTTACCTTTGGCTCTATCATTGCCCTGCTAAGCCAATCCATGGACTGATGCTAGTATGAATGTGTGTCATATCACTATCTAAACCTTGATGTCTAACTAAAAAAGTGCCCATATTTCTCATGCTATGTATGAATATGCTGTATGTGATGTTGTCTACTATGTATTAGCTATAGTTGGACATAGAGATTCTATAAAATATAACTTTATTGGGATGTGTAATAGGAACTATGTGTTGTGAAGAAGGCTCATCTATCCATTATTGTATACCTTATGGCCTTTGTTGTGATGTGTATGATTAAGAAATAGATAGAGATGGATCCAAAAGATATGATGGGGTCTTGTTTAATCATAACTATAGTGGATTACTATGTGAGATAGGACCCAAAAATCTAGATGTAGTGAATATTTATTGTGAGCAACACTCTGTGATGTGGGTTCATTTAATCTTAATTGTAGCAGATTAGTATGTGAGATAGGATCCAAAAAATCTAGGTGTAGTGAATATTTTTTGTGAGTAGTACTCTATTGTGGTACCTGTGACTCTGTTGGATATGTATATGGAACTACACTATATACTCCATAGACTAAATTGCTATATGTAGGTTTTTCTCACTATACTAGTTTCTAAACATTTTGAATAGGTGAAATATAAGATCCCATGTGAGGTTGTCCTAGAACCTGCATTACTCTCATCATGAGTGACTAATGATTCTTTTGAAGTAATATCCTAGGATGACTCGGTCATGGATGAATGAGGTTTATGGTTCCATGGTGGAGGAGATCTCAGTGCCCCTATGTGAATTATATGATGTCATTATCAACACATATAATAATGCAATCTCTTAGACCATAACAATCATTATCTTTGTATCTATGGATATGACGATAGTTACAAAATGGTCGATGTGGTTGTCTATGTAAGATATGTGTATCTCATTGATGATTAGAAGGTAATGTGATTAACCTCCTATCTAGTAGTGTTGATAATATGATAGATGGGATATCTTTCTCTGTATCAAATTGTAATAGTGCATTAATGATATTATCTATAGTGCATACTATAGGTTGTGCTCTATAAACTTGATCTTTGTTCTTAATTGGTTGTTTTTATGGTTATGGTCTCCTATCCTGTATAAGACATGATTGATACTGGATGTTAAGAGCTATAGATGTAGATATTATTGTGAAATCTAGAGCAATCTAATTAACTAAATCTACCTCAATAAATCCTAATTTATTTTCCAAAGCTATAACTGTATAGCATATGTTCCTTAAATAAGACTCTGTCGGATATAGGAGATGTTCGAGGAAAGGTTGGTGAATCCCGTTAATAAAGATATGTTAAATATATAAATTTGTTGGTTTGTATATCAATCTTAACATGTGATTCTTAAATCATAAGATATAGTAACTAACTGAATCTGAATTATTCTAATGTAAAGTTGCAAGTTTTTGATATGTTACATGAGGGCCCATGTTTTCTATGTAATGTTTGAGAAATGCCTGCTCCAAGTCATCATATGTGTGTAAGGAACCATGGGGAGTATATGAAAGAACCAATTCGGTGCTTCCCCCACTAATGCCTGTTGGAACAACTTGAGTATAATCAAAGGACTTGTATGAGATGGCAGAGCATTTTGAAAGGCTTAAAGGTGTACAAATGAATTTCTAGTTCCATAAAAGTGAGACAATGATGGTATCTATAAATTCTTAGGCAATGAAGGTTTTATGAATGTCTTAGAAATAGGGTTACCATGTAAATAATTGGCATCCATCCAAAACTAATAAGCCTTCTTTTCCAAGGTAAGATGGACTTGGTGTTGTAATTCACCAACTGCATGCATTAAAGAGATAATCTCTAGGATGGTACATTAGCATCTTGAAGTTGTTCATTTAATCATTGCATTTGATTGTTAATTTTAGCCATGGTAATGATACATTTAGAAATTAGTTCATAAAGAAGGGGTGTGCTCACTTGATCTTTAGGAGTAATGGTAACTTGGACCTTAGTAAAGGGATGTGGGCTACCATTATTTTTAAGTGAAGATTGATTACTTGGTTCTAATGTAGTGAGGGGTGGATTTAGAGATTCATTTGTATCTTTTTGTTTTAGTGTATCACAATCTAATTGAGTATAAGTTGTGCTATTATCATGCACATGTGCATTATTTGAAATATAATCATGCATAGAAGTAGAAACAACATTTGGAAGTGCATTACATTTGAGAGGAGGATTGAGATAAGAGTTAGAAACATGAGATGCATATTTTTCTTCACTATGTGCATAATAATCAACATTTTTTCATGCATTGTAATCATTAAAATACTATTTATAATCACTCTCATTTTCATATGTGTTTGCATGTTCACTATCATATTAATTATCACTTTCATTGTAACTTTGGACAGGTGTAAGAAAATAATTTAATTATTTTTGAATATCCAATAAAGTATCATTTGAAATTGGAATATTATGTGCATTTATGTTATCTATGGATGGTGTACATGCATTATTTTCATTATAAGTAAGAGAAAATGATTTATCATTTAGATCTTCTTTGGGCATAATAGAGTTAGAAACATGAGATGTATCATTTGAACTATGCAGAGGTAATTTGATTCTAGTAAATTTATATTATTGTAATTTCAACATTGAAGTAGAGAGAGAGAGAGAGAGAGAGAGAGAGAGAGAGAGAGAGAGAGAGAGAGAGAGAGAGAGAGAGAGAGAGAGATAAATATCACCAACTAGAGTTTCACTTGGAAGTGCATGACTAATTTGCTCATTTGGTGCATTGTGAATAGGAGAATGAGGTTAAAATTACCTTTCCCATTTATCAAAATTATTTTCTTTGGAAGATGGAATAAAAGAGATAGATTTAAGAGAAGAAGATGCATTTATTTGTGCTTCACTATAAATTTAACGTAGATCATCATATTCCTCATTAAAATAATAGTAATTATCTTCATTATAAATAAAATCATTTTTCACTTTTTGAGCTAATGTGCAATTTTGTAAATTTGTTCATTCATTGTTATAATTATGGAAAAATTTTAAAAATTGATCTATGGGATGAGAGGAAAAAAGTACCTTAGTGGCCATTTTATTTATTTCACCATAGAGAGTGTGTAAATGTATTATTAAGAAAATAAATGCAAAAATAGCTACTAACATAGAGATTTTGAAATTATGTTTGACAAAGTAAATAATTTCAAAAAAAATCTGACTATTTTTCTAAAAATTTTAAGGAAGGAAAACATGGGGTTTGAGGACCTAGGTTGGAAATCTAGGGTTTTGAGCTAGGGTTATAGAATTTTGAAAATTATGCGAATAATTTAAATTCTAAAGATAAATTTGAATATAATAAATGCACAAAAATTAATACAAAAATAAAATATTTAAAATTAAATTTTTCCACAAGGAAACTACTAATATTGAAAATTTGAAATTATTTTTTATAAAGTAAACAATTTTTAAAAATTCTAAAATCTTTTTCTAAAGTTTTTAAGGGAGGAAGGCTTAGGGTTTGAGGACCTAGTTTGGAAATCTAGGATTTTGAGCTAGGGTTTTAGAATTTTTTAAAATTATGCCAATAGTTTAAATTTTAAAAATAGTTTTGAATAGAATAAATGCACAAAAAATTATACAAAAATTAGATACTTGAAATTAATGTTATTTAAAAAATATGAAGTAAAAACCCTAAGTGTACCTAGGGTTTTAGATTTGTTTGAAGTAAGTGAGGTTCATCAAATGTTTTATTATTTTTGGGAAAGTAGTGTTTAGTTCCTAAATAATAAGGGGTCTAAAGTAAGGGGAAAATCTAGTTTAATATGGTAAAATATAGATTTTTATCAATTAATTTACATGAGGAGAAGAAAGAAACTTATCTAAGAGTAGTTAGAAATGGATAATTCAGGATCTAGAAATTGATGTTTAGGACTTGGAAACTATCATGAATCTAGATCTAGCCTTCATTTTATGATTAGATAGGATCACTGAAAGTGGATAGGAGTGGCACCAACATTGTAGTCTTCCTTTGTCACTATTGTCTAAGAGCTCTGAGATTTCTAGGTTTTGTCCATTATGTTTGTGTGACCCTATGTATGTAATTTTGGAGGATGGAAGTCAATAGAGCTTATTGTAGGTATTTTTCAATCTCAAAAACTTGTATCTATCTACACACATGCATCAAAATAAAATAAGGGGAAAAATTAGGTCAAGGGAAGAATGATCAGACAATCCAAAACCCCTGTTGTCATGATCACTACCTACATTAAACCTCAAGTTAGGGTCCCGGATCAAATGTAGTTATCCCTTATGAAATGTGCATAATCAATGTGCATGGTAGATGAAAGAATGAATTTTTCCTAGGCCCTTCCATGATCAAGCATGAAAGTCTATGTGTGATGCAACATGTTGACCTATATTGCTAACTAATTTTTATTATGTAGTGTGCTAAAGTAGTAAGTGATAGATATAAAATGCCTTGTGAAGTATTTTACATAGGAAACTCTTAATTTTGAATTTTGGAGATTTATTTGAATTAGTCAACATCAAAAATCTAAATGAAACATAAGGGAGGTGCTAAAAAGGGTTTAGGACCCATTAAGCAAAAAAAATGACTATTGGACAATAGCACCAGAAAGGACAAGAGCACTGAGTGTTGTAGTCTAAGAGAATTATATTATTTGGTACTTGTAAAAATATGTTAGAATGTAGATATAAAAAGTGTGAGGGTTACTAGAGGTATAGGTTATTTGATTGAGATAACAGAGAGGTGATAAAATCAATAAACAAGACCAAGATAAGTAAATTAATGACATGGTTAATGTCAACAAGGGATCATATTCTCTAGTCAAAGTCTTCTATGAAAGGACTATGAAAATACATTATATGTGTGGTTGCTTTACCAATTTATAGTGTATACGATAACTTTGGATTTGATACCAAAAATGATGATGATGGAAGAAAAGAGAGCAAACTACAACCTTATTTTAGTGAGAATAGTAGGCCTAGAGGCCTAGCTGAAAACAAAATAGAGAAATAAGGATCTATTATTATTTTAATACTTTATCAGCTTCATAAAAAATTTCCACAACTTATCAAACCGATCTTTATCTTTGTATCAGCCTAAAAACATTAAGATTTGGAAAATAGAGTTTGTAAGTAACTAGGCCTACAAGCCTTTTTAAACATTTTTCTTGTAATTTGGATTCAATCAAGAAATTGTTTTCTTTATAATCCTTTGTCACACTTATTTATATATATTTCAACCTTTCAAGTGTAGTTTTTCATTATATTTTCTAAAATTTTCAAAATATGCTAAAACAAGTTCTTGTAGCCTTTGTAAATAGGCATGTTGATTGAGTTTTTAAAATATATTTTAATATACATATATAAAAGTATTAAAACCAATTTATTATTTTAAAACAAATCAAAAAAAAGTTCTATAATTTTTTTAAAGTTTCAAGGGTTCATTGTCCTTTGGTTAAGGTTTTTGTTCCAAAACCCTAGTTATTCGACCAATAGGTCTACATAATGGCAGAGAGCTAAGAAAAAATGTTATTTTGAAATTTATTGATTATTTTAAATTATTTCACATGATTATACTCTACCCCATCAACATATACCTTCACTTTCAATTTAAATCTTTGAAATAACATAAAACATGAAGAAAATAACTCTTTCCTGATTGTATTATAAGTTTTAAGGCATTATTACATTCCTCATATTCTTGAATCCTAAAAAGTTAGGAAAAAAATTTAAAACATAATAAACTATTAAAAAATCACATTAATTTCCACTTACAAGAATATTTTGATATAGTTCACAAATAGAATGTTGATCAAAATAATCTTTATTGATTTGAATAGTCTTGTAGTACAGTCAAACCAAGAACATATTATTTTCCTAATTGTTTTAATTATTATATTGAATTTTTTTTTCTTGAAAATTATATTATATATTCCTACACTCTCCCTGTGAGCCTTATCTCTCTCCTTATCCTTCAGTCTTCACTCCAACTCTTATATTCTCTCCAACTATCTCAATAAACTCATGAACTCAACCCCAAGTTTTACCTTCATTAAGTTCCGAAAAGGTTAGGAATGAGTTAAAATGTTATAGACACTTAATAAATATTCTATTAACTTTATATTCCTTTCCAAGAAAAATAAAATATTTACAATCCAATATAAATTATGTAAAAATAAGAATATTATTAAAACAAGTTTAAAATTTTTTTTTTATAGTTTTTATAAGAAAACAAGAAACACACCAAAATGACTGATTTATGAAAGTCTAAATATTAGATCACCTAAAATATGACCAGTGAAAATAATCTAAATTTACACACCACTAAAATTAGACAAAAATTTATGAAAATAGATATCCTAAGTTTATGCACTTGCATCTATGAGTTATGCAAATCAATTATGACTTCACTGCTATTATTCAATACTATTTTGGATTTGAATGCATATGTGTTGAGGTAGAAATCCTTTACTAAAAGGTTAGTAAAAAATATATTTTCTGTTATCCCTAGGTGGGAAAAAATCAATGAATCAAAAATTATAACCTCAAGCACAACCACAATCACCACCAAAAATAACAATAAATCAATCACAATAGGGCAAAGGAGAGAGAAAGGCACTAGCATGAAAATATTCACCACTACCATCAAATAATCACACACCAAAAAAAACCCTAGTTGGATAATTTAAATGTTCCTAAGATATAAGTTAGGTGAGTCTTGACGTAGTTGGGAGTTAAATATCAAGAACTCCTAAAGTCCATAATTGAAGATGTTGACAATGATTGCTATGAGAAAGAAGAAGAGAAAGAATTCATTTTATATAAATGATTATGTAGTTATAAGGTGAGAAATAAGGTAGACAACATTTGGGTTGATGTTGTTAAACCTCCCACTTCTATCATTATTGATATAGTAGGTGAATAAGTAGGAAGATAATGGTTTCAATCCCAATTATTCCATAAATATATAGTTACGGGATACTAAACTATGAACCATGGAGACCTACCATCACAATAAATATCACCAGAACAATTTTTGCATAGACCTTAGACACATATTATAGTTTTAACTTCTGTAACATCAAGGACATAATTGTGTCTTTCATATACCCAATAGAGGTGATTAAACTAAAATAGTAACAAGAATCTCATCAACGGACACATGGCCAAACTATGAAGAGTAAAAAGTAGAGTCTCAATTCCCCTCTAACATCTATAAAGAATATTTTTGTGTGATGAGGTAATATGGTGTAATATTCTACTTTATAATATTCACAATAACTCACAATAATGGACTCCCCAAAACCCATAGAAGAACTTGAAGAAACTAGTTTAACATATCTGGAGCCCTAATAAGAACCTACATAGGAACATGATGATCTAATAAAAGCACAAAATAAGGATTAGAGGAAGGAGAAAAATAGAGATATAAAAGAGGAAAATTGAAAGGCAAATGAGCAAAAATAACATTTCCACTAACAATTAGCCGAGCAAGAGGATAAACACAAACAACAAGATATGAAGGAAGAACTTAGGAAACAAACTAAAGAAGTAGAATCTTGAAAGGAAAGAGCCAAAAAAGGAGAGGATAAAAAGAAACAAGATGATAACGTAGAGGCTCAAAATAAATGATATAGAGAAGTAGAGCTAAATAAAAATAATAGGATGATGAAAAAATAGAACACCAAGAAGCATAGGATACACAACAAAATAAAGAGAAGGGAAATGAACTAACAAAACCTTAGGAAGATAAATAAGGCAAAGAGGTTTAGTGTACAAAATAATAAAAATCCAAGTGAATGGTTAAGGAAATGACATCTAGAGACAAATCCATGTTTTTATCTAAATCCAAGGTTAAGGAAGACATAGATGCCAAAGCTAAGGCTGAGTCAGAATATAAAACTAAAGTTGTGGCTGAAGCTAGAGCTAAATTTGAGGCCAAATCTAAGGCTAAGGCCAAGGAACAATTCATATCCAATGTTAAGGTAGATGTTAAGGATAATGTTGATGCTAAAGGTAAAGATAAAGAAGATAAAGAGGAATTTTTTTAAAAAGAAATGAAGTATGCATAATAATTGAAACTAACACCACAATCAAGTGCATAAGAGGAGGTTTTATATCCAAAACCCCAAAAAACTAGCCATTGTATATGGGATGTTCTTGCATCATCCACCTAGTTTACCATATTTTATTTTCTTTTGATATAATTCATAACAACTCCTATAGTGAATATAACAATATCTATGGCCCTTAATACTTCTATGCATGAAACATATTTGTATGTTACTTAGTTACCACTAACCAAAAAATGAAAGGTGTAACTACTTTTCAAGATTCAATAATGCAAAAGGATTAATACTTTTAGCAAGAATTATTCCAATTGTGAGATGAAAATAAATATTTGAGTTGTCATTTGATTGAGATCAATTTCCCCACACTTGTTAAACAACATCTAGGTGAGTGGGTGACATCTAAAGAAAAATATCTCTCAACTTTACTGGCACAACTCATAAAGGACTGGCTAGCTATGCAATAGATTAAAATACTATGAGCTCAAGGGTAGAATATAAAAATAGAAATAGAGAAGATGGGGGATAGTTCCTTTCAAATTTTACATAATGCATTCTTGTTATTAAATAATGCAATCACATTATTTAAATTATGGCTTGGTAAGTACTAAGATATAATGTGATGGCATTATTGAATAATGTGATGACATTATTTAAAACAACAACATGATCACATTAATAATGGGATCACATTACCATTGTTTTAAATACATTGATTATATTAATAATGTGATTGCATTCCTTATGTAACAAAAATAAATAAAAACATAACCTGAATGCAAAATTACTCATTTTTCATTTGAGCTTTCTTTATTTCCTACATATTTGCATTATGTTATCATGTTTTGGATCAGTGAGGCTAAACCTTGAAAAAATTCATCCCATGAATATGGTAATTGATGATTCTTCCATGTAGAAGAGGTAAGTGCTAAAAATAAATTTTAACCCTAAATTTTAGTAATTCTTTTATTATTATTTTGATTTTTTAATTGGTAATTTATCTATTTTGAATAGCATATCTTTCTAGCCCTCATTTTCTTATGCCTAACCCTCCTAACCCTCCATAGAATTCTCTTATTCCTCCTCGTAACCCTCTACCTAAACCTCAACAAAACCTTCTTATTCTTCTTCATAACCATCAACATAACCTTCCTAGAGTCTCACAAAATCCTCCTCACAGTCACAAGAGTCTAGTTGAACACATTATGGAAAATAAAATTGAAATTGAAGAATTAATTGGGAGAATAAGGGATCCCACTTCCACCAACACCCACTACACCTATCTAGCCAATTCCCTAAAGACATTATTAGGTCAGGTTGACTCTATAATGAGTCAAATTAATAGATTAGCATTAAATTGTGGTATTTTTTGGGCTTATTATGATGAGAAATCATCAACACTTGAGGTAAATTATAAAGACATATCAAAATTCTCCATTTTTGCCTTATTATTTGACCTAGTGATTAATGCACCATTTCTGGTAAGTTTTAAACATTTTCCAATCCCTTACTACCAACATAATTTAATGACAACTAATTTTTAGGATTGATGGTGGATGGGGTTTGATTATCCACCATGTAATAACCATAAGGTCTAATTTTTTTTTTTGAGGAAACTATAATATGAGTTTTTGCTCAATGAGACTCCAAACCATTTTTTTATAGTGAGATTTAAGTCTGAGGGAAAGGCTCTACACATGATCAATCAGGGGTACATCATGCACCTAATTAGCCTGGAAGGATCCATATCAAAAATCCACTTATGCCCAAGATCCCCTTTGTAGTTCTCCAAGTCATGGCAATTAACACACTACATGTACTTATTTATCTCATTGATACACTCATTCAATATACACATAGGCTCTCATAGGCTGATGCTAGATATATGCCATGTAGTGTGCATATGTGACCCCACCTTTATAATTTTTGTGGAGATATATGCACTAGACCTTATGATGATGCTAGTGCTAGTAGTTTAGAGGGAATGGATAATATACTTATGAGTGATGAGTTTTGGCATGCAAATTTAGTGTGAAGATACCAACTACTACATAGATTTAGTTATATTTTATATAAATGTCATGTTAAATTTAAGTTATATTTATCAATGTATTTATATAACAATTAATTTACATATAAATTTAATAATGTATTTTTATATGTCCTAGGAGGTGATGGTTCCTTCATCATCATAGTAAACATTTATATCATTTTATTTAATGTAACTATTATTTACATTTTTGAAAGTAGCTACTGGCCCATCCACTACTGAACCTGTCTTTGCTTGGATGACACCTTTTACTTATACAGAGGTAAAATTTTGAGTTAATCTTATTATCTATGTATATTTAGTCTATGTGTATTTTCCTTGTAAGTTTAACTTAAATTTCTCTATTAAAGATCTCAAAATTCATGTACAATACTATTAAATACACTATTGGTTTAACAAATGAGAAAAACATGCCATATATATATTTGATACTTTATATAAAAGTAATTGAGAATTTGTTTATATGAATAGTTGAAGGCTCAACTAGACACTCCTCCATCAATATGAGTTGAGAAAAACATAGGCATTGCTGCTCTAATTTCATCTACATGGGTATTGACAAAGGTTTATATTAACTTTTATTTCTAAATTGTTAAAATAGACATGTTTTAATAATTTTAATACATACTTGGGGAAAATATAACTTATGTGAATGTATTGTGTATGCATGGTTGTCCTATGACATTTGATAGTCCTTGTTAGATTATTAGTAAGCTAACTACTCATGTTTCTTCCCTATTTTAGATGCCTATTTCAATAGATGATCCTATCACTAAATTTTTTTAGCACAAAAACAAATTGAGTAGGACCATGAGCTTGTAGTAAGTGAATGTTTAAACGAATTTTTTTGTAGTTTATAATTAATTTATTAAAAATTGGTTGAATCTATTTTATATTAATTTTTTTAATAATACTTGTATTTGAATAGGTTCAGCTATATAAGAGCTATGAGTGTAGGACCCACAATTGAAAGTCGGAGCAATCCAAGGCATTAGAGGGATCTCCATCTACCAGTAAGGCATCCTAGGGAGTGTATTATTTGAGGAAGGTAAAGAGAGAGAGATGTTATTTCATGATTAGCATGTCTTACTTGAGATGTGCTTTTTTGTATGCCTATATGATAATTTATGCATTTTTGGCATTGTATATGTGTATATGACATTCACCCTAAATTATATATTATGTTGATACACATAATTTTTTATAGGCCTATCATGGCAATCTATGTATTATTGACATTGTAAACATGTGCTTATATGATTTTTTTAGAGTTCTCAACTGAATTATGTTAATCTATCTAATTTATATCTAGTTTTAAATTAAAATGATATTGTCTAGTGTTGTTTTGATCTTAAAAACTATTATCTATTTGATCTATTATTTAATAATATACACAAATGAGGATTTAAAAATTGTTCTTTTTAATGATATAAATATAAAATCTCCCATATTTTTTAAATTAAAGTTTTTATTTAACTATGTGTAGTGAAAATGACTAATGACATTCTTATCTATTTTGCATTTATAATCACCCATTTACAAATTTTTAATTGATTCTTAACATAATATGGTTTAACTTAAATCCCATACCCAATCATGTTCAATTTTTTATAATTCAAAGACATAAAATCATTCATACATTCTTGAAAATTTCTCACTCGAATAACTATACCTACAAGTTACACGATCTTTCACCTTCACCTGACTCTAATGCCCTTTTTACAACCTTTCCTTGAAACTAAGCCTACTACTTGTATGCCTTATATGATTTTTGTTCCTTTATATTTTCCATCACCTCTAGATTAATCTCTATCAATAACTCTTATGCACTCAACTCCTTTTGGTGATAATGTACATGGTCTACTTCTTCATCTTTGTAGCTTTATCTTTGCTAAAATTGTAAGATGAATTTATATCTGACCTTGATTATAATATCTCTAGTTTGATATAGGTCAACCTTAGTAACTTGAAGTAGAATATTCACTAATGAGACAAAGATCCATCTTTGGGCAAAACCCCTTATCATCCCTTAATACTACCTAGTGCATATTTTTATCTTATATGTTTATGAAGGATATGAAAGTATTATTAATATTATCTAAGATCATTAATAATTTAAACCTCACTTATCCACTCTTATTCTCAACTCAATTCAAAATCCACTCTCAAACAATCTTCTTTTAAACTAGTCAATTACTCATTAGGTCTACTATTAGCTAGTCACCAATCTCTCAGTTCTAGTTTTATTCCTTTGAACAATCTTATTTATGACACTTTGGATAGGTCTTTGGAAAACTCAAGGATTTATTTAGGTGTCAAAACTCACAATAAATAAACTTACTGAAGATCTCTAAAAGTTTGAGCTCTCATTCTCAAATTATGTCCTTTTAAGTTTATAGGTCTCTATACATAATTTTTGATCCAATAAGTGAATTTATCAAAATAGAGTCTTTATCTCTTAAAAAATATATTTCTAATAGAATATTATAATTTATAACATGTTCTAACCCTTACATAAGTGTCTATAACCCAAATCAACTAAAAACACACCTTACCTTATGCATAACTTTCTCAAAAATAGTCTTCTATAGGTGTACATAAAATTAGTCCTCTACACCTATATTTTCAAACATCTTGTAATATAAATGATACATTTAATAAGATATAATATCCATTATGCTGATATTCACAATGTTTTAGACCTTATAGTTAAACTGTTTGAGTTTTACAGGTATTTTACTCATGAAACCCTTATTTTAGATTTAATCAAAAATTTTGCAAGAAAATATCGTAGCTAAAACTATTGTAAAAATATATTCTACATGTATTTGGTTTATGAGAGTGGTTTCTAACTCTTCAACACCTCACTCTTTTAGCACCTTCAACACCTCACTCCTAACATTCTATTGCATTTTAGGGTTATCCTTTAAGGATGTTAGGGATCCCGTAATTGATCTTTGACAACTGATATTTGAAAATATCACAAACCTATTCCATCCTCCAAATAAACCTGAACCATTAAAATAATTTTTCATGCAAAAGTGAGTGAAAAAAGGAGAAAGTAGTACAAAAACACTGATAACAAGTATTGTAAATGTTTAAGTTATGATTACAGAAGTATTGTTTTGATGTTTGCTAACAAAATATTGAAACTTCCAACCTATCCAATGGGAGGATAAAATATAGGACCAAGTTCTTGGCCTCCCATAATGCCCGATCGACAAACCCACCACCCACTCTAGCCTCAAAAACACCCTTCTAAATATAGGAAAAATGAAAAATTTTATCCTAAGTTCAAACACGCATAAAATAAAACTTGTAAGTCATTATATGAACCTGTAGACACCAAAATTGTGTCAACTCACCTTGGACACCTCACCTAGACACCTCGCCCTATGACCATTTCCTACCCTATGAGTCACCCTGAGACTAGGTCATCTACCCATGACCTATTCTCACTCCATTTCAACTTCCTAACTAACTCTCATGCCTAATAAACCCATCTTTTAACCATTCTCCAATGGCAAATGCACTTGGCAGATGGAGAAACGGGCCAAGAGCCCTTTTACCCATTCTCTAGCTATTGATGTGAGTCAACTGTCAGCCGATGCTGGTGGGACCACCGACGTTGGTTACATAAAATGACTTCTAACATTGAGTTAGGTCTCTCTCCTTCTGGCTCCCTCTCTCTTCTAAATTATTCCTCCCCAACTTTTGACAATAGATGCACACACTCTGGGACCAAGCATCAAACATTGACTATCATCCTCCACGCTACAAAAAATCTGTAGAAGTCACTCCAAACATTGGGTTGAAAACATTACACGAGGTCTACGACATCAGCCAAAATGGGAATAAGCATCCTAACACCCTCAGACCTTCACCAGAAAGATAAATATTCATCTGGTCTCCATTTCAAAGTTCTAGAAAAACTTGATAATTTATTTCTATTTACTATTTATAAATACTATCAACCCTACCCAACTTCTTCTGTAGAAAGGTTGAAAAGCCTTCCTCTTATTCCTACCTCTTCTCACACCTACCCTCTACCTTTGCCTCTTCTCAGACCCTATTCACTATCTTGCAACCTTGCACAAACCTTTAAACTTCCAGACTCCTTCTAGACTCCTCTGTCGACCATAGACATAACCCTGAAACCCGTCCAAGGCCCATTGCCCCTATCGACATCGGCAGTATAACTGACGTCAGCATCATTGACCAACTAACATTGGTAAAACTAATGACGTCAGTGACTATGATAAACTGATTTAAAATAACAAGTATGAGTTATCTTTATTTCTCTTTCTTAGTCTTTCACCATTTCATTTTATTAAAACACTCTTTATCAAATAATGGACTGTCATCCCTCATGAAGCTCTACACTTCTGGGACCGAGCGTTGCTTTGCAGTTCACCATATCTTTATCTAACACTCTCTTTGTTTAAGTCTTATTCTCATCTATAGGTGTCTTCCTCCATAGCCAAAGAGGAGCTCCTACATCGCTTGGATATGGTGCACAACTTAATCCGGGTATCAATCAAACCCCTGAACCTTTAACTTTAGTTTCTTCTTCTTCTGAATGTAAAAAGCAAAAAATGTAGGGAAACATTATGGCACGCCCGGTGGGACCCTAGAATTTTCCTTGGGTTCATTTCTTCTAAAAATAAAAATTTCATATAGATGCATTAGGAAAAAAATTCTCTTCTTGCATCCTTCTTCTATCTTTCTATTTCGAAAAGAAACCATTAGCGGAAGTTTAAAAAGAACATCTTTATTTTTCTTCTTGTCACTTCTTTCCTGCATCTTAGAGTAGTGAAAATTCATACTCTTAACCTTTTCTCCACTTGTTTGCATCTGAACAAAACATTTCAATTTGGGTTAAAAAAATAATTGCATTTCATTCCTACTTGAATGCATATTTAGCCCTCTCACTTAGTAAGTAAAATGCATTATGAATAAATCATAGTGCATAAATACTACACAACCAGACCACAAACACATCAAATTAAACATCTAAACATACTTAAGACAAGGCCTGTCTAGGATTTCATCACCTAGCAAATGCCTTACCCTTCCTGGCGATCCTACTTAGACTTCACTACCAAGGGGAGGACCCACTCTGTTCTCTGGCAGAGTATAAACTATAGGCAAAGTATATATTGGCTAAGCGGCCCAGCTTGGCTCTGGGTTTGTGAAGTGAAGGGAGCAAGCCCCTAGCACCAGGCCATGTATGGAACCTAACACAAATTTTTGAGTACCAAAACATAACCCGAAACCAACCATAGACTGCCTCTTTAGGACCCATTGTAAAAGCCCAATTCCCAAATACATTCTTTTAAGGCATAAGCCACCATGACTCTAATATTTATTCTTAGGAGTTCAACATTTAGAGGTTGCTTGCCATCATCTATTTTGCTATTTTTATCTAATTTTTTGAGCTGGTAAGGTTGCATCATTCTGAAACAACTCAAAATTTCTTTTTCTTCCAAAAACTTTTAGTTTTTTGAGTTCTTGGAAATACACAAAAATTGACCTCATTTTTTCCACTGACGTCGGCAAATCATCTTCACCGACATTGGTTATCTGACCAACATCGGCAACTATCATCACCGACATCAGTTTCTCTACCGACGTCGGTCACTGTCAACAAAAATCTTTCCAAAATAGCAAGCTTAAACCCTGACTTTTTTGCTGTTAAATACACATTTTGGGTTTCTAAAACTAAAACACATAGTTTTTAGAACCTGAATCCATTTATTCTTGGATGGTTTTGACACATATTCAAGCTAAATCTCTTGTTGACCACGCAAGGCAACAACCACTTCCACCTTTGCCCTTCATAACAAGTCACCAAATGGAGTATACTTCAGACACTGATCATACTCCTACCCCAAATCAATCTCCTATTGTTCTCGAAGGGAATCAAGAATTTGAGATATTCCTTGACCACAACGTCAAGGCTCTCCAACACTATCTCGCAAGAAGCCAAACGCGAGATCCTTTAGGTAACCCTATTTGTGGGTTGCCAACTTCCTTAGTTGAAATGGCAATAATATCAACAACCTTCATTACTCAACTAATGTTCACTCAAGCCATTGCCTCAACTAATAACCCAACCATGGCCAATGTTCAAGATTTGGCCTCCCCTTCTATTTCTAGACTTACCTCCATTGGGGTTTCCATACCCCCTCAACCACAAATAATGCAAACAAGTTCAACACCTTTTCAAAACTTGCTTGTTTCTATCCCACCCACTCTTGCCCCCATCAATACAAGAGTGACTACCTATCCTCTAACTAGTATAGCCACCATCCAACCACCTTTGGCAGCACCTAGTCAAGTTGTGCCTTCCAGCTTCATGGCACAACCTCCCTTGACCTCAACATCAATCCCTATGATGAACTACCCATATGTGGCACCTATACAAACACAACCAATTACATCATACATCCCTCTCAATGTCTTTCCAGTACCTTACAACCTATGGGGTGCCCCACCTACTAATCCATCAGCCAATCTAATCAAGATGCTGATGGATAAGATGTCTAACCTTGAGACATCTATTTTGAGTTCAAGGAATGTTCTTTCATATGAACAAATCTGTAATGAACCTATTCACCCTTCGGTCCCAATTTGACCATATCCTAGCCAGTGGGAACTCCCAAAATTTACTCATTTTCAGAGTAAAGAGGACCCACAACAACATTTACGAGCGTTTAGACACGCTTGCTATCTTATAGCACACAATGATGTGTTACTACTTCACACATTTCCCATGTCACTTTTTGGTGCTGCCCTTGATTGGTATAGTTTTATTTCCAGTCATTCTCTCTTTACTTTCACTCAACTACCACAACTATTTCTTGACCACTTTTCAATCAATATCACTAGAAAGGTCTCCATCACAGACCTATATTCTATTAGACAATTTGACGATGAATCAATAGCTAATTTTGTTGCCCGCTGGAGAGGTTTAATCAACCAACTCTCCTTTTCCTTACCTCAACCTGAGCTCATCGAGCTCTTTTCAACAGCATGTGCCAAGCACATCTCATCCACTTTGCAGGTTCAAACTTTCTACACATTTGACGAAGCTTTCACCATGGCCCAAAATCTTGAACTTTGTGTGATTGAAGATGATAAGGTCAAATTGCGTAGTAAAAATACTAACGCAAAATCCAATGACCCTTCTTCCAAATCTTCTTCTTCCCATTCCAAGTCTAAGGGATTGGCAAATGTTGTGGTACTTAGATATTCATTCTCTACCACAACTAATCAATCTAAACCTTCCACATCATAAAGCATCATAAGACAATTCCAACAATAGTATATACAACGTCAATACACTCCAATAGGAGAATCATACGCTTCCGTGTTGGATAAACTAGTGAAATAGGGGGTCCTTGATCTCCCTCAAATCCGACCACCCCAATTTGACCACTCAAAAGCCATCCTTGCATGGTATAGGGAAAATGACTATTGTAACTATCATCGTGTTAATGGTCATGACATAGACAATTGTAAAACCTTCAAAAATGGTATTTAAGACATGTTAGACAAGGGGGATCTTGTTTTGGATAACCCAAATACACCGGCCAACCAAAACATGGATGTCTTTAGGCAACCATTTGCTAACCGTCTCCCAAGTTAGAATAATGTTCAGACCATGGCTGATGACCCTCAAGAACACAACATATGCACAGTCAACACGATCTCTCCTTTCATTCTTAACCAACCTCTCCCACAATTTGAAGAGGTTAGTCAGCCTATTTCACCACCATGGGTAGAAGAGCCTATTCTACCCATATCACCCCCATGACATCATATACCTCCTCCACACATACTTCTACCTCATGAGGATCCTATATTACCTGTTCCTCTTGCCCCAAGCTTCCCTCTTCTTCTACCATTGGAAGAAGTTACCATTCATACCCCACGCCCTCATGTAGGAGGGGCCATCACCCCTCTACTTCACCCTTTAGAGGAGCCTTCCTCTCCTATTTGTCCTCCACCAATGGAGGATAGTCCTCCATCCACCCCCTTTCACACATAAGAGAGTCTACTTTGACCTCTCTTATCTTGGAGGATGCTTTGACCATACCAACGCCACTAGCCCCGCCCTCATCCTTCTTATTACCAATGGAGGATTATACTTTTCCTGCTCCTTGACCACATGCAAAAGGCATGATTATCCTTGCGCTCTATCCTCTCGAAGAGACACATTCTCCAATTCCTTCTCCATTGAGAGAAGAACTCACCACCTCACCCACTTTGACTAAAGAAGATTAGGTGATGGTTTTCTCTCACCTTTGGCCCAAGATCACTGTGTCCAACACGTTTCCACTCTCACAATCACCCAAATCCTCTAAAAGACCAATTGCAAGACCTTGCATGACGACTCCTAAACCCTTTTCTCGATTGGCAGAAAACTTAGGATTGCTCCATTCTAGGAACCTAAAACATGAGGTGCTATGGGAGCGACTTAAGGCTCCTTATCCTACACGTCCCACTTCAACTTATACTTTTATGACTACTCACCCTAAAATCTCTAACAAGAATCAGGGTTCTAATTCCAAATCTTCAAAAGCTCAACCTTCCATATCTAAACCTAAACCCTCACAGGTGTCCACCATGCCAAAATAGATTAAATCTCTCGGTGTTCATCCTGCATCAAACCTCACTCACCCACAAGTGAAGGTAGACTTGAACCTCACCCCATGCAATAGTGGTCCTCGCCCCAAATTAAAGAAGGCTACTAAACCACATCAGAGAACTTCTCCCCCACCTTCACCATTACCCTCTATTTTGGGCCCACATCCATTTACTTTCATAGGAGTGCTCCCAACTCTAACACCAAACAAAGGCAAAATGCCTCCATTACTACCTCTACCCATCAAACATATATTTCCTCCAAAAAATTTGACACCTCTCACCACGAAAGTGCCATCTATACGTGTGGTCACACCACTAAACAAAAATATGGTATGGAAAACTCCTCCAACAACTCCTAAATAGAAGTTAGCATCTCCTACTTCAACAAAGCATGCAGACCCATTAGTGGGTTCATATGCTTTACTGTTACACCAATTATTACAGTCTTCTAGCATCATTTTCCTACCAATTAAGCCATACCAACCTCTTAGACCAAAACCATCTTGGTTTGATGACACTCAAATCTGTGCGTATCATCACACACCTAGACATGACACTGAGCATTGCTGCACTCTTAAAGTTGTCATTCGCCAACACCTGAAAAAGGACTATCAACAAATCATGGTCCCTCTACCACCTTCTCCCCCTTTATTCAAAATCAACACTATCAATGTGGCCACCAGGTCACAAACTTTAAAGGATAAAGGAAAAGAGCATGTTTTTATCCCTTGGACATAGCCATTTGTCAAGCCTTCTCAACCACCAAAACCCAAGATTTCTATCTTGAGCACATCTCAACCAATATCTTCTAGGGCAATTCATGGCTCCATGGTGAAACAACTTCACCAAACCCCTGTGAAGGTATCTTTGTATGACATAATACAAAGCTCTCCATAACATCGCCAAGCCTTGCTTAAATATTTACAATCAGTGAAGGTCCAACCTGAGGACCCCCAACCATTGGCTACTCTAGTCAAATCATTACCCACCATTGCCTCTATCACCTTCAGTAATTTTGAGATTCCTGCCTCCAACTTGGAAGATCAGGATCTTGCCCTCTCAAACTAAGCCTATCAGGCAAAAGTTTCACAAGATGCATCCTCGTGTCACACTCCTTGTCAAAGAGGAGCTCCAATGTCTTCTCTCCATCTCATTTATCCAACCCATTGATTATCTGCAATGGGTGTCAAACATTGTCCCTATCACAAAAGCAACTGGGGGAATTCAACTTTGTACTAATTATCGCAACCTCAACCAAGCATCGACCAAGCATCAACTAACATCTTAATCATCTTCATATCTACCAAGATCGCATCGACCAAACCATGCCTATAACAAAAATTTGAAAGAGTGAGATTTTAAAATTGGAGATCTCATCCTTAAAGAAAACCAACACGTGACCAATATGAAAAGAAGCAAATGAGGCAAATTTGCTCCTAATTGGCTCTGACCTTATATCATAACACACAAGTATGGATTAGGTAATTATCATTTGTCTTCTCTTGAAGGCCAACTAGAACCTGAGCCCCTTAATGCCGTACATCTGTGACCATTCTACTGTTAATCAAGTAGTCATTCACTTGATGTTTAACTTGAGCTCATCCCTTGAGCAACCCCCATCATCCTCATTCCTATTCCTTTCAACCCTTTTTTCCTAAAAATATTAGTTAACCCTTTTTTAAGCATTAATGCTTTGTCCTAATAAAAGGGAAAACCCTAAACCTCTATAGTCCAATCCATGACAAAAAGTTTAGTTAACAAAAAAAACATAAAATTGGGATGCCTAACAAAATATTCAAAGGTCATTAACTATAAATGTAGACTAATCCCTCGAAGGATAGTTGCATAATTGTTGTAATTACTAGACTGCTCCCTTGAAGGACAACTAGACATTCAAACATACAAAGCAAACTATAGACCATTCCCTCGAAGAATGGCTATGCTTAAATTTTGATACATACAAACAACACCCTCTGAAAAGATTTCAGCATCGATCAGCTTTAATATGACCACAAAACAAAACAACATACCCAAGTAGACTTCCTGCATTGATCAGTCTACCAAAAAAAAACAAAAACAAAAAGGGACTGACAAAATATTAAGTCATGGACTTGTCTATAGTCGTTCTCTGGGTCACCTATAAAAGGGGCAAAGTAATCCCTGCTAAAAAGGGTTATGCTATCCTGGCATATCACCTAATCACATCTATTACCCCAACATACTCAAGGGATTTTGAGCTCACTTAATGTCAAGTGATTCGACTACTTCTCTAACTCAAACCAATGGTCAATGACGTAATACATGAACGGGGATTTTGTTTCCAAAAACCCTTATCTATGTTATCATTATGGTCTTTGTCAATGAAAGAGCAACGCGCCTTTCACTTCTTACTCGACTTCGTCACATGCCCATAACATGACAACCAATTTATTTTTCAAACCACTAACATAACATCATGATTTATTTAATGCAAATACCGATTTGTGTTATATAAATTATCATAGCCCATTCACATTAGTTTCTATGGAAAATAATACACATGGAAACTAACAACCAAACACAAATTATGTCAAGCATATACCATCACCAATATGGAAACTTGCTGAAGCATAAATATACTCATTTCATTTTTAGCATAGACCATCACGAATATGGAAAATTTATAGGGATGAAAAACCATATAACCAATGTTAAAAAATACACCATCACATAATATGGAAAAGGCTATAACATCATCATACACTCATCATTTCAAACATAACCAAAAAAACTATCAACCAGACACAATTTATGTCAATCACATACCATCAACAATATGGAAACTTGCTAAAACATAAATAAACTCATTTCATTTTTGGCATACACTATCACTAATATGGAAAATTGCTAGGGATGAAAAACTATATAACCAATGTTATAGAATACACCATCACACAATATGGAAAAGGCTATAACATCATTATTCATTTCATTTTTAACATACACCATCACAAATATGGAACATTACTAGGGATGAAAAACTACATCACACTATGTTACAGAATACACCATCACATAATATGGAAAAGGCTGTAACATCATCATACACTCATCATTTCAAGCATGTACCATCACACATATGGGAAATGCTAGAAACACTAACTTGACCAATACAACCTATCAACCTCTTTGACTCCATCTTCCCTTTTGGGGAGAACTACATTGGCCTGAGGCCCCCTAAAATAGGGGTTATATAGGTAGCACTCAGTTGACATAGGATCTTCTGAGGTTAACTCAGCCATTCGTTCGTTCATCTACCTGATGGACCAATCATATAACCTTTAACCATGACCTAACCTAGTCAAAACCAATCCATAACCTACCCTCTTCTTCTCTTTTGGGGAGAACTACATTGGCTTAAGGCCCTCACATGGGCTATGTAGGTATCACTCAGTTGACATAAAGTCTTCTGAGGTTAGCTCGGCCATTCATTCATTCGTCTACCTGATGGACCAAACATATAACCTTTAGCCATGACTTTACCAAAGCAAACCCAAATCCATAACCTACCCTCTTCTTCCCTTTTGGGGAGAACTACATTGGCCTAAGGCCCTTCAAATAGGGGATATGTAGGTAGCACTCGGTTGACATGGGGTCTTCTGAGGTTAGCTCGGCCATTCATTTGTCCATTTACCTAATGGACCAACTATCTAAACCAGCCTAAAATCATGACCAAACAACAAGCCCTGACACTGTAGAAGTCACCTTAGACTTCTCATGGGGCACATTGGAGATCACATACATCTCCCTAACCATAACACACAACCCTTGAGATCACTTATATCTCAGCCTGACTTGACCAACGACCTTGGAGATCGTGACTATCTCCTCAGACCATGACCACTTTTGAGACAACTTTGCATTGGTTGTTTTGATTGCATATATGCTACCTCACGAATAGTTATCAAATTATACACGACCCACATTATGACCCTCACACCTATTGTTAGATCACACCCAAGTTGATCCCTAATATTTGTGACATTTTTGTGTTTTCAGGAGCTCTTCTTAAGCCCAGGATACTTGGAACATGATGACCATTAGAGGTACAACTTTGATCGATTAACCCAATCAGCTACCACTAATAAGTTGGGGACTAGTTATTTCACTTTAGTCCTCCTCAACCATTAGAGCTACAGCTTTGATCGGTTAACCCAATCAGCTACCACTAATAAGTTGGGGACTGGTTAATTCAATTTTAGTGCTCCTTAACCTTGTCTATGACAATCTATCCTACCTATCATGTGAAGTGGTATATGCGCAATCTCCACTATTAAAGCGTTCACACTCCAACTTCACTATACCCATCCATTGCCTATCAAATCGATAATTGATTTGGATTTCCATCTCTCGATTCCTGCTTTGAGGGGGAATGCCTCATCACCATATCGGGGCAACCTACACCTTATCCCATACCTAGGGCAACTAACACCTTATTTTTGTCTTGCAGTTTTTTAGAACAACCAACAAGATAAAAAGGGGCAAATGTAGACACCAAAATTGTGTCAACTCACCTTGGACACCTCACCATGACACCTCACCTACACACCTCACCCTAAGACCATTTCCTACCCTATGAGTCACCCTGAGACTAGGTCATCTACCCATGACCTATTCTCACTCCATTTTAGCTTCCTAACTAACTCTCATGCCTAATAATCCTATTTTTTGACCATTCTCCAATGGAAAATGCACTTGACGGATGGAGAAACGGGCCAAGATCCCTTTTACCCATTCTCTTGCCACCGATGTCAGTCGACTGTCGACCAATGCTGGTGGGACCGCCGATGTCGGTTACATAAACTAACTTCTAACATTGAGTTAGGGCTCTCTCCTTCTAGCTCTCTCTCTCTCTCTTTTGAATTATTCCTCCCCAAATTTTGGCAATCGATGCACACACTCTGAGACCAAACATTAGACTTCGACTATCATCCTCTAGGTTACAGAAACTCTATAGAAGTCACTCCAAATATTGGGTTGAAAACATTGCACGAGGTCTACAACATCAGCCACAATAGGAATAAGCATCCTGACACCCTCAAACCTTCACCAAAAAGATAAGTATTCTTCTGGTCTCCATTTCAATGTTCTAGAATAACTTGATAATTTGTTTCTATTTACTATTTCTAAATACTATCAACCCAACCCAACTTCTTCCATAGAAAGGCTGAAAAGCCTTCCTCTTATTCCTACCTCTTCTCACACCTACCCTCTACCTTTGCCTCTTCTTAGATCCTACTCACTATCTTGCAACATTGCACAAACCTTTAAACTTACAGACTCCTTCCAGACTCCTCTGTCGACCATAGACATAACCTTGAAACCTATCCAAGTCCCATTCCCCCTACTGACATCGACAGTATAACTGATGTCGGCATCATTGACCAATCGACATCAACAGAACTACTGATGTCGGTGACTGTGACATACTGATTGCAAATAATAGGTATGAGTTATCTTTATTTTTCTTTCTTAGTCTTTCACCATTTCATTTTATTACAACACTCTTTATCAAATAGTGGACTGTCATCCCTCACGGAGCTCTACGCTTCCGAGACTAAGCATTGCTTGGCAGTCCACCATATTTTTATCTAACACTCTCTTTGTTTAAGTCTTATTCTCATCTATAGGTGTCTTCCTCCACAGCCAAAGAGGAGCTCCTACATCACTTGGATACAGTGCACAACTTAATTCGGGTATCAATCAAACCCCTGACCCTTTAACTTTAGTTTCTTCTTCTTCTGAATGTAAAAAGAAAAAAATGTAGAGAAACAGAACCATAAAATCCATCCCCTACCTATTAAATCCCTCTAATTATACTCTAGATCACTCAGGTGTAATCTTCAATATCAATCGATTGGACAAGTTGTGGTGATGGTTCTAAAAATGTGACTTTCTGGCATTTAATAGGCAACTTCTTGAGATCCAACTAACATTTCTTCCTTCAGGACCTCCACTTAAGAATATATCACTTATATAATTTTTATATAGGAAAATTACATGTTATCACACCACATGACATTAAAATACACCTATAAGTGAATTTTCACTACCGTTCAGTAGTGCGAAAATACTGACAACAAATATTGTTAAAGTTTAAGTTATGGTTACAAAACTATGGTTCTGATGCTTCTTGGCAAAAAATTGACAGTAAAAATACATTTTATGGGTAGTATAATGTCTAGGAATAGGTTTTTTTTTCCTCCCATCAAGCCCAACCGACAAACCCGCCACCCATTCTTGCCTCAAGAATGCCCTTTCTAATACAAGAAAAATGCAATTTTTTAGCCTATGTTCGAACATGCATAAAATGAAAAAGGTAAGTCATTTATGTGGACTATTAGGTACCTCCCATGCCTATTTAATCCATTTAATATCACCTTAGGTCACTCAGGTGGAACTTTTAAGAGAAATTTGTTGGATAAGTTGAAGTGATGAGTCCAAAAATGTAACTTTTTGGCATCGAATAGGCAACTTATTAAGCTCCAATTACCATTTCTACCTCTAGGACCTCCATGTGAGAATATAAAAAATTTATCATGTTTTAAAAGAAAAATTACACTTTATAACATATCCAAGATGTTTAAATCCACACAAAAGTGCATTTTCACTATTATTCAGGAGTACAAAACCACTAACAACAAATGTTGTCAAAGTTAAAGTTATGATTACATAACTATGGTTCTAACACTTCCTGACAAAACTTTGACAATTAAAATATGTTTTTGTGGGATGGATAATGTATATAACTTGGTTATTGACCTTCCATTACGATTGATTGACAAACCCACCACCCATTTTAGCTTCAAGAATGACTTTCCCAATATAAAAAAATGTAAATTTTATGCCTAAGTTTAGACACATGTAAAACATAACTTGTAAGTAATTTACATGAATTGTCATAGCCCTAAAATTCCTATTTAATCCCTCTAATCACACCCTATATCATTTGGGTGGAACCCTCAAGAGCAATCTGTTGGACAAGTTGTGATGGGTCCAAAAATTCAGCTTTATGGCATTAAACAATCAACTTCTTGAGCTCCAAGTGCCATTTCTACCTCTAGGACTTCCACCTAATAATATATAAATTTTATAATGTATATATAGTAAAATTACACTTTATTTCACTTCCACGATGTTTTAATCCACAAAGAAGTGCATTTTAATTACCATTTAGGAGCAAAAAAACATTGACAACAAATGTTATCAAATTTTAAGTTGTGGTTGCATAGCTATGGTTACAATTCTTCCTAAAAAATGAAACTTAGAACACATTAAATTGTGTAAGACAACATATATGAATAGGTTATTATCCTCCCATCAGTCCTGATCTACAAATCCACCACCCATTTTTGCCTCAAGAATGCCCTTCCCAACATAAGAAAAATTTAATTTTTTAGCCTAAGTTAAAACATGCATAAAACAAAACATGTAAGTCATTTATATGAACCATCAGTTCCTTCCCCTACCTATTTAATCACTCTACCTCCACCCCAGAGCACTTATGTGAAACCTTTGAGATTAATCTATTTGACAAGTTTCTATGATAGGTCAAAAAATATAATGTTTTGGCATTGAACAATCAATTTTTTGAGATGAAATTTCCATTTATACCTCCAAGACATCCACATAAGAATATATAAATTAAATCATGTCTAAATAGGTAAATTACATGTTATAAAACTACCAAAATGTTTAAATTCACTAGAAATTACATTTTCACAATTGTTCAGGAGCATAAAAACATTGACAACAAATGTTGTCAAAGTTTAAGTTGTGGTTGTAGAACTATGGTTCCAACACTTATTAACCAAAAAATGGAACTTTAAATATGTGTGTGTGGGATAATATCATTCATGTATGTGTGGGATAAATATGTATGGTTCCATCAATCCGAATCGACAAACCCACCACCCATTTTGGCCTCAAGAACGCCCTTTCCAATACAGAAAATGTAATTTTTAACCTAAGTTCAAATATGTATAAAATATAAAGTGTAATTCATTTATATGAAACATAAGGTTTTTCACCTACCTCTTAAATCCCTCTAATCTCACCCCATATCAATCATGTGTAATCTTTGAGATCAATTTGCTAGATACATTATAGTGATGGGTCCAAAAATGTAACTTTTTGGCATTAAACAAGCAACTTCTTGAGATCCAACTACCATTTCTACCTATGAAAACTCTACCTAAAAATATATCACTTAAATCATGTTAATATATTAAAATTACATATTATCACACCCCCATGACATTCAAATCCACTTGAAAGTGCATTTTCACTACCATTCAGGAGCATGGAACACTAATAATAAATGTTGTCAAAGTTTAAGTTTTAGTTACTTTACTATGGTTACAATGCTTCTTGACCAAAATTTTACATTGAAAAAAAGTCTTAGGCATGTATAATGTCTAGGACTAAGGTCTTGGCCTCCGATTAGTATAGATCGATAAACTTGCCAGCCATTTTGGCCTTAACAATGACCTTCTCAATACAAGAAAAAAGTGTTTTTTAGCCTAAGTTCAAACATGCATAAAATACAAACTATAAGTCATTTAAATTAAATGTAAGATCCCTTTAATTCCTATAATCCCACCTTATATCACTTAGGTTTAACCTTAAAAAGCAATCTATTAGACAAGTTGCAGTGATGGGTCAAAAAATGCAAATTTTTGGCATTGAATATGCAACTTCTTGAGCTCCAACTACCATTTGTACCTTAAAGACCTTTTCTTGATAATTTATCACTTTGATCATGTATATATTGGAAAATTATATGTTATGACACTACCATGACATTCGAACCCACTTAGAAGTGCATTTTCACTACTATTTATTCCCAATTGTACACCTCTTCCATTTAACCCTATGTACTTAAGAATATGGCAAATATAGATGATAAACCTAGATTATGTCATTAAATTTAGGGAATGGATTAAAATCTATATGGACTCAATGCAAATAATGACTATAAGACACAAAAAAATGGTATTGTTAGTTCCCTGCTACTTATAGCTCTACCTAAACCAAGGTGTAAGGACCTATGGAGTAGCTTGCTTGCATGGATGGATACTTAAACTCAATCTCTAAGGGGATTATTGAAAAAAAAAATGTGATCAGATCATACCTAAATTTTATCAATCGACTCAGTAAGAGTTGTAACACAGATTGGGCAAATGCTCTTAAATCAGACACAAGCTACTAAAGATAGATGGAAACATGTTTTCAACATTCATTTCTAAGGAAACTCTTGAAAACTAGGAGCCAAATTGAAGATTAAAGTTATAGGATTTAAAGACCAAATATAGACACATTTTAGATATGTAAGATTCGTGAATCTATAATCAAATAACACTTAGAATAATCAACAACATGTATTATTTATAGGTTAGGATGGGTAGGATGAGTTAGGTATGTTAAAGAGTGGTGTGGTGACTTTAAAATAGTATGAATTCATTTTAAAAACCATGATATCATGTATTCAAATATACAAAAGACAAAGAAATAGGATAAATAAACTATCAAGAATGGTTTACATTAATTGGTGCCAATCCAATGCAAATATTCAAATGACCTTTGAAACCCTAAAGCATACACTGCATTTCAGGTCTCATACAATAATTGCTATCAACTCCATAAACCCAAGATGTCGTTAAAAGGTTATCAATAAAACACTCACAAATCATAGTGCAAAAAAGAGTTTATAATTTAGATCTATGCCTAGAATGACCACCATTAAGTAACATAAAATAAAATAACCAATCAACATAGAATGATTAATGTATTATTACATTTCATTAACAATAAAGAGCATAAATCACATGTATATTCCATTATCATTAACTGTAAACCAATATACATAATGTTCAAAATGCATAACAATGGTAAAAATCATGTTGAGTTTGTTCTAAAATAGGGGAGACATATACATTATGCTCTTAGAATTTGCTAATGGTTGTAAATATGTAACCACATTAGCAAAAGAAGAAAAAAAAACATTGTAGATCTCAAGAAGTTGAAGAGTATAAAACCTAAGAAAACCAACAACCTTATAAAGAGGTCAAACCTCTTTACTTATACAAATTTCTTACCTTAAAATATTTTTAGAATATTCTCTAGCTGTAAGATGCTCTTGATCATTCATGGAAGCTCATGCTCCTAAAAGGAAATCATCTTGATAACTACTTATCCCTGTAATGATGAAGTTTGATAATAACCCCTTGATCTCTTTGGATGAGAACTCATTGAAATTAAGCTTGAGGAAGAATATTCCCTTGCAAAAAAAGAATCTTGTATTCATGTGTAACTAAATTGCCTTGCTCTCCCACTAATCATTTTTAAATCTAGGAACTTGTGGACAGATGCCCTCATCCTTATGCAATATAAATAATGCCCTTTACTTTGTAATGATGGCATCAGACTACTCCAGTTGTGATGGAGTGAATTCAGAATCGATGGCTATATGAATATGCTTGGAATTGACCATCTTGGTCTGAAAAACCCTTGTAAAGAATTTTATTCCATGGAGGTCTTTGACATTAGCCAAATATTTCTTAATGGCACTTAACTCTTGTTCTAACCCTTTTTTGTCATTGACTTGCCCATGATTTTCATATTTTCTCTTTTGCCTTTTAGGGTTACCACTAAAATTAATGATGTTATATGGCATATTTTACGTAATTTTATTGCATCCAAGATTTTGCATCCCTTTTGAAATTATTCACTATTTAGTATAGCAGGATTTTGTGTTTCAATTACAACTTTATAAGTTGGCAGGAATCTTGATGTCTAGTGCACATTTACAAATTTTCAATTTGTAATTTGATGTTGTAGTTCCACCCAAAAGTTTCACTACCATTTTGAACCTCCTTCCCTTTTATTTCCTAAGTCTTCTTTTAGCTATGTTGACATCAACTAGCACGTTTCTACCAAATTGTAATTTTCAGAAACTTCTATTTTATATTTAACCTAAAGGAGTGAAGACTATTATGATTATTCAGGCAATACTAAATCAGGAGAGCTTAAGTTAGTTTTCTGTAAATTCTTTTTAAAATTAGGCTAAAATATTAGGCTTCACCTTTTACTAAATGTTTGCTACAATACCTCATGCTAAGTTGAAGAAGCATGGAAATGAGAAAGATTGTTACCTCCACATTGTCATTAACTAATAATCCAGACTTGATACCTATCAATTCCTTGCCACCAATATTTGCATATTTATTACTATCATATTTGATTTTTGAAAACACTTTGGGATATTTCATTTTTTTCCAACTGATCATCATTTTTTTTCCCATCAAAATATGATTCAAAGTCATCTGAAAGGTTTTATACTTTATTACATATAACACATTCATCATTAATAATGGGTTTGTATTAAGTGACATTTTATGCTTGTGGGAAGGTATATAGTCTTTATTTATTTTCTTTCCTTGTTTCTCAATATTAATGATTATTTTTGTCTTTCCATGTTGCTACTTTTTTTGTGCTTTTTGATAATTTGAGTTTCTTTCATCCTTATACATTGCTGCTATAGGAACATGGTAGCCTCCGACTTTTCTAGCCTCAATCGATTTGTGTGTTAATAAAAAAGGTATTAGAGGATAACGAATCATATTTTAACCATAATATTAGAATTAATAAAATCATCTTTGTCAAGAATCACTTCACCATTGTCCTCTGCCCAAGAGATCAACACATCAACCAAACATTCCATCTCTCCCTCCTTTGCCTCCCACGTCTATGTTTCCAAAGACAACAACACAATTTTCAAGGTTCACTTTGTTTTGTACCCAATGTGGGTATCTTATCCAAAACTTGTTAATGACATTATAATATGGGCTTGAAGTAAATAAGGATTCCTAAATATGAACACTATCGTTAGTTACATGATGGAGGCAACCATAAATAATATTTATTTCGTTAATATAATGTTATGTGCTAAAATGACTCTTCTTTCCACCTTTAGAAACCTCAGTCATTCAAATCAATCCTTTTAAAAATAATGTACTCCTTACCTTTAAACGATGCACATTTACATAGGTCAAGTAAATAGACAACATCTAGATTCCTCCAACATTGGTTAACCTACTAAGGACATGTGGACCCATTTTCATACACTTTATCCCTCATCGAGCCTCGAATGTCCAACTTCATATTATAATCTTACAATTTTATATTTTCAAAACTTACATTCTCTATTTGTGTCTCAACCTAAAATTCCCAACCTGTATTCTTTGCTAATTTGGTATGTAGGCTATGGGCTTAGGATTTCTAAATACAATTTTCAAGTTTACAAACTTGCTTTGTGGACTTTTACTTCTACTTGGGAACTCTTCCAAATCCATGATGATTTCTTTGAGACTTTTCTTCTTCATGTTGACCTATGAAATTGGAGATTGGATTATATTTTACAACTTGTAGTTTTTAAAATTTGGTTTTTAGTTGTGTTTTCCCCACTGAAATCCCTGCCTTCCTTACACTTGTGCCCACATCTTCCTTCATACTTCAAGAACTAGCATGTAATTCACAATATACAAACTTGTAAAATGAAAAGATACATTTTTATTTGAAATATCCACTTTGATTTTTTTCCAACCACTGACTTTCCATGTCGACCTATAGGTTTTGGGGTTGGGAATACATATTATAATTTTTAAATTGAAAATTTATTTTTTTCATGTTCTTTTCCTACTTAGGAACTCCACCAAGAATTCTACATGGGCCCATGTTTTTCCACATCGATGCCTTACCCATTTTTAAAAAAAAAAAATTAACCTACTCACACACTTACCTCCACATGGGCATCGATTGACATTACCTATGGGACATTGAAACATCTTTATTGGTTTGTTTAAAATTCCACATGGGTAATGAAGACCCCAATGTTTACATGTAATAATGAACATGATATTTGCTTATTTTTGGCATTTATTTCTTTAGCAAGAGGTGGAACTTTAAATATCTTTTAGAGTTTGTAAGTTATAAACTTATTTTTTGATAACTTTTTCCCAATAAAATTTCTAGCTACATGCTGGGGAGATTTTCATGCACATTGAAAGCTTCAATGTTTCAATATGTCTTTACATCTCCACCCAAAATTCTACCATTGACAATAATTTTTTTTAAATGATGTGGGTTCCAGAGTTTAAAGTGCATATTACAATTTGAAATATAAGACTTGCATTTTGAACATGCTATTTCAAACTAAGCACCCAACATTGTTAGTCTGTCAGCTTCTTTTTTGAAACTCCTAACATGATAATAAAAATTGAAAGCATCAAATAACTCTAACAAATCCCATACAACATTTATATATTGTTTCAAAATTTTATTCTTGGTGGTATAAACATTTTGGACCTGGTTAACCACTAACTCAAAATCACCCTTTACAATCATAATTATAATTATGTGTTCTTGGGAAATTATTCAACCAAATAAGAGTACCCCATATTATACAATGTTGTTAATACACTCAAATAATAGATTGAAATAAAACTTGAAAGAATTCCTATTAGGGGCATAAAATACAACCCCGTCTCCATTTCCTAGATTCAACCAAACCATATCAAAATACATTTTCCAAAATTCATTGCCTTCATTTTCAAACCTAGCATCAATAATAGATTATTGTTCAACACATTTTGCATTCCCAGTGAAGTTAACCAATTATATATCAGTGTATAACACCTAATTTTGATCTTTTTTCATATCTTGAAGTACCCAAACATCTTAGGCTCTCTATGAATTTTTACCATATTACCCTACAAAAGAATGGTGGCATAAGAAAGGTCTATCTGAACACTTTCACCCATGTTGGCAGCCCATTTTATTGATAGCAACATCCCCCAATTTGGAGGATAACCCACAAGTACCAAATCCATATTTAATAAATCACCTAGGTGAATGACCAACTACACCACCAATCATTTAACTTGTCCAACAAATGGTACCTTTCATGAGTCCATGGAATATCACTTGCCAAAGGTATATGTTAGTTTTACTTCAATCTCATTAAGGACACCTAGGGGTATAGCATTGTAAGATGCTCTAGAATTAAACATACAATTATGAATAATTAAACCATTAATCAATAGGCTGGTGTAGAAAGGATCAACATCTAGCTAAATAATTATCAATTCAATCCCCAAATAAACCTTTGGCACTATTTTGATAACCTCCTCTAATTTTTCACTATCATCTTCGAGTTTTGGGGGTGAATTAATGTCTTTGGCAGTTTTATTCCCATTAAATTATAACTCAAATTCCCTCTTCCAATGTTTAAGTATAATTAATATCTCTAAAAGTGGAATAGTTATTTTTAATTGACTTAATACTTGGGTGATATGACACATGTTATACTAGGAAAGGGGTGTATTTAGAGGAAGAGTGATAACACCTTCCATAGGAATATAGTCATTGAAAATCATAGGTGGAACAAAATGAAATAAATTAACATTCCTAACAATAGTTTTCAAAGGTAGGTTTAATCTTATATCATTATTAACCTTAATAATAATATATAGCGAAGGTTATCTATTCTTGGTTGAAGTACCTCTTATTTTGACAACTTGGGAAAAAGGTGCTAGTTTGGAAGGAATAGGGACTTCTTTAGTTTTTTTCAGTTCCTTATTTTCATCCCCTACCCTTGGATTTATAGGAGTAGTCTCTTGAGGAGAAGCACCTTTTTTAATACTTATCAAAGTATACTCTTTCTCTTGGACAACTACTACATTAATTAGTAGTTGCCTCTCCTCAACTGAAGGAGTTCCCCCATAATACTTTTTAATCATCATTGAACTTAAAAATTCAAATCATTATGACATGTTTACATGATAAACAAACTCAAAATTTGGGACACATACCTTTTTGATTGCACTCTAAAACTAATCAGCAATAGTAACACTCAGTAATTTCATGGAGGTAGACATTTTTCTTCGATGGATATCATAATAAAACATCAAAACCTCTTCATCTTCAGATGCTAACTTAGTTTCCTATACATCTTCATAAATTTGTTCAACTATATCATATGAAATATGGGGGAAGAAGAATTTATCAAAACAATCTATGTCAATATCACAATCTACAACATTAACCTTAGGGTTGGATACATCAAGAACCACCTTCCTAGATATTCTATTCTAATTCTTATCATTTATTTCATCATGGGCATGCCTCTTCCCTCTATCATTATCTTGATTGTGGAAAGAGGGTCTCCATTGTGTTTGATTATGAGTTTGAGTTTCTCCTAACTTGAAGACACATGAGGAATCCCCTTCTTAGTCCTGACCAAATTGTATGACATTTCTTTGAAAATAGTTGCCAAGCTTTTCACAATCCCCTCAAGGTTAGATAGTTTAGTGAACTGAGCTGTTTAGGATTGATTAACTTCAAATCAACCCTTATTTTCAAGTGTTTTCCCATAGCCTCTATGTTATTTTAAATTTTTATATGCACGTTAAATTCTAACCTCAAGTTTTTAGGAGCCTTGTCCCTCAATTAATAGGATCCTTTCATGTTAAATACATCAAAATATTTAATCAAGTAAGTTGTATCACTAGGCTTGATATTTTCATGCATCCTCATCATAATAATATTAAACCTTGTGTTAAATCCATGCACACACTAATTAGGGTTTTTATTTATGTTTTTAAATTCAACAAGAAGTAACCTAAGATCAACTCTATCACCATATTTAATTTTAAAAACATTCTTCATTTCTTCCCATGAATCTACACATCCATGGGGAAGGGAGTTGAACCACTCATAAGCATCTTATTTTACCATGTGTACAAATAATTTAATGAAAACATCCTCATTCTCAATATAATAATCCTCAATGACAAATTTAAAATCCCTTAAATGTTGATCACCAATCACTACATTATTGTCTTAAAACATAGGGAGACAATTCCTTACATCATTTGGAAATTCATTATGATAACCTTCCATTTCATAAACATTAATAGGTTTGAATTTGGTAATTCTTAATTTAGGACATTACATCTAATCCTCATCTATATGCCTCATGATTGGTTCAATGGTGGGCTCAAGATTAGATGGTAAAGCGTTGTGAGGTGGTGAGTGAGATGGACACCGGGGATAAAACCTATAAGGAGATTCATCTTGTTGAGAAGGTGTTGGGTAGAAAAAAATAATATAAGGTTTTGAGTTAATAGGATAATTATTATAATCTTCAATTAAAGGAAGTTTAATAAAGAAAAGTTTAGTTTTACTAGAATTTTCATAGTCTAGACACTCTTTTGCAACAAAACTTTGTCCTTCAATTAGCCTCTTGATTTGTCTCTTTATTCTATTATGAACACTTAATTTAGATATAATTTTATTTGATGAGTCACCTTTAAATAATTATCTCAGTGCTTCAATTTTTTCAAACAAGAGAACACTCAAAACTTAATTTATTCAACATGGGCATTGTTCTTTCAAAAACCAGATGTAATGTTAGAGTCTCCATTAGAAGAAAAATTATATAATATAATAGATCTTGAATAAGTAGTGACACTTTATGAAATCATAATTTCTTGTAATTGGTGATGAGATATATCAACAAAGACACTCAAAATTTAGATTCATGTTCAAAATGGAAAATCACTTTAAAACATGAAAAAATTAACAATTTATTTGCAACAACTTAGTAGTTTTCAATTGATCATATATATGAACATAGAGAAGTTAATAACATTAAATAATAACAACCCATCTACAAGATTCCTCAAGAACACAAGTGACAAGGGTTATCCCTAGCAACGATGCTAGTAAAATGTGTGCAGTTGATGGCCCAAAGTAGCAATCCATGTCCAAATGACCTCAAATTTAAAAAACATGAGATATTATGAATAAAAATTATATGAAGCTACTTATTAGAGGTTAATGAATCAAATATTTCAATCCTCCACAATTGTTCTGGTAAAGTATGGGTTCCTAGTTTTACACCTTTTGCATTCATCCTTGTATACATAAGAATATGTCAAACATAGATGATAAACCCATATTATGTTGTTATATCTAGGGAAGGGTTTAACATCTAGATGGACTAAATATAGATAGTGACTAGAAGACACCGACAGAGGGTATGATTATTTCCCTACTACATATGAATCTGCCTGAACCAAGGTGATATGGCTTCCATGTATCTTACTCGTATGGATGGATACTACAATCAATATCCAAGGGGATTATTATCATAAAAATAAATCCAATTTGAACATAATCAAACTTGCTCAATCCACTTAGTAAGAGTTATCACATAGATTGGGTAAATGCTCTTAAATCAGACACAAACTACTAAAGACAGATGGAAATATGATTGTAGCCTTCATTTCTAAAAACACTCTTGATAACAAGGAACCAAATGGAAGATTACAATTCTAAGATTCAAATATCAAATATAAACACATTTTAGATATGAAATATTCATGAATCTATAAGAAAATAACACTCAGAATAGTCAACAACATGTATTATTTATAGGGTAATGTTGTCACCAAATCTTGTACCCTTGAGTTGATTTTTCAAGCCTAATGTAATATTTGGGAAACATTGGAATAGCTCTAGGCCTATGGGTTACTTATGGTAGAGGTAGACATCTAGGGTTTTGGGCTAGTTCCCTAAATTAATCCTTGAATGATTATCACCTAATATAAATATTTACTTGAATAAAAGGGATAGAATTATACATGATACTAAAATAATTTAAAGATTTTATACACAAAAAATATCTCCACTAGACTACCATATCATTATACTAAGAAACATGACTCCCAATAGTAGTCTTAAAATATTGAATTGCTCTAGCATTAGTATTTGAAACATGGAGGTGATATGCATGGAGCTACCCAATATGATTGAAACAAAGGTCATTGGCAGACACCAAGGATACTCCTTAAAATTGAAAATAGGCCAATGTACTTGATAAGCCTTAATTTGACCTATTAGAGTGAGAAAAACTTTCATCAAACATGAAAGATCAAATAGAAAGCAAGGATAGATAATAATCACTTGACATTACACTACACACCACTTCACATACATAGATAATATGTTTATGAGATCAAAAATAAAATTTAATTATTATTTCAAAGGCAAATTATAGTATCAAAATAGTAGAGATTTTCCATACCAGGTGTGGAATTAGATTACAAGAGCCAAAATGGCTTGCATTTATATAATGAGAGAGAGAGAGAGAGAGAGAGAGAGAGAGAGAGAGAGAGAGAGAGAGAGAGAGAGAGAGAGAGAGAGAGAGAGAGAGAGAGAGGAGAGAGAGAGAGAGAGAGAGAGAGAGAGAGAGAGAGAAACTTAAGGGTCACAATGCCACATGTTATGGAATGAAATATAGTTAAATTATATGAGAATTAATTGGATAATAGATTTATATAAGGTCTTCTTGGTCAAATGTCCATCTTAGGCATAAAATTTTGAAAAACTAGCTTATGGTCTTCAAATGGCCTTTTTGAAAATTGCCTTCATAATGATGCATATTTTGAATGATCAAAAATATACTAGGGAGACTTTAAACCTATTTTTTATCTTATTTGGGTTAAAATAATTCCATGAAAATCATCATATGCATCCCTAACTACTAGCGTCTTATGGACAATTGTTCTCACCATTTGTAGTCATTTATTAGTCTTCTAGTCCTCTTTCTTCACATTTGTCCCCCAAGAGGCTTTAATTTTTAAAAAAAATCCATGAAATATGTGTTATGATATATTTATATAGTCTATCTACCTTTCATTCTATGAATTATACCTTAAAATTGTCCAATAATCAAGTTCTCATTCTCTCACTAGGCAATCACTCTTCTAATAATTAGCGTAGGATGAAAACATGCTAAATGTAAAATAATTTGTCAGAGACATGAGTATGACAAGTTTTTATTATGAATTAGGAGTGAGAAAATAAGACATAAGTGTTGTGAAAAAACCAACATAAATAATAGTAATATTGAAAGAATATGTAGATGTTATACCTAGTGATTTACCTTTAAAAAGGGATATTCAACATCATATTGATTTGATTCTATGATTAGCTTTAACCAATCAATAAACTTATAGGATGAGTCTAATATAACATTCAAAATTAAATAAATAATTTACTAAATTGGTGAGGAAGGGTGTGTTAGGAGAGAGCATGAGTCCATGTGAAACACCATTCTTTCTCACTCCAAATAAAGATAGAGGGTGGAGGATATGTATAGATAGTAGAGCAATCAATAAATTTACAATCAATTATAGGCTCCCTATACCTCATTTATATGATATATTATATGTTATTATAAGATAAAAATATTTTACCAAAATTTATGTAAGGAGTAGATACTATCATATTCATATTCATGAAGAAGATGAAAGAAAAATAACATTCAAGACTGGAGATGATTTATATGAGTGGATGATTATGCCATTCAAAATACCTAATATACCCACACATTTATGAGGGTGATGAACATAGTGCTACAATAATTTAATGGTATGTTTATGGTAGTTTATTTTCATGATATTTTAATATTCAGTATGAATAAAGAAGAGAACTTAAAACATTTAAAATTGATATTATAATTGATAACAACATGTAATCTCTATGTGAATTTAATGAAGTGAAGGTTTATGAAGAATAGTTTGGTATTTTTGCGAGTTGTAGTTCAAAAAATGGTGTTAGAATGTATGAATTAAAAGTAACAACATTTTTTGAGTGGCCTATCCCAAAAATAATCACATAGAGATAAGAAGTTTCTATGCTTTAATAACTTTTTATAGAAAGATAATTAAGAATTTTAGTAGTCCTATTGCACTAATAAAAAATTGTATAAGAGGATAAATATTTGCATGTAAAAGGGTAAAAATAAAAATATATAATTTGTTGAAGAAAACAAATCCTATTTTAACATTACCATATTTTATAAAAGTATTAGAGGTTGATTGTGATACTTCAAGTGTGGGAATAGGTGTTATATTGAGTCAAGAAGGGAAGCCAATAAAAAAATTCAATAAGAAATTGAACGAGGTAACAACAAAGTGTTCTACTTATAATGTTAAATTTTATGCCATTATAAAAGCATTAATACATTGGAGGCATTACCTAGTGCCTAAGGTGTGCATCCTATTTACTGATCACGAGGCTTTGAAGTATGTGAACACTCAAAAGAAGCTAAATATTAAGCATTTAAGGTGGGTTTCTTTATTTTAGGGTTATAATTTTGTATTGAAGTATAAATCATAAAAACATAATTAGGTACCTGATGCTTTAAGAAGGTGAGTGGGGTTAATAACTACTATGGTGAGTGAAGTAGTTGGATTCAAATTTATTAAGGAATTATATGATACTAATTTGGATTTTGGAAAGATAGTTAAACAATATCATAATCCATTAATAGGTGAGACAAGTAATGTTTATGATGAGTATACTATGTAAGATTTTTATCTCTTCAAAGGAAAACAATTATGTATTCCAATTGGGTCTCTAAGAGATAATATTATAAGAGAATTTCACAATGATAGTTTGACTAGATATTTTAGTAATATAAAGAAAATAGTTTTGGTGGAGGATAAGTATTTTTGAAAAAATATGTTTCAAGGTGATGGATATGTCAAGAGGAAAAATAACATGCATAAAATATAGGGCTATACATGCAATTATTGGTTCAAAGGGAATCATGGGTAGAGTTGAGTATGGATTGTGTGTTGGGATTACCAAACCCATAGAGAGATAATGTTTCAATTTTTTGTTATTGTATATATATATTTTTAAGATCGTTCCTTTTATTACATGTAATAATACCAATGATACCACTAGAGTTGTAGAACTATTTTTTAAAGATATTTATAAATTGCATAGTCTTCCAAAAACCATTACATTAGATAGGGACACAAAATTTACAAGTCATTTTATTATTAATTTATGTTGGAAGATGTAGAATAAGATACAATTTAGTAGTGCATACCAAACCAAAACATATGGGTGGACAAAAGTTGTAAATAGGAGCTTGGGAAATTTATTGCGATGCATAGTTGGAGAGTAGCCCAAGCAATGGAACATGGGTTTACAACAAGATGAGTTTGAATATAATAGTTTAGTCAAAAGATCAATAGGAAAATTAGTATTTTAGATTATTTACGGGAGAAATCCTATGGGTGTTTTATATTTATTAAGGTTACAAATTACATAACAAGCTAGTGATGATGTAAAATAATTTGCAGAACATATGCAATGGTTACAAGAAGAAGTAAGAAGAAAAATATAAGAAATTAATGAAAAGTATAAGATACCAACAGATGTTAGAATAAGGACAAAAATATTTTAATAAGGATATTTAGTGATGGTTTACTTTAGGAAAGAGAGTTTTCTTAAAGGCACATATACCAAGTTGAAGTACAATAAAATTGGATCATAAAGAATTGTGAAGAAAATTAATGACAATGCTTATAATGAGGTGAGTTTACCATAGAATTTTGATATCTTCCCAATATTTAATGTTTTATATTTATATGGTTTCCATGAAGAAGATGGTCAAGGTTAAAAATATGAAGAATTAGATTGACAACAATAGGTGCCAAAGTAGAAGACATAAAACATAATGTAGGTTCTGGATAAGAAGATAGTAAACATAAGGCAAGGGAGTTGTGACAGGTAGTTGGTATAATGGGAAGGATTATAGAAGGGACAAAACACTTAGATTATATAATAGGATTTGATTAATATTGATAAGAAAAAATGGTATCAATACAATCAGAGAAACTCACAGGAGCTTAGTTGTTTTCAACTAAAAGAGAGTTTCTAAGCTTTTAGAGGCCATAAATTTTCTTCTATAGCTCCATTTCAGCCTGTCTTCACATCAAAATGACCATATTGAAATTTTAATTGCAGCCATAACCCATCCTATTTGGTTATGGATGTTCTTGATATTTCTTGTAGGCCATACACGACCATATAAGTGTCTAAAATTGTAGTTTAATATTATTTTTGATATTTTTATAATTTAAAAAATTGTATATATTTGTGACCAGACTTTAAATTTAGTTGATATTATTTTGATAGGTTAATTTTAGTGTTTAGTTTATTTTTGGGCATTTTTAGAGTTGTGTGCACTTGCATTTGATACTTACTAAAAATAACAGATGCTAAAAATAGCAGGTCAAGTTTTATCCCTTTTAGGGTTCTTAATTTTTTTTGTCAATTCAAATTTTGAGTGGAGACTTATTTATGAATAGTTTGTAATTACTTGAATCATTCAATACGAATCAATACATATTATTATTTCAGAAGCTTTATCTATTGGTATTTATTTATCTTGATATTATTCCAGTTCATTATTGGGTCGGTGATCCAGAAACATATAAATCTATATGTAATTATATCTTTCTTTTAAAATCTAGTAAAATTTTGTTAAATAATAAGAAATAATGATATTTTTCTTGATTTTTAATAGAACCTAAATATACAGTACTTAATTATGTTTTAAAGGATTCCATTTTGATTAAAATACTTCTTGTATATTTTGGGCATACTCAAAGTTCTTCTACTACATTATTTTTTTGATAATTAAATTGTCATTTCACCATCAAATAATCCATTTTATCATGCAAATATGAAGCACATTGAGATAATACACGAGGAGACATACATCAATTTTCCCTTGATAGAATCATGGAATTACATTTCATATGTAATTCCTATGACAGACACCACATAAATTGCTTTCTATCTCGTAGGTATTGTGGATACTAAAGACTTATATAAATAAATAGATTTGTTTTAGAATAAATTAGATAAAAAATTTATTTTTATAAATTCTAGATCTTAATATTAGATCCATATTTAAAGAATATAACATTGAATCATTATCCAAATTAATGATAAAGTTACATGATATCTCCATTAAATTTTTCACTTAATTTAAAGAGATGTTTCCTCTCCTCTCTTCATTAAATATTGTTATTCTTCTCTTTTATTGATTTTACCTTCTACTCGCATCATATAAATTGTAATCCATATCCTACTACTTATAATCCCTCAATATTTAATAAATGTAAGGTTTTTTTTCCATTAAAACAATTTTGGGCTTTTTTACATTGAAAAAATTTCTTCGTTTTTAAATTTGTGTTCTCATTTTTAAAATTTATTTTGATTTTAAGTAATATTATAAATTATTTTTATATATTATTATTTTTTAAACATTATTTATAAAAATATTTTATTTTCAATTTTATTTTTTGAATTATTATTTTATAGATCTCTATAAAAAATAAATTATTTAAATTTACTTAATCTCTTGCATGTTCTTTACGTTTTTTTCAAATCACATAATTCTATATCCTGAGACAAATGAGCATGTATAACAACTATAAAGTTGTCACAACCCTTTTATTGTATAAATTAGGTCATCTCTCTCCTTTTAACATTTATTTCACTATTAATTTTATATTGATTTCAATAACCCTATGTTATTATTCAAGTGATTAACATCAATTATCTATGAATACACTATTTGTTTTTTAATTGTAATGTATGCATGCACACAAATCAATAGGAGCATTATGTAGACAATTATGACATGAAGATAGTTAATAGTTGTATAATTGTACTATTTTATGTTACTCTTGTAATTTTTAATTATCATTTCATAATATTATTTGTGTTATTTTCTTATTTTCTACACTATTTTCTTATTTTCTACACTATTTTCTTATTCTTATTTGGTTGTAAGAATTTGTCCAAAAATTGTGTAGTATATGTAAAAATTGTGTAGTATATGTATGATTATGGTTTAGCCTCAATTTATATTTGTTTTGGGTATCCTGTGCTTTGTGTTCTTATTTTTTCAATCTTTCTCATTTATTTTCTATTAATGTATGTATCAATTTAATTATAATTATAATTTTATAAATTTATATATACATTTGTATATTAATACATAAAATATAAAAAATGATAATGATTGATTGAATAAAAATAAATTATTTAATTCAAAAATATATTTTCAAAATGTAAAAAAAAAATTTAAAAGATTTATAATATAATTACAACGTTTATTTCATTTAAAACATAAAATAAGTATGAAAAAATTAAAATAAAACTAAACCATGCAATCAAAAATTACTTACTGAATTACATTCAATGTTAATTTTTAAATTTATTTCATCCTAAGGACATGATCACAATGGAGTTATAACATGTCCCTAGATAAAACCATATTTTTATTGGTCTATGATAACATTTTAGAGTTTTGTAGGATGAAATTAGTTTTCTAGAGCTTTACACATAATTCAAAAAATAGAATGATGCTTTAACGTCATTGGAGCAAACGAATGTGATTGCGAAATCAATTTTGAGATGTGTACACTTTCGACACAAATATTATGACTTTCATAGAAATATATTATATCTACTGGAAGATACACTCAAGAAAATGGTCTCCTTTTGTCTTTAGTTTTAGGATTTTTGTTCTCCTTGCTGCCAGGACATGTCTTCCACCGTTTGGTTTTTATGAAGTTAGGTCGGAAATTATATATATATTCTAAAACATGCTCCTTTCATTTACTCTCTTAAATTTTATTGGGTATAGTTTGAAAAGTGTATGCATAGATAAATTGCATTTTTATGTAACTCACTTTCCTATCCCACAAGGTTTCAATATGAGGACTCATCATCACAAATTGAGAAAATGTTGGGCAAGACATACTAAACTTAAATAGTAGTATATTTCAAAATCCAAAGAATAAAATCTTATTAACAATTTTAAAAAAATCAAATTGTAATTACTTAAGGAATTTAATGGAAAACAATTTATTCATGAAAACTATAAAGATATATCTATTTTATTGTGTATGAAATTAAATAATACACATAGGAAATATCAACAATTAAAAAAGATATTAAAATATTAGGAAAAACTGAAAATTGACATTTTTACTCTCAAGAAGTTAATAAAATAAAATAATGAATAATATTTTAATAATAATTAGAATTTTAATAATATATTATTTATTAAAATTAATTTTAAATACTTTTTTAATAAAATATTGTGAAAATAATTGGGCATTATCTCAATATTAAATATTATTATTTTTATTAATGATATAATTTAAAAGTGTAATGTCCAGCCCACACTCGTTTTAACTTAAAAATATGATTAAGTATTAATCAGAATTGGAAATGTTGTTATATTATTTATTCATAATTGTTATCATATTTTATCTTATATATTATTTGGTATTATTATAATGGATTTAGGAACAAGAGATATTTATTATTGTTATAATGAATAAGTGCATGATTAATGTACTTTTTTCTCTCTCTTTATAATGTAGTGATATTGTGATAAAATTAGAATATGTGCAAGAGACAAGTGTTTATGAATGGGTCTTAATTTTACATATATCAAATAAAATATGATTTTATTTGATTTTTATTTAGATTATCAATATGTCACCTATATCAACAAGGCAGAAACATGATCTTCAACAATAAATAGCTTCCACAAATATATATTTTAAAAATAGATTAAAAATCAAGTTCATTTTAATTATGACCAAATATATAAAACATGAGATATCACATATTATCACTTTGTACCTATATAACACAAACACAATATATTATTATTAATTTAAAAAAATATTAAATTTATAAATTAAAAAAAGAGAAGCCAAGAACTTCATAATCGTCAATATAAATTTTATATTTTTTAATTATAAATTATAAAAAACAACCATGATTAAATCCACGATGGTTGGCAACAATATAATAGCCTAAAGAAGGTGGCAGCTAGAAATAAATGTGATCAGAATAACCATTAGAATATAGTTGTTTAACAAATAATGTAAATGAGGACAAGATGGAAAATGACAAGGAGGAGAGGCATGTGAAAACAACTTACAAAAGAATCGTCAAGACTGCAGTGACCAATGACAACTAAATTTACATACAACATAAAACTAGATGAGATCAGAAGAAGACGAAACTACAAAATCTTGTAGTTGAAAAAAATAGCATGAGGCACAATATTGAATTGATTGAGAGAGGTTGAAGTCGTTCTAGCAGTAAATTATCATAAAGTAATATTTTCTAACAGAAAAGAGATATATAAAGAAGCTCCTCCAAAGAAAAGGGATTCAATTACCAAGTGATAGTCCAGAAAATAAAAATGACTGAGACTCAGCTAAGCGAGAGGTTGAACATCATGTTATTATGGTGGTTCAGATCAAGTGATTTGAGTAGTAAGCACATATGCTAATGGAGGGCAAGTTTTCATTGCTATTTATCACAATGGTTTGTGAAATTTCAGTATACTTTAGATTTTAACTAGATCATGCATCTACTGAGAATGGAATAATGAGATTGACTTCTCAGTTTCACCTTATAGATTGTGTGCGAATGACGTGTGGGTAGTTGGATGGATTATGGAACTAAATTATCTCATACCTGATGACATTTTGTGGAGTATGATGAAATATGCTGATCAGAATACAAGCTTTGGCATTTAAGTGAGTACGTTCTAACTTAATCATACTTGCATTTCCTTTCAGATGGTGAAATAATGATATTAGTTATGAGTATTGATTTGGAAATTGTAGAAGCTTACCATGATAGGTAATTCATAGTCACCTATGAGATTGAGATTGGTTCAACAGGGATTAATTGGCTTATTAATAGGAAAAATTATTGCTTCCTGCTCTTGTAAGAAAAACATGAGCCAAAGTCAATCCTCTGTGATTAATTCCCTTCGAATGCGATTTAGAATTTACAGTTGATGTATTCTATATTAAGGTTAATCGCTGGATCATCTACTTCTATAGTAATAGGTTGTTAATCCCTATCTATCATGTCTTTCAACGTAAGTAAATGTCCATATTTCATAATAAGACTGTTAATCGATCATTCGTTGGGTGGTTGTGTCCAATGCACTTCCCACCCTTGACAGGAAGGATTGTGTCGGTCTAATATATTAGGTACATTAAAGAAGAGGCTAATAATATATTTTTTATTCTGCTTGTCAAGCATAATCTAATATTCATTTGTAATAATGAATGTGACAAATCATTTTATAGGTGTTGTTGTAATTAAGCCTTTAAGGAAGGATAATATCCATTAGTGATATTGTAAGTTGGTTGAGTTGAATTCATATTCTTAATAGATTTAGTCTTTTATATATAATATTTGTATTTGTATATGGAATATGAATTAATTTTGACATGGAAATAAAGAAGTTGAGTATTTAAGTTATAAATTTGTGTATGTTTATGAAGTATATTATAAATAGTTTAATTATCATTTTTAAAATAATAATGAAATGATAAGAGTTATGAATGATGAATATTTAAATATGATTAATACCTATTTTGTATTGAACAAAAAAGAGTTAATTTGTTGAGAGATCTATTTTAAAAGTGTAAGAGATAAAATAAAACATATATAATATAATTACAACAGAAACGAAAAATTAAAATAAAAGTAAACCATACAATCAAAAAATTGTTTACTGAGTTACATTCAATGTTATTTTTCTTTTTTGGTTCCCTTTATTTCATTTGAAACATATTTATCCTAACTTGAAAAATACAAATAGGACTAACCCATGCAATCACAAATTGCTTGCTGATTGTATTCAGTGTTATTTTCCAATTTGCTCCATCCTATGGACATGATTGGAGTGATAACTTTTTAGGGTTTCGGAGAATGAAAATAGTTTGCCAAAACATTACATATAATTCAATAAAATTAAATCATACGTTTAAATCATAAGAGCAAACGAGCATGATTGCGAAATCAATTTTGAGATGTGTACTCTTGACCACAAATAATATGACATTCATAGAAATATATCGTCTACTCGAAGATTACACTCAGGAAAATGTTGTCTTATGGTCTATAGTTTTAGGATTTTTGTTTTCCTTGCTGCCACGACAGTTCTTCCACCGTTTTTTTTTTTTTCCATAAACCTCCTCCTTGAATTTATTCGATCAAATTTGATTGGGTATTCTTCGAAAATTGTATGCATAGATAAATTGCATTTCTATGTGAAATCACTTTCTCATACCACAAGTTTTCAATATGAGGAGTCGTCATCACAAATTGAAACAATGTCGGGTGAGACACTAAAGTTTAGCTTAAATAGTATTATATTTCAAAATCAAAAGATTAAAATCCTATCAACAATTTTTTTAAGATCAAATTGTTATTAATTAAAGTAATTAAATAATGAAGAATATTATAATAATAAGAATTTTAATAATATATTATTTTTTAAAATCAATTTTTAATAAAACATAGAGAAAGTAAATGGGGCTTCACTCAAATGTTAAATATTATTATTTTTATCAAAGATATAATTTAAGAGTGTAATGTCTTATCTAGTTTTGTCTTAGTTTAGAAACATAGTTAAGTATTAATCGGGATTGGAAATGTTGTTATGTCATTTATTTATGATTGTTATCATATTTTACTTTATATATCATTTAGTAATATTATATTAGATATAGGAAGAGAAGATATTTATTATTTCTATAACAAATAAATATGTAATTAACGTGTTTTTCAATCTCTATCTTTATACTATAATAATATTGTGTTGAAATTGTAGTAGGTGCAAGAGACAAGTGTTTATGAATATATCTTAATTTTATATATACCCAATAAGATATGTGTTTGTTTCTTTTTTATCTTAACCATCGATGTGTCACCTAAATCCACAAGAGACAAACATAAGTTTCAGCAATGGATAACTTTCACAAATATAAACCTTAACAATAAATTAGAAATAAGGTTCACTTTAATTGTAATCAAATGTATGAAACATGAGATGCCACATATTATCACCTCTAACCTATACAACATTAACACAATATATTATTATAGGTTTATGATGATATTTAATTTATTTATATATAAAATAAAGGAAAAGCCAAGAGCTTCATAATTATCAATATAAATTTTATTTTTTGAAGATATAAATTGCAACTATAAATTACAGAAAATAGCATGATTAAAACCACAGTGATTGGCAACAATATAACAGTCTAAGGAAGGTGGCAGCTAGAAATCAATATGATTAGAATAACCATTAAAATGCACTTGTTCAACAAATAAAGTAAATAAGGACAAGATGGAAAATGACTACAAGAAGAGGTATGTGAAAACAACATACAAAAGAAGACGAAGACTGCAGTGACCAATGACAACTAAATTTACATCCTACATAAGAGTAGATGAGATCAGAAGAAGACGAAACTACAAACAATTCGGACACAATATTGAATTGATTGAAAGTGGTTGAAGTCATCCTACGAGTAAATTATCGTTTTGGATTATTTTCTAAAAGAAAAGATATATATAAAAAAGTTCCTCCAAGGAAAAGGGGTTCATTTGCCATGTGATAGTCTAGAAGATAAAAATGAGTGAGACTCAACTAAGCCAGAGGTTGAACATGTTGTTATGGTAGTTCAGATCCACTGATATGAGAAATACACAAATTAGCTAATGGAGGACAAGTTTCCATTATTATGCACCACAATGGTTTTTGAAATTTAAGCATTGTTGAATGCATAATATTTTGATTAGGTCATTCATTTATTGAGAATGGAACAATGTGGTTGACTCCTCAGTTTCATCTTATAGATTATGTGTAAACAATGTATAAGTGGTTGGGTGGATCATCGAATCAAATCATTTAATAATCGATATTATTTTGTATAATATAATAAAATCTACTAATCAAATTATCACATTTAAGTGAATGCGTCTAACTTAATCATACTTACATTTTCTTTCAAATGGTGAAATAATGATATTAAATATTGATTTGGGTATTGTTAAAGCTAACCGTGATAGGTAATTCATAATCACCTTTAAGATTCAGATTGGTTCAAAAGGGATTAATTGGCTTATTGATAAGATAAATTATTGCTTATTACTCCTTTAAGAAAAAGACGAGCCAAAATCAATCCCCTCTGATTAATTTCGTTCAAAAGGGATTTATAATTTAAAGTAGTTGTATTCTATATTTAGGATAATCTTTGGATTATATACTTCTTTATTACTAGGTTGTTAAGTCCTATCTATCATGTCTATCAACTTAAGGAAATGTTTATTTGATAGTAAGACTGTGTTAATCGATCATTCGTTGGGCGGTTGTGTCCAATGCACTTCTCATTCATGTGAGGAAGGATTTTGTCGGTCTAATATAATAACTAGATTAATTAGGAGGCTGATAGATATTTTGTGTTCTGCTTGTCAAGCATAATGCAATATTCATTTGTTATAATGAATGTGACAAATCATTTTATGCATGATGTAATTAAGCCTTTAAGAAAGGATAATATCGATTAGTGATATTGTAAGTTGGCTGAGTTGAATTCATACCCTTGATAGATTTAGTCCTTTCATATGTAATTTTTGTATTTGTATGTGGAATAAAGAGTCATTTGGACATGGACATAAAAATGTTAGAGTAATCAAGTTATAAAATTGTTAGGTGGTTATGAGGTATATTATAAGTAATTCAACTATCATTTTTTAAATAATAATGAAATAATAAGGTTTATGAATGACTGAATATTTGAGTATGATTGATATATATTTCGTGTTGGATAAATAAGGAAAAGTCTTGTAATAAATTAATGATTTGAAAAGAAAATGTTTACATAATATTTGAGCGTAATAAATATTAATGTTAAATGCCTTCTTAATGCTCTGTTTTTCTTAATTTGTAAATTTTATTTAATCTTGAATGCCTTCTTACTTAGGACAACAAGATAATTAAGTTCAACATGGGTTTAATTTCTGAATGTGGGCATAGCTTAACAATATCCATTTTAAGGATATTGGATTGTTAAGTTATAAAAGCCTTGCATATTATTTGGCTCATTAACTCTTGCCATTTATGAAAGCATTTATATTAAATTCTGGTGTTCAGTTAATTATAAATCAAAAAATTGTTTAATGTTGTATAATCATGATTATTAAATGGACTTGAAAAAATTCAAGTGTTGCTTAGCTTACTCTTAAGAGAATAAAGGATTAATGGATGTGCACATACACACACACACACATGCACCATCTAATCATTATAGGATAATAAAGGATGATAATAAAATTGAGATAGATATGTGCAACCTATTTTGCCTCTTCATAAAAGATACTTGGAAAAATGATTTAATGGATTTATCATTCAGCTTTCAGTTGGGTACAACTTGTGTGACTACATTGAAAGAGTTAGATCCTAATCGTCGAGCTATACCATACATGGGATTATAAAGCAAAGAGTAGAAAGGATAACTTCTTCAGAAAATTGATTTATCACTTTTATTTGTTAGACTGTCATTAAATTCAGAGTTTAGTTTCCCTTCCCTATCATGCAAGATCAAAGACCTAATTTATTATTTTCGTGCTTTGTTGCAGGTGTTTTCACTTAACTATATAGCTTTATATTTGAATTTTTTTCTTTCTTTAGTCACAAGGCACCAATGTAGAAATTCACTAGAATCTCATGTGAGAGTCACTCATTGACTCAAGCACCAAGATCACCTGAAAAACCTAATATATAACTTCCACAAGAGAAATAAGCAAAGAGGAATAATTTGCACAATAATGATGCAATTAGTGAAAGATGGATTGATTACAATAGCATGGTGAAGAGGATTATAAAGAAAGAGTAGGGGGAGTTAACTGATATTGTAACTCACTGTGGAAGTAAGTTTAACTCACTATAGAACTTAAAAAAGAACTCACAGTAGTACTCAACTGAACTTCAAGTGCAACTCACTGTGGAAATCACCTTCTCACCCTCTTAACCTCTTATCACACCTAAGTAAGCTAAAGTTACAAATGTAGGAATTATCTATTTAATAAGTAAATGAAATAATTAATATCCTACACCAACACCACTACCACCCATTCCCCGCCACCCCCCTCGCCCCTTCCCCCCACCCCCTTCCCCCCCACCTTAAGTGTAGCTTAGGTGGGTAGAAAATAAAATATGGGTCTTGGAAACAAGACTTGATGAAGTGCCCACATACAATTCAACTCTCAATAAGTGGAGTAAAAGGAGAAAACCCAATGGAAAAAAAAAACCTCCACTCTAAAGGAGAGAAAATACAACAAACACATGAACATGTGATGGAAGTACTCACACTATGACCCCCCAAGATTTTAATCCATCACAAAATTACAATCATGAATGCCCCCATAAAAGAGAAGGTTTGGTGACTACCCTGACCCCCACCTTCCCCGCCTCCCCAAAAGTGAGAAGGATTAAACCTAATGTGAGTAAATGCTCCCTCCAAAAATAGAGATGAAAAGAGAGACCATGCAATCTTTCCTCAAGATGACTCCCGAAGTGCTTGGAGATGATCGACATAAAATAAAGATGAAAACGCATGAATATGGAACAACATTCCTCCCCTTGGAAAGAAATAGAGCTATAGATGTGTGAATGATGTCTTCCCATTCTAGATAGGAATATACATGAAGAAGGATAAATGTCTCTGAACTCTGCACATGATCCAAAGACAATAATGATGCTCCTAAAAACTACTCAAATGTCTCTAGTCCATTGCAAAACTGTGACTAAATAAGAAGATGAATAACAATCTCTGAAGAAGATGATGGTGATGCAACTCCATCAAAGATATCATCAAATAGAAGACATGTGTCCTCAATGTGGTCCTCAAAATTTGCAAGATGGGACTGTAGAAATAACAATTATACATCTAGTAGATAATGTCCTGTAGCAAATAATCTGATGTAGCAAAATGTAGTAAAGATGTGATCTCAATAAGAGAAGGAGAAGTAAGATAAGTCTGTGTGTCATCTGAACTAGCAAGACCTATCAAATATGGAGCTCCTCAACTGTATCATCATCAAAAGGTATGTAATCTGCATCATCAAGGGGTATGTGGCAATCCATAACAAGATCATCTAGGAATGGAGAGATATGTGGGTCTTCATAGATCTCCCAAATGCTAGTCCAAAGAGTGTGTGGGCACTCAATATGTGAGATAGACCACATACTATAAAAATTAACACTAGAACCAATTAATCGTAAAATATGATCAATATAATTTTCCCATGTAGATTTCCTACCAGGTGTGTTTGGTTCAAGTATGAGTCCATAAAGATAAGACAAAAGATTAAGCCACATGAGACGTGTCAAACATCCCTTTTGTCAAGACTCATAATTATCCTTACCCAATGTTACTAGATAAGGGTGAATAATAAACCCTATGATGTTTCTTCAAATAAATTAGATTGGGATCAACAATCTGAATATGTATTGATGCTGATAAATAAAGCCCAACAACAAAAAAAACTTCTTGAAGTGCCAAAATGTCCAGAATATCAAACAAAAGCCATAACACTAATAAACTGAATAAATAATCCTTGAAGTTGAATCTATAAAATGTGCATGGATAGACATGTAGATCTTCTTAATAATTTTCCAATTTCGCAAGCATCACAAAAATTGGAGATCGTGGCAAAAAGATACGAGCTCAGAGGCCAAAAATATGATATAGAATTTAGATAGAAATAAATTTTACAAATACCAAAATCTGGAAAAAATACCTACACCACTGAATTATTCTCTGAACCAGCTTTCTGACGCTTATTTGGTTTCAAAAATATGACTCTGTTTGCTCAAGATATGCTCAATTTACTAAAACTGCTCCTTTAGGGCAAGGAGGGAAAAACGAAAGCACCATTCAAGCACTTGGACACCCATATGAGCAAGGGCTAAGTCTTTAGGCGCTGGCGGCTAGGTCTCTGATCACTCATATGACCAGGGTCTAAAACCCTTGGTGCTGGTGCCAAGAATCTAGGTGCTGGTCACCTATGCAACTAGGGCATAAACCCTGGGGGCTAGTCCTCAGAAAATAAAAAATTCCCTTTTTTATTAAGAAATTAATTAAAAAACTTAGCGATCAAGATGGGATAGAAATTGAGGTGGCATGAAAATTGAGATAGCATGCAAACTAAGGTAGATCCAAAATTAAAATTGACTTAGGTAATAATGGCACAAAATTTGAGGTGTCCTACATTCATACGGATTTTGTACATGTACGGATTTCACAGTGCTGAATTTCTTCAAAACCCCCCAAAAATACACATAAATGTTCTATAACCAAAATATATAGTGGCTTATATGAAAATAGAGGTTTTTGGGCCTTTTAAGGGCAATGGCGAGGTCCGTTTTGCTAAAAAAATGCATCTTGCAAAATATTTTGTTTAAAATTTTCTTAAATCTGAGAAGGGGCTTGCAAATTTGGAGCTTTGATACTATGTAGAAATTCGCTAGAGTCTCATGTATAAGTCACTGATTGACTCAAGCACTAGGGTTACCTGCAAAACCTAAGATATACCTTCCACAAGAGAAAAAAACAAAGAGGAATAATTTTCACAATAAGGATGTAATTAATGAAAAATACATTGATTACAATAGCATGGTGAAGAGGAATATAAAGAAAAAGTATGGGGAGTTAACTGATAAGAGAACTAACTATGGAACTAAGTTTAACTCACTATAGAATTTAAAAAAAAATCACACTGTTATTCAGCGAAACTCCAAGTGACACTCACTGTGGAACCCACCTTCTCACCTTCTTAACCTCTCATCACTCTTAAATAAGCTAAAGCTGCAAGTGTAACAATCATCTATTTAACAAGTAAATAAAATAATTAATATCCTACATCAACAGCGAAAACTAGTTCTATATTATATTCGAATTGGCTTTTGAGATAACTGTTGGCATTAAATTTCACTTCTGTTCTTTGCTCATTTTTTTAACTTATCTGAATTTTATGTTGTTCGCAGTCTTATGTGCAGCCTTCCAATTGGCACATTTTCAAAGTTTATTCCTTAGTCACATCATGGAGTAGCTTTTCACAAATTTCGAAGGAGAAATTGTACCTCGACTCTTGTGCTACTCGGTACGATCTCGTAAATTTCTGCAGTCACACACGAGTATATTTAACTAGGCGTGCCATGCATCATTATTACACCATGATGCGAACCTTTGTAAAATTTATGAGGCATGAAATTGACTTGCCTCTTTGTGTCAGGTTTCATGATTCTACGCATTTGCATACTTTAAAGTCATAATGAAAGTTCGCGTGGAGTTCAAGGCATGCCGTATTGTAAAGTAGGCGGAGCTTGCCACTTGGAACAATATATTGAGTTGCGGCTTTGCAACTTTGTTCTCTATTTAATCAGTTTACACGCTTGCGAGTAATTCACATGTCGCCACAGGGATATACCCACAATTCGTGCTTGTCAATAGTGTGACCCTCGCTTAAATCCATGTGTCTCTCATTCGCAACAGCTTGGCGTATAGAAGAGCACGACGTGTATTTATGTCTTTGTCCATGTGAGCTTGAGAGAAGATCGTGTCATCACTACGCTTGCTAGCAAGGAGAAGGCAAGGCCTATGGTCAATTGTTCGAACCCAATTATGAATGGGTGAGAAGATGCCACGTAACATCAAACCTTAGCAAAAAGGGAATATGGTGTCAACCAGTTGGCAAGGTTGATGACTTAGTTGGCCATGATAGCTTGACGGTGTCCAATTTAAAGTTGATAGCGATTTTTATCATCAAATTGTAAATGTGGGTGGATGAAGGAAAATACAAAATCAACTTCTATCGTCATTAAATTTGCTTAGGATGGTTCTTTCCAACACTAGAATCGATGACATTAGACCTTCTCATCCAAGCATTACCTTGAAAGCTTGAGTGTTAAATCTATTCATTTATTTATGGATTGATGGAGCAATCAAAGTGATTTTTGCACTTTGAGAACTCAAGTGGAAAGGTGTTTTTGAAGAAGATGTTTATACATAATAATCAATATTCAATATGTATATATGTTTATAATTTTTAAAACTTTAATTTGAAATGAAATATGTTAGTATTGTAATATTCAAAAAATAATATAAATTTTGGTAGACTAATTTTTTATGGACCCATTTGATCCGTAAATTATAGTAGACCCTCTACTATTAAAATAGTTTAAAAATGAATACTAAAAATGGCATTTAAATAAATCTGATCAAACTTGTTATCATTTAACATACCCTGTATAAATATAATTTCATTCCTTTTATAGCAATTGCAATAGTGTGGCGGATTGGTTAGTCCGCTTAATTATCTTGTCATAGGTCATGGGTTCCATTCCCATAGTGGACATTTGGACTCTTTTCCATCCACATAAGACGCAACATTTATCTCACATGCATTGGTTATAATTTAATTTAAACCTTAAAAAATGTTGTTGTTGGCATAGGTGATGTGGCTTCGACCACGTCTATGTCTCATTTTGGTTGGCAAGATTTAAATGATCCAATCTCCCAGTGCGATTGTTTAAAAATTACTTAAAGAATCCAAAGTTCTAAACTCTTAACAACCACTAACCTAGGGTGAATTAATTGAAAAGGTTATATAAATTGAAATGGGTTAATAAAAATTCATTGCTTAATGTGTGAAGTGTGAATTCAAAGCTTTGTGAAGCCAAACCTTGACCCTGCCATGATGTCAAACAATACCATACCTCAAACTGAATGCCATTTCTACCATTTTCCTAGTATTCCTCTATCACTCCCTGTGTTCTTTTGATAAATCATTTTCACTATCAAAACTAGGTTTTCATGCCATATTTTTATATATGGTAGTAATTTTAGGGGTTTTATTGGCTTGGCATCAATAGAGGGTTTTAATTTGTTATCCTATTTTCATTTTAAGGGTCATGTATGCTATCAAGTTATTATTGAGTCAGTTCTTCTATTTTCTTACATCAGAAAACCTAAGGTTTGTACAAACCAGATGAATATTCCATTAGATATTCCATACATAGTCCTCATGAACATTACAACTATCATTGCAATTCTAAATCTTGTGGAGTTTTTACAAGCATTTGAAACACTATAACTCCATAGCCAATCATATTGCATTTTATAACTCCACAGCCCATCAAGGATCTTACTTGTAATGGAAATATTGAAAGCTATTAGATTTTTCATCAGACCTTGTACGTGCATTTTAAAACCACAATCCTCACTAGAAAATTTTCCAAAAAAAATCAACACTAATGTTTGTCATAACTTTAATTTGTGGTTTTCAATCCCAAACCCTGCCAACTCTATAGTTGGATTTCCCATAGTAAATTCCATAAAATTCATATCTGGAAAAGAAAATAAATTCAAATTTAAGGGATTTGGTGTCCCACTTAACTTTTAATCCATCACCAATGAAACCATGCAGACAGACCTAGGTCATATAGACCTAGGTGATTTCTAGACAAGGGTAAATGCTGAATTAAAAAATGACTAGATTTAGAACAATTACAACTATGAAAAACCCTAGGCATTAGCATTCCCCTTATAAGTGTAGATACCTAAGCTTATCCTCAAATTGGAGAAGCACTATGATGTGAAAAACAGAGAGGTGTTAATTGATAATGGAGAAAAGATTCTGAACCTTCAACCCAACTTCATAGAATCAGTGTTCCCAATTTTAGAATATGAGAGATATCTCAATATAACTCTTGAATCATCCATGAATTTCTATCAAGATAATAACATTATATTTCTAAGGTTCCTTAATAAACAATTGCTAAAAATCCATAGGCCTACATCTACAAGATTGCCCAAAACTCTAGTCAAAATAGACTTTGAGGAAGAAGTGGGTGACTTGATCATACTCTTGTATAGAGTCACTGAGAACCCTAATGATAATAAATTTTAGGATTATATGTACCAATACATATGGTTAATCTACCAAGATAAGTAGTACATCCACTATCTTGAGCTAATAAGTAACTCCATTCATAAATAATTGATGAAAGTGCAAAACACAGGGAAGTTCTATATGACTTCATATCTAGTCTACATAGTACAAAGGGCAGATCCCTCCAAGGATTGAATATAGTAGCTGATAAAGTTAACAAGGTATTCAATTATTACCTTGATTTCACCCTTGAGGCAAGTAGGCAACATTTCAAAACGGTAAATGATGCATTAATATACTACATTATCATGTTTGATAAAGATTTATAAAAAAAAGATTCTTTGATACCGCTATTTCTGAGATCACAAACTAGGGATCCTATTTCATTCAAATCCCAACTCACTCATACATTAGAGTAGGAGGATTTAGTGGTTGTCATTACACCCTCCCAATGTATGTATGTAATAAATGGGTTTTAATGGAAATTGTGAGGTAGCTTGTATAGACTCAAAAATTGTTATCAAGGAAATAAAAGGTAGGAATGCATTTCAACATTAGTATAGGGAGGTTTACATGCCCTTCATTATCTAAATATAAGTGTGAAGATGTTGAGATGACTCAGTTGAGCCTGATAGCTCTCAACCCAAGGCCATTTTATGATGTAAATGACATCATTACAAGTAAATAGGGGATCAAAACATATTTCCATGTTCCCTATTATGAAATATAATAAGAAGCCCTACAAGATGAAGTAGTAAGATTAAAATATTATTCCAGGATGACCCTATATCAAATAAAGGATTTTAACGTGGCACCAGTCCCTAAGGACTTGGAAGATGATGAATCTATAGTAGACAAGGTCTACGATGATAACAAGATATTTTCTCAACCCCTTCAATCAGTTAGGTAGTCCATCCTTGAGTCCTTCTGATTAATAGATAGGACTGCCAATGTAATAAATATAAAAATTAGCTGGATTAGGAGTAAATGGGTTTAAGATGGCCTAAAAACCTATGAGAATTAGTGATAAGTTAAAAGAGGTCAAGGAGAAAGGTGTGCCACCATAAATAGAAGGATTTAGCAATGGATCCCAAATAGAATAGGTAGAAAGGCAAGTGGTATTGAAAAAAATAAAATAGAAGCAAAAGCCTAAATGAGGCCAATGTAGTGGCCAAACATCAGCAACATATCAACCAATAGTAATTTTAGCTAAAAACATAGATGCTATTAAAGCACCAACAATTTATCTAGCGTCTTTGCCATTACACCAACTACAATACCTCCACCTATTGTCTCCACTCCACCACCACCTCAAAAAATTGCCCTGATGATTCCCACTAGCTAATCTATGCTAATAATATTTTTACCAATAGTTCAATCAGCACAATTAGACACTTAGGCTTCACTTAAAATCCACTCCTCCAAAATTCCTCCCTCTTCCACAATTTCACTTTTCTCTTCCATAATTCCTTCCATGTCATTCCTAATAACCACCATAATCATGTCAATAATTAACACCACATAATAGTACATAGACGTAGATTTAGTAATCCTCCCTACAATCCTCCTAGCCATCCCAACCACTAGGATAACTACTACTTCATTTTTATCTCCTATCACCTTTCCCATTTCTTCAACCATGAATGTTCCCACAACTTTGATTGATTCATTAATGACTATAGATAACACACTCTCACATGTTCTAATTTTTGAAATCCTCATGCCTACCCCACCACTTGTGTCACTTCCATCTCCTACACCCCTGATAAGCATATCCATTTCCACTACACCCATTTAATCCATTTCCATAATAAATCAAACCCTCACTATGGAGGCTGAGATAGATAAAATCATTGATAAAATTATGGTTAGTCAACCCACATATGGGGAAGAGATTGATAAAACATTTGCCAAGGATTCAACATCCATATCAGTGAAATATATAATACTCATCACCATAACTACCAGTGCAACAACTTCAACTATAAATTCACAGTTAGTAGTGCCAAAACAACAAGATGCCACTCCTAGTTGGCTAGTGTAAATAATGCGAAAAAAATGAAACAAGATGCCACTCCTAGTTGGCTAGTGTAAATAATGCAAAAAAAATGAAACAAGATGGTGTCCTCTAGCACATGTAATTTTGGCCTTGTAGAGGCATCAAAGAGTTTAAGGGAAACTCCTAGAACCATATCAAGAATGCTATATGATTATGTAGGGGATAAGTATGTAGAGATTGTGGTTCCCCCAATATAAAAACATAAATAAGATGTAGTGATGGAGGATTACGAAATATCCAAAGTTCACCTAGGATATCCTACAAGAGAGAGATTGAAACATGATGTTCAATCAAGCATTAATTCACTTTTTGAGAAAATAGATAGTGACAAGGTCACAAAGGATGAATTGAAGAATAATGTTAAACAATTGATTATTACACTAAAGAATTTAATTGAGCTTAATACCCAACTAAAAAAATCTATTACTCAAATATTTGACATAGAAATACTTGATGTAGTAATACATATTGCTATCAAGAGAAGAGATACAAAGGAATAGGTAGAGGAGCTGATTTCAAATGGAAATTGAGTCATTAGATTAACAATGGACTACTACCAAGCTTTGAAAGATGGTCGGGCATCTTTAAAGACATCAAAGAGCAAATATGAGGAAGAAATAAAAAGGTTGAATGTATTCTACTCAAAGTTTTAAGTTATGGACATGATTGAGATTGATACCATCATTCAAGAAAAGATGTTGAAAAATGATGTAGAGCATGAAGAATTGGATAAAATAGCTAATTTTGAAATAAAAATACTCATAGAGTGTATTAATAAAGCTAAGTCTTCACATGATAAGGTCACAAATACAATCTATGATAATGAACATTTATTAATAAATTATCATGTGAATCAACAAATCATCAAAACCAAATCCTTTTAGTACAATAAGTTTAATTTAAGTTAAAAGGTATGGTTGAGAGAGAGTCAATATGGGACACAACCTTCAACTTGAGTTCTATCCACCATTTTATCAAGTATCATAATACACTAGATCAAATGGGAAAATACATTCAAGTATATAAGGTTGCACAAAGGGAAATCTTTGGCACAATTATAATTTTTTTAATAAGAAACCTATACTAGTTTGATCCTAATGAATATCATGTCGTAGAGATCTTCAAAAGGTTTGCACCTTATGTAGAGAAGTCATAGGCATAGAAGGACACCGAGTCTTTAGAGGTTATGGTTAAAGATTAATTATTTTGATCAAATACATTATGTATATTATTTTATTTTGTTTTAAATAATATTGTAAAGTTGAATATTAAAATTTCCAACTATCATACTAATAGCTCTTTTAAAGGAAAGTGTCATTTGTAATTTCCATGTTCCTTTTTCACAAGATGAAAATTTATGAAAAGCAAACTTATAAATTACACTTTTCTTTTTGACAAAATTTGAGTTACATAACTTGCAAAAACTCATGTCGTAAATTAAATTTCTAATTTTGTCAAAATATCATGACTTAAAAAGTTGTAATAGTCCAAATTGGAAAACACAAGTTAGGTTTTATAAAAAAATAACCTAAATTTTATAAAAACTTTCTATTAATCTAGGTATGAGTTCATTTTTGATGCCTCATTGCATGAAGAAGATAACAAAAGTTCAAATGAAGATAATGAGGATGTTGTATGAAATTTCAACAAGTTTTCTCTATGCCTCCTGTAGTTCTAGAACACTTAGCAGTTGCATGTTCCTTTTTCTAGCTATTTACCTTGCCAAAGATGCATTCCAACTGAAGATCATGCCCCTTTACATGAGGTTTTTATATTTTCCTTTCCCTTTAATTGTGTGTATATTTTTGTTAACCATCTCTCTTTCATGAGGATGTTTTGTATCAATATGGGTACCATGGCATAGCCCATTAATCATTTTTGTTATTAGATAAATTATTCTACATTTTGAACAATTTATCTACATGTTGTAACCTAGAGAATGAGATTAGATTAAAGATTTTCTTTCATTTTGTATGTTATCTTTGTGTATTCAAGGATATTTTCCAAATTTGTGAATTCTTTCATTCTTATTTCAGTCACAAAATTTCATTTGTGGTATTATTTTCCCGTTTTGAGAGATTGTTTTATTAAAAATAAAGAATCTTGTTCCTTATCTGGTGAATACCCAACATTACCTTTGGTTTCATATTTGCATGAGTTTGTGATCTAATATGTTTTAATGTATTCATTATTTTGTTGTGTTCATACAAATCAAGGATTAAAATAAATTATAAATATTTGGTATAATCACCATTTCTATTTTTGTAAATTCATTTCTAAAAACTCTTTTCCTCACAGTAAAATGCTAAATTATAAGCAAAAACACTAAGAATTTTTTTTTTCACATGAACGAATAATTTAACAGTTCTACCAAACTTAGTGGAAGTAGGCCTTCTCTAGAAGTTCACCTCAATTTGTCAATATCATAGAACTTTTAGGTGATCCCATATATCATTATATTTCCACACAATACACTACAACACAAAGACAAAAGCAAAATATATGTGATAGCAGTTTTTACTCTCTTTATTTACTAAATGAAAGTATTTTTAAAAATTTCATATGGAATTAGATGGGAAACCACTCTCCACATGTAGATTGGATCATTGGTGGAGATTTAAATATAGTCAAAATAACATTTCATCGATCTTTGAGAGGTAATAATTACTTGAAGTGTGTTAATTTGATGTGAGGATTCTATGGAGAAACACATAAGAATTTATGACCCCCTTGTAGGTAATTATTCTACTCATTCAAAATATTGGTTTACCTTGTTCAACAATAGATTGGGTTAAAAATGAAGACTTAAATGACTTAATTGATATTACTTCTGTCATATAATAATCCCTTGGACTTCACCTTAGGGAATTTTAGTTACTCAAGAGCTTTTCACCATGATTTTTTATTATATCTCCCTATCTATCGTTAATCATTTAGATTGTAATTCCATTTTGAACTTATAGTTTCCCATATCAAAAACTTGATTTGTCTTAAAGACAATGAAAGATGTATTTACATTTTTTTGGGATAGCAACAAGGGTCAAGTCTTCAGTAACATTTTTTCTTATGTATTATTTAAGGGAAATTACTCTCATATTTTTTTAATTCCCTGATGTCATTATTGTACTGCAACTCTATTTGAGTCAATTTTTAGTAGAGTGCATACAAATGTTGGTGATATACAATGGGTAAACATCACCATTGGTGTTAATTATACTTTCATACTCTCCCAAAAAATTTAGTCTACACATAGATGAGCTTGAGGAATTCATATCATGTTTTATAAGTATAGATGATTGATTTTTATCTAATTTATATATTTTTATTCTTACATTGATAGAAAACATCATTTTCATGACTCATGTGGGGGAAGACCTTTAAACACAACTATATATTTTTTTTCATATATATATTTTGATAAATTTAGTTATTATTTTTGATACTTTGAATCATAATGATATAAATATTTTCTTTATATATAATGATTAGATGGTTGAGATGGGCTCTTCATATGTATATTCAGGGTTTCTTTTTTATAATCCACACTTATGTTATTGACTAGATGTTGGGTCCATACTAAGCAAAAGGTATGTTTTTCTTGCTACTCTTCATAAACAATACATCTAGATTCAGTTTTAAGATATATCTAGAGAGATTTTCATATTTTTCACTCTATTGTTACACCAGCTCTTCTAAATGGGTTTAAAACATGGGTGCCTTACATTATAAAACTTAGTTGAATGATAATTGAAAGAGTGATTACTGTGATGTTGTGTAAGCATCTCCATTCTAAAAAATCAATACCTTAGGACATCATTATCAATTAATTTGGTACATTAATACTCAATTTTGCTATGATATTTAGAGTGGAAACTATTATACACCATTGAGACACAAGCTTATGATGGATATCCAACTTTTTAGTTTATTTATTCATATATCTATCTCAACCATTCAAATCATCTATGCAGCTGACACAATATTGAATCAAAGCTAGCTAGTATGCTAGTGCTTCAACTCTATTATGAATTGTAGATATTGACATGGGCATCTCCCCTCCACATTATTTTTAAATGGATATACCACATTTATTGAAAATGGAGATAAATAAGGGTATTAGAGATGAGATCTATATAGCCAACCTTGAGTTCAAATGGCTAGAGTATTGAGAACCACTTTCCTAAAATCTTCATCATTACTACAATACCTATCTTCACTTTGGAGAAGGGCTTATCAAACATCTAAGTTAGACCAAGCTCCAATTACCTTGTAGTTTGAAAATTTTTTGGGTATAATTCATAGATTATTCACAATAGCTTTACAAATAGACATATCACCGTATTCCTTATGTAAACTGTATTTGTCAAATTTGTTCTATGGAAATTGAATCTAGAGATCATTTTATATTTAGATATTCTACTTACTATGTATAAATTTCTCCTGGCCTTAATTACTGATAAGGATCATAGATGCTTGGCCTTTTTCTTACATGAAATGTTTGATCTCTACCAATCTTTGGGCAGAGACTAAAATTAGAAGACTGCTTTTCTTATTCACCTTGATTCTTCTTTAAGATTGAATGAAAAATGACGTCATTTAGAGATTGTTAATATAGTATGTAAATGACATATCGAAAGATAATTTATTCTCATATATTTTCTTAGATACACATGTTTTTAATATTTTATTTTATTAACATTACATTTGCACTTCATATTTCTTATTCTACATTATATTTTTATAACCCCATTAACGAATTTCAACATGTCATAGAAATTAATATCATTGTCTATCAATAGATCATGTAAATGAAGTTAATGTACATGTTCAAACAACCTTCGGCCAACATCTAGAAATTGTTCAGAACCTATCTGGGTTTGAAAACCGTAAACTGTTATAAAGCCAACTTAATTAATAAAAGCCATCATCGTCACATATAGAAAAAAGCACACACATAACATTTTTTTATGATTCTTAATAAACATGGAGAAATTTATTAGCAGAAACTGATATATGCGTCGTTAGCCTTTTACCAAGAATTACGTAGATGCATTATAACCTCCATTAATTGAGTTTTTGAATAACTTCCATCTATTTTTTTGGTGTCTGTCGGTATGGAAGCGTGGACGGTAACTAAAGTCAAGAGCTGATAAGGTATTCGTCGTCTCTTCCTTTTGTGTATAATAGCAGACGCATTTTGTTTTAATCTTATACAGCTGATTATTTCCCTCCAACAGTACTCTGGATCAGGCTCAGGCTCTGCTCGTCTGATTTTAAATATAAAACGGTTGAATTAATCATTTAACTTTTGTTTAAACACGATAGGAAATAGGAGATATGGGTTGAGCTCCTTGTTGTGATGACAAGGCAGTGAAAAAGGATCCATGGAGTTCACAAGAGCATGAGAAACTCATTGAATACATAAACAAGCACGGTCATGGTAATTGGCATTCGATTTCGCTTTAAAATAGTTACTTTAATAATATTAATAATAAATATAAATAATATTTATTGTAATATTTACTAATAGTTACTTTAATAATATTAAAAATAAATATAAATAATGTTTCTTGTAATATTTAATAATTTTCTTTGGTTGTTATTCATTATATTTATAATTTTTGAGGAAAGAATATTACTAATATTCTATATTATAATATTTTCCTTATATATTATTTGATTACGTATGGTTATGGTACTTTAGATTTATAATTGTTAATTTTTTTAATTAAAATTGATTGTAATATAATTTTGTAACCTTTTCATGTGCTACTTCAAAAATTGATTATCATTTTTGTGTTTTAAACAATTTAATTTGTGCTTTGAGGAAATCAATTGAACCCATGTTTACCAATATTAAAATCACAAAAAAACATGCCTATTTTCAACAACGATTATTTGTTTGTATCCATCACAAATCCCTTTGGCTTGATATGGATGGCCTAGTGAATTAGCCTCAATAATTTTTTTTTATTAAGTTACGATCTTGGTACCTATGATAATGGTGATCCAAAGGATTTTTCATCCTTCATTGTTACCAAGATCTCCAAAAACTACTACAGTATTGAAGAGAATTCCGAGAGCTTTCCAATGCCTATTAGAATATGTGAATGGACATCATATGCTCTAGATATTGCTTGTCAAAGATTGGATTAAAAACTAGTCAAATGGTCAATCGTGATATGGATGGTTGACAAGTGGACCAATCAACATGTGACACATGGCAACACAAAAACAAAGATTAAAATTCGTAAAAAGGTGTTTAATTTTCATCTCTATAATTCAACACTCATGTTTGGACAAATGGACCCCACTATTTACTGTTGGAGACCCTCAACTAGGGTCGATGCACTCTTTTTGTGGAGGGGTGCCTTTGCCTCCATTATTTCGCATTACCATTGTTATGTTTTTCATATATATATATATATATATATATATATATATATATATATATATATATATATATATATATATATATATATATATATATATATATATATACATATATATATACGTCTCTTTGTTATTTACATGTTGCATGTGTACTAATAATCCCAATATTCTAATTATTAAACCAATTCCATGTATTTTCCATGTCACCTATGCATGCCAGCTCAACCGAGGTATGCCAGTGCTAGTTATTCCAACCAAACTCAAAGGATATCTTTGGTGGTGACAACTCAACTAAACAAATCTAATTTGAGCTCAAATTTTTTAACCTATGCCAAAGAAAAGGAGACATAGACGTGGATGAATCCATGACATCCTTTTATAAGGTTTAAATTAAGTTAGAACCAATGCATGTGGGAGAAATGTTGCGACCGATGTAGATGGAAAAGAGTCCAAACATCCACTATGGGAATGGAACCTGTGACCTATGAAAAAATAGTTAAGAGGACTAACCAATCTTCCACACTATTGCAATTGGTATAAAAGGCACACAATTATATTTGTGCAGGGTAAGTTAAATGACTATGTAAAATTCATAAGGAGCCGTTTGTAGAAATTGGCATTTTTGGCTAATTTAGATATATTTTTAGATCTTAGAGTCAAGTAGAAAGTTGTTTATAATTTTCAGATGCTCATTTTTCTATATTTATGCTCTCGATTTATTGTCCATTTGACATAGTTTTGAGTGATTGAAGTAATGATTTGACATAAATCACTAGGAAGAGATTTTGTGAGTGCTTTAGGAAGGTGGAGGATGGTTGTTAAGTATTGTCAGAGTTTTTTTCAAGGTATGATGGCACAATTTTACACATTTTTAGATTCCTTTATGTTATTGTGAGTTGTAGTATTACTTACAAATAGATTTTTAATGGATCGGATTGCTATTTAGTAATCTTGGAGATGTAGCCCATTTGTGTGAACTCCATAAACAATCCCGTTGTCTTTATATTTTATTTTGCATTCAATTTTTACATATAATTTCTTCAGTTATTAAATATTTGAGAGACTATTTGTGATAATTTGGACTTATCTATAGTCCAATTGAAAAATAAATATCAATAATATGCCTACATTTTTTAAAAATTATAATTTTAAATTCTCTCCAATATAATAACTGGGGAATAGATTCAAATTATTACCATACTCTCCACATGAAACTGCATAAAACCCAAAAACAATTCATTTTTAGAGATTATCTCCCATCAAATTTAAGGACATAAGTCTAGATTATTTGAAATAGTCCTTTTTGGATGCAATTTAATTAAAATATAAAACTTACAAGAAATCATATAAATAGCTTTCTAATTGTTTTTAATTTTGAGATGGTATGAATGAGTTGTTGAAAACACTCATATTTTAGTTTTGATTCCATTTTAATCACATTATAACAAGTTTGATCATATTTATTTAAATGATATTTTTAGTATCTGTTCTTAAAATTTTTTAATAGTAGAGGATTTACTATAGTTTACAGATATGTTTGGTATAAGAGCAGTTAGAATGAATGTAGGGAATATCTTACGATTGTGTGAATGTTTGATTTGGTTGAATTATTTGTAGACATTAGACTTGTTGTTTAGTCCATTTGTAGTGTTGGAAGTATAAGTTATTTTCAAGAACATGCAACCATGGTCAAGTTGTCCAAGAAAGAGAAATTTGATGAGATTGAAGCATTTAATATGTAGATTCAAGAAGAGAACTCTATCTTGAGATCAAATTTTTATTACTTGGAAGAGGAATTTGAAAGGTTGAAAATTGATTTGCAAACCAATGATGAGCTCTTGGAAAGACTAATTTATGGTGAATGAATGAAGGATTTGCCTCCCACATTAGATGCATAAATCATGATAGATTAATGCACTCTAGGTGAGTCACCATGTAGTACTTCCTTTCATTCAGTTTTCGATATTTATTTTACTGCTTTAGAAAAACACACTAGGTATTAAATCTAAATTGTTAGATAAAATGAGATTTAATGGAAAAGACCTTGAAAAATATGGCCAAGGTACTACTAACCCCATTCAGGTAGAAGATAATCCTCATCATTCAATTTAGGCATATAAATCTTGTATTTAGAATTAAATAGGTGAATGCTCTAAGATAGCAGAAGCAAGAGGTACTATAGAAAAGTGTAAGCCACTCAGATGAAAGGTAAAACACATTCTTTTTATCACATTTACAATAATGTTGATTATAATTCTAGTAGACAACGTAGATATTTCAATGTCCTATTTGATTATGATACACAATATTTATGGTGTGTTTATCCATGTAGTTTTTATGGATTATCTAATCACTATGTAACCAAATGTTGGAAATGTATATCTTTATTAGGAAAGATTTTTAAAGACCACTATCCTAGATAGTGTTATGAGAATGGCATTAAGTGTATGTTTTTCAAAAGTGTGGACAAACATTTTTTTACTCATTGTAATAGAAAAGGACATGAGGTTAATAAATGTTGGTATCTTCATCCAAAACAACATTGGAGAGTTGTGAAAAAGGAAAGCATTGTTAAACCAACAATTTTAGATATAACCCATGTATAAACATAAGTAAAATATAAGGATAATTTGGTTAAGCGGTTTGAAAAGCAATTCCTTAGTTTTATATTTGCATACCTATGATATTTTATTAATATGAAAATTTTCAATGTAATTTTGATATTCCATTGTAGTTTAAAAGAATATATTTTAGTTTTAAACATATATTTTTGGAGATACTGACTGTGAGAAAATTTGAGGGACAGATTTGTCATACTTGGATTATTTTCTCATGTTCATGGTTTTTCTAAAAGCTCTATTTTGAATTTCTTAATAAGTTTTTGAGTCCTGATGCATTGATAAATCAGTTAACTCATGTTTAAAGTTGGAGATATATACATATGATTTTTATCTTTGAATATGGTTTATTGGAGTAACCCTAGAGAAAATCTAAGGGCCAGGTTCATCATACTTAGATTTTTTTCTCATGTTTGGGTTTTTGGAAAAAAATTAGTTTGAATTTTGACATTAGTTTACATAGGTTGATTTTCACATTACTATTCAATTTTCCATACTTCCATTTCAAAGTAACTATTGTTTTGAGAATGCATCTATTTTTGGCGTGTATGTGTTGGATGACTTGTATGACCCATATTTTAGGCAATGTTTTGTAATCACAATGTATAATTTGGATTTTTACCATAATTATAAACCACATGTGGGTATAAGACACATGTAGGCAATAAATGTGATTTCTAAATATCGTTACAAGGTTAGAGTAAATTTTGATTACACTGACAAACATGTTTGCAGTTGCACCAGGTGATCTTTTTTAGTGATGGTAGTTTCACCATTTTGGATTGTGACATTTGGCAAACATAATTATTGGGATTAAATCTAACTCTTGGCCTTATTGTAGGCATTTTGCAGTTTAATTTCTAAATCATTTCCATGATACCTTATAGTGAAGTTTATAATTATATTTTGTCATGATTGACTATTTCATAAGGTTAGTGGACACCAACTATTTTTGGCATTTAGTGATCTATTTCATACTGATCATTTACAGTACTTTACAGTTCACAGTATCAATGGACCCTTGCTTATGTTTGGCATTTAGTTGTTTATTTCATATTGATTCATTTCATTGATATTTTATAGAGTATCTTTACAAATTTATAGGGTTAGTGAACACTCACGTAAATTTGACATTTAGATGTCTATTTCATATTGATCTACTTTTGTAGTTGTAGCATTAGTCAATTCAAATAGGATCAGTTAGACATCGTTTGTTGGGAAGGTGCTTTGTGTTTGTTTACAGTAATCCATTTATTATGATATTTTTGGCATCAAAATACATTTGGCAACCTTAACCACTATGTTATATTTTGGTTTCTATAGTTTGGTGTGATGTAGAGAGCCATTTAGTAGATTTAGTTGGTTATTCTCCTTTTGGGGACCAAAAAAGTATTATTAAGAAGGTTTGATCTGAATTTTTTTTCATCTTTCATAGTTACCATGATCTTCGAAAACTAGTATAGTACTAAAGAGAATTGTGAGAGATTTGTAACGCCTATTGAAATGTGTAAAATTGACATCATATGCTCTAGATATCGCAAGTCAATGTTTGGATTACAAAATAGTGAAATGGTCAACGGTGACATGGATGGTTGAGAAGTAGAAAGGTCAGCATGTGACACGTGGTAGTGAAAAAATAAATGGTAAAAATGGTAAAAAGGTGTTTTGTTTTCAACTATGATCTTTGACACTCATGTTCAGACAAATGGACCATGTTATTTGCTAGTCAGGGACCCTAGGTCAGGGTCAACACACTCTTTTTGTAGAGGGGTGCCTTTCCCTCCGTTACTTCACATTACCATTGTTATGATTTTTTCATATATATACCTCTATATTGTTTACACACTGCATATGGGACTAATAATCTTGATATTTTAATTATTAAACCACTTCTATGTAATTTTTCATGTCACTTATGCATCCCAGCTCAACTGAGGTATGCAAGCTCTGGTTATTTAAACCTAGCTCAAAGGATATGTTTGGTTATGACAACTCAACTAACCAATGTTCGAGCTCAGCCACACAGACCTCTAAACTTAGAGTACTCGTTTACACCGAATATATAAAAATAATTTCACAAGGTGATAATAGAAAAAATAAGTTATATATTATATAATATTGATTTCTACTATCATAAGAGTACACAACATAATACGAATACAAAATGTAATTCAATTAGCTCAACTACAACTGAAACAAGTATATAACCACTATTATTTTTTTAAATTAACAATTAATTACAACTCAATGATAAATATAATACAATATAATGTACATATAAATCCATCGCTCCCTAGAGCATGAGTTCCCTGGACTATCCAATACCTGTGGCAATCTCAAGTGTCATCTCAATAATTGTACTACTGTGGGGAGGAAGAGCATCATCTAAGCACTTTACCACACCAACAATGGTCTAATGATCCCCCACATT
>JARHVA010004886.1:1040000-1187500 GCA_037957365.1 Torreya grandis | reverse complement strand
TTATTTATTTTTTGTAAGAGTAATATCATTTTTCCTTTATTCTATTTTATGACAAGATTCATACTCTTTTGCTTTATTTTATATCTTTGTTTATTTATGTGTCTGTGATTATCTTTTATTACCAATTCTAAATTTGTAACATTTTAATATTAAATTTCATAATTATATAATTTATTAAATAAACTACTATCCATAATGTTAAGAAGATTTTAAAAATACAACCTTTGTTCAATAACCTATTTCTAGCTTAACTAAGCAAATCATGTTTATAACACATTAAGTGGACACACATACAAATTTTCAAACCTCAAAATATTAGTAATCACACAAGAGAATTTGATTTTACAATTTTACTTACTCAAGAAATCACATAAAGCATTAATTTATATAAACACCAAAGGTAATAATTTTTAAATACATTTCTGTAATCTATAATCACCCCTCAAGCTAATGTTGGCTTTAATTTAATATTACATTGTTTAGATAATGTAACTAATAGTTTATAAATATATATTATATCACCAATTTGGAGCTTATTTAGCATAGTTTTTTAGATGTTTAGAGTACATATGAGGTAATTAGGTGGTAGTCATAACATACATCCAGTACATAGTGGTTACATAAATACAACTCTATTAATATTTTTTCTCTTATATTTATATTCCTCTATAGATCAGTAAGTGATTGGATCATTCAATCATCATTTTCATTCATTTGTATTAGAGCGATGATCCTTTGATGGAAGAACAATAACTCTTTAAGGGGCAATTGTATTGTTTCTCTACCCTCTATGAATGAAAAAATAGTTTATTTCATTTGGTTCTGTGATTAAATAGAGATGCACTAGAGAGTCTCATGGTAAGAGAAGAAATAATTGAAAGTGAACAAATTCCAATCATGTAGCATATGATAGAACCTTTAATAGAAGGAAGACAATGGAGATAATTAAAAACATTCTATGCCCTAATCCTATTCATCGAATAATGTCAAGTATTTCTTATGCCTGATGGGTCAATTGATCCAAAGTACAACCTATCCTCGATGTCAAGATATGTTAACGAATATCTCTCTTAGATACTAAAAGGTTGTATGTTGTCTTACAAAATTCAGTCATTTTTAATTTTTAGCATTAAATATATTCATTTTCTTTAGCATATAGTCTAAGTATTTTAATTGTATTTAATGTTCTAAAGTTTAAAAAGAAAAACAATTTTTAAAAATTAAATTTAAAAAAATGAATAAATGTTAAAGTTATTCCTTTAAGGTGAGTTCATTAATATTTTGAAGATCATGTAATGTCAATATCTGTAAAAGTCATTTTGACATAGGTTTGTTAAAAAGCTAAATGTGTCAAGATATTAAGATTCAAGTCACCTTTTGTGAGAGTCATTTTGTATATTAAAATTAAAAGAGTCTAAAATTTAAAAAGTTTCAAAAAAGTCATTTTTAGTCAAAGTGTCATATTTATAAGTCGAAAGTCATGTTATCTAAAGTAAATATTGTTTTGGGTTCATTGTCGATATGATATTTTCAAAAGTCAATAAATCTCTTATACAAATGCATTATTAAGTGAACCTAAATCATGAATCATATGTGCTAGTAGGAGAGTTTTGTCCTTAAAATTGACATTTAACTGAGCTTGAAATCCTCATCGACTGAATAAGTAGCTTTTTTTACTAGAGGCTAGAAGATACACGGAGGCTAGAGCACATTTGGCATCCTCTCATGAGTCACCTATGATAGGGTTGCACCATTTCTATGGTGACAAATTTTTGTGTTTTTGTTTAATGTTTTGCTATGTGTTTTTTAATAAATTACTAAGTACTATTTTCTAGTTTGGTACCACCTAAAAAGGAACATTGTGGGGAGAAAAAGCACTAAAGTAGCACTTAGTTCTTAGAAAAGGGTTTGTGGTAATCTGAGAAACCACTAAAGTATATAAAATAGTTGAGACATCATGTACCCTCCAAGTTCATGGTTAACCTACATTACAAAACCATAGGGGTTCATGGTAATCCAAGAAACCACCAAAGGTGTAGTAGAGATATGTGTTCTTTTCACTTCTAGGTTTGTGGTAATCCTACAAGTAAAAACCAAGTTGCCACTGAGACCTTGAAGCCATAAGGATGGCATACCATCTCAGAAAGTGAGTAGGCTATGTGGAGAGTTTAAATATGTTTACAGTGTTTGAAATAAATGGGGGACCACTATCATAAAAAATTATGTTTGTAAAAACAAAGTAATAAAGGGGGGAATTTTGGCATAATTTGAGATATTAAATTGTCTTTTTTAGGTAGGTCAACTAAAATACTCAACAATCTTTTATAGCCAGAGCATAGTTATCATATCATTAGCATATCGGTTAGTAATTAGATAAATCAATAGTTATTTGTTAGTATTATTTGCAGGTTATTCAACTAAATAACTACCTCCTGAACATTGTATATATATATATATATATATATATATATATATATATATATATATATATATATATATACTGCTTTTGTATCAATAAGATCAATTGATTGATCTTATTGATATGGAAGCGGTATATATATACAATGTTCAGGAGGTAGTTATTTAGTTGAATAACCTGCACATAATACTAACAAATAACTATTGATTTATCTAATTACTAACTGATATGCTAATGATATGATAACTATCCTCTAGCTATAAACAATTAATTAAACTACTCAACAATATCTTATAGCCAGAGCATAGTTATCATATCTTTAGCATATCGGTTAGTAATTACATAAATCAATAGTTATTTGTTAGTATTATGTGTAGGTTATTCAACTAAATAAGTACATCCTGAACATTGTATATATATACCACTTCTATGTGTGTGTGTGTGTGTGTGTGTGTATTCAGGAGGCAGTTATTTAGTTGAATAAATTGCACATAATACTAATAAATAACCATTGATTTATCTAATTACTAATCACTATGCTAATTCTATGAAATTTATGCTCCAACTATAATAGATTGTTGAGTAATTTAATTACCCTACCTAAAAATGATAATGTAATATCTCAAATTATGCCAACATTATTCAATAAACTATTTCTATCCTAACTAAGCAAATCATGTCTATAACACATTAAGTGGACACACATACAAATTCTCAAACCTCAAAATATTATTAATCACACAAGAGAATTAGATTTTATAATTTTACCTACTTAGGAAATTACAGAAAGAAATAATTTAAATAAACACAAAAGGAAATAATTTATATATGCATTTCTATAATGACTAACTTTTGTGTGTATGTGCAGAGTTTTCAATAGCTCTTTGTAAACCCTCAACATCTCCATCTACACCACCCTCTCTAATGATGCTTTCCCTCTAGTATGCTCAAAGGAATAATACTCCTATGCCCACCTCATCATACTCAAGTAGTTAGATCCTTTCACATGATAATCATAAGAAATATTATATAAATGAAATAATTCATTAATATGCTTATAATGTAGACACATACATAAACTAGTTCATAATAAGTAATCATGTATTATCATCTAAACAATAAACATTTTATTTTCTTGAGATAGTATAAATCTCAATGTTGCTCAAAAATATAACCAAATCTTAATTTGTTAACTATATTTTCAATGGATAATCTACCAAATTTCTCTAATGAAGAATCAAGATGTAACATCCTTCACCACTAAAACTAGTCGTCACCCCTGATGATGCTTATTCCTAAACAAGTTATTAATCAAACACATTTCGTAGCATAGAAATAACATGATATACAATGTCAAATTAATCGAATAAATTTAAAATTACCTATATAACTCACCATAGTTCCTTTAAATTTCACTATTCTTGGTGTATTATTCCTACAAGACCATGTTCAATAACATTTCCTTTTATGCAAAGAAGGTTTGTGAGTATTAATTTAATTGACTCTATCTTGACCACCTTGACATCCATAATCATCAAGATAAATCTATATACTATAGGACTGACCACTTCTGTTACCTTGAAGGGTTCCACATATCTTAGTCAAAGATTACTGACTTCTCAAAACACATAATATGATCATACAAGCCAAATTAAATGACCATGGAGAGTTTCACAAAAAACATCCAGCCCTCAAAACATCTCCCTATCTTATAGATTGTTTTTAACTCATCTCAAAGAAACGTAATTAGGGAATCTAACAAGAATAATGTGTATATGTTAATATTATCGCTACTCCATGTAGCTTCATATAAGAATAACAAGTCAATACTGTCACTACTCCATATAACTCTTGATAGGTATGATGATGAATAGGAATGGTAAATATAAGTATATAAAAAAAATTAAATACTCATCCATATGGTACCCCTATCCATCGTATACATGCATATGTCCATATGACTAAATTTGATAAGTTTTTCCTATCAAATACCAGATTCAACAAGTCCATCTATCGATCTAACTCAGTACCAATAATCTGACTTAAGGTGAGGCTAAATTGGATACTTTACTATCATTTAGAATTCATGTTCACTATTCACCACTCCTTTAGGTCCTCATGACCTAATGATCTCTAAAATGTGCACAATAATTTTCAAATATTCACAATTTTATACTAACAAATCAATGAAAACAAAGCTATATGCTAAATGATTTTATATGTATCCTCATACATACAACAAAAATCATACAATAAATCTATAATTTTATTAAGCTATTACTATCCATACATAACTAGGTACCATATTTCATAGCTAAACTTATTATATTGTGCTCATGATTAAGATAAAATGACATGATATACATAGGTCAAGAAGCACACCATTATTTTAACATTATAAGGGAATAAATGAAACAATATCTTCTTACTTGCTCAACTAGCATACAACAAGTTAAATGCTTTTTCCATCTCCTAGATTGGCAAAATGTTTCACACCTCTTATACCCTACTTGATTCTGGTGAAAGGTATAAAATATCTCTTTAAAACAACATGCTTTAAGAAAAAGAGATCACTATCAATTTAGTCAAGGGTAAATAACATCATACTAATTGTAATCGACTTATAATCCTTAGTATATAATTTAATTTATAAATCGAGGTTTGCCACCTTACATGGCCTAAAAATCATAAATTAAATCAAGTAGTGACTCTAAAGATTCAAAATTTTAAAGTAGAAAGCTATCATCTCAAAAAATCCTATTGACCCTCCCAAGGTAAAAAGAAAATACCACAACCTAATGTTGCCCAAACACTATCTACTTATCCAATCTTGTAAGTATGGTATCTCAATATACTTCCATAATTAGGAGAGATATATGCCATCATAAATATGTGTTCATCCATCCATTCCTACAATTTATCTTTCACCAAGAGTAAAAAAATATTCTCTAACAAATTTTCAATGGAGAATAGTCAAACAACATTCAAAACAATTCTCATTCAAGAGAATATTAAATAAACATTAATCATATATGACTCCTTTCATTAAAATCACAATAATATCAAAAGAGAATAAGATAATAATGACTCATCTATAAACCGACTAAGAGGGATGACACCACATATGTTAAGAGCACAAATTCCATAAACAAATCCTAACACAAATTAAATATCAAGCAATATAGCTACACTCTACTAAGAAGAATTTCCACCGCCTTAGGTGGTACTAAAGGAAAAATGGTCTTATAAGATTTTCCACTCCTAGTATTTCTAAATATAGACAAAAATTAAAGCATATATTTTTTAAATAAGAAGCATATTGAGCTTATCAATCACTCATAATAAAAAAATCGTGAAGGTGACTTGATAATCAAGAAAAGGTATAGTCACTCTCAAGGTGTTTATTTAAGTGATCAAACTGTGATAGAAAACTTTTGTCCAAAACCCATGAATGTGTTATATACTCATCTCCCCAAACCTTGAATACTACCATCACCAATGGGACACTTGATGACTGATATCCTAAACAAATTTAAGTAATACAAGTGCTCTTAAGGGTACACACTAGATGTACCACACATATTTTATGAATGTCACAAAACTCTAATCATGGTGTAACATGGTTCGACACTGAGAGAGACAAGTCAAAATTCTAGTGTAATACTTCCTAACACTAGGTTCACATCGATGGACAATAGACACTAAAATGTTAATGGAATCATTAGGTTCTAGAGTTCGAGCCAAAAATTTGATACCACATGTAGCAACCACAAAGGGTTAGACATAGAAATACGTGAGATTTTTTAATTTATTTAACACATATACCAAATATAGATTACATAAAAAGAGTCTATAGAGACCAATTTTTTTTCAAAGGTGATAATAACAACAATAATTAATACATTACATAATACTGATCTCAAATATCATCATAGTACACAACATAATGTGAATATAGAAGTCACAAAACTCCAATCATGGTGTAACATGGTTTTGCACTGAGACACCACAAGTCCAAATTATAATGTAATACTTCATGAGAGTAGGTTCACACTAATAAACAAAATATACTAAAATGATAATGGACTCATTAGGTCCTAGAGTTTGATCCACAACTCTGATACCACATGTAACAACCGTGTTGGGTTAAAGATAAAAATAATTGAGATAACTCACAGGGATACAAGTTCTATTAAAGGTACACACTAATTGCCTCATACACATTCTACAAATGTCACAAAAATCCAATCATCATGTAACATGGTTTTGCACTAAGACACCACAAGTCCAAATTCTAGTGTAATACTTCATGACACTAGGTTCACACCAATGAATAAAAGACACTAAAATTCTAATGGAATCATTAGGTCATAGAGTGTGATCCACAACTCGGATACCACATGTAAAAACCATACTAGATTAGACATAGAAATGCTTGAATATTTTTTAATTTAACATATATACCAAATATAGAGAATGACAAGAATACATAGAGTTCAAAAACATTTCATAAGGTGATAATAACATTAATAACTAATACATTAAATAATACTGATCTCTAATATCATGAGAGTACATAACATAATGTGAATATAGAAAGTAATTACATTAAATCAACTACAACTAAAATAAGTCTATAGCCCCTATTTTTGATTTACAATAACAAGTAATTACAACTCAATGATAAATACAATATAGTATGATGTACATATAAATACATGACTCCCTAGAGCATGAGTTCCCTAGACTCTCTAGTATTTGTGGTAATCTCAAGTGTCATCTCAATAGTAGTAATGTTGTGGGGAGGGAGAGCATCATCTAAGTACTTTACCACACTAACCATGGACTAATGATCTGCCACACTAATCCCATCAGGGAATGACCCTCCCTTCATAGATGAGTAGATAGTGATGGTGTAGGAATTTAGAAAGACTAGCAAGTACCTATGTGCTATATGATTCTAAACTAAACATGTAGTGTATCATAGAAAAATTTTCTATTTAAAAATATCACACTAACATGTGAACCACATTGAATAAATTATAATATTTTACTAAACATACTTTGTCTCAAAGATTTACTAATAAAAAATGATAATAATCTAAATCAATCAATTTCACACACACAACTTGATTGAACTACCTTAATCTAACATTACAATGCCAGTAAGTTAGTGAATTTCATCTCATTCCTTATAATGCATTTACAATCTAGATTGGTCAAATGTAATTCAACCACAAGAATCATCAACTTACATCCTACTAGAAAATTCATCATACAATATGTTATATAAAAGAGTAATAACATCATATGTTTAGTCCATCAAACATATGCATGAATCTTTCATTAACTTATATCCCATATTATAAATAATGATTACAAATATACCATCTAGGTAAACATATAATTTGATAGTACACTACAAGTAGTATAATTAGTTTTTTATTATCTATACCTTATGGTAACCTATATTACCACAGTTTGGTGTTCTAAGATTATCTACCAATTTTTTTCACAATCAAACATATGAAATAGTGTTAAATACACATAAACATAAGAATTATATAAGAAAAAATATATAAAAAAACAAATCATCATTCCCACGATACATAATTACATATTAACATAATATTTACTAAATTCTCAGAGTTTGCATGCACATATACACAAATCTATCAATCAGAAAACACACATTATCCACAATAATAGATAGTATTTATATAGTATACAGATAATTATAGTTATGAGCTAGGTATAATAGCTATAGTAAGTACCACTTGGGTACAACATACTTTTATACTATATTTCTTTATGATATCCCATACTATCATAGGTTTCTAATTTCATAACAACATATAAGCCAGCTTATGAATTTCAAAACTCAACTAGCCATGTAGATAACAAGTAAATAGTAAATTATTATACCACCTAGGTATAATCTACATACAAACATACCAAGCTATCTCAACATAAAAATATGCATGACGACACATCATTATGCACTTAGTGTAATTACATATTTAACACACTCATAATATGGAAATTCACACAAGTATTCCATATTGAATAAATAAGACAAACAATCATTCATATTATTAATTGTGAGTCAGATAATTCATAAATCCCATTATGACTATGTAGCCTAACTACTCATTGATTTTAGGAGCTTGTTCTAAGGCTTATAGATCATTATTCCTATGTAACTGAATGACTTAAACAAATAATCTAAGCAACTAAAGGTATAATCTACACATACAAACACTAACACATCCTAATATACACCACATCAAGATATTTCAATGTTATGCAGTTTTTAAACCACAATTCAGTGTTTAAATTGAAAATATTGAGCATAGAAATCAGCTAATGAAGTAGTTATACCTAGACACGCTTATTGTAGACAATTAGAAAAACTAAACTTCATTTTTCTAAAACACAAGTAACCTAATTTTAAAATCAATTTATATTTTATGGTTAATAAGCAATCACTTGCTAAACAACATAATCATTCCTTTCAATTTCCCCTTAATGTTTCACCAGAAAATAATAGTTAAATAAATCTGCCCCATGTTTATAATTATACAAATAGTTGTAACTAAATATATTATCAAACTCCTTGCAATAGTTTTCTATATAATAAAAGATCTAAAAGTTCCTCAAGGTTTAACTCACAATAGAGAGTATCTATATTCCACCATTCAACTCGTATGAATTATCCACTCTATGTTTGACAATAACTATTTAATTAGTCATGTTCTAAGAATCAAAATATTCCATAATTGTTTTATATCCTAAGTGATATATATATATAGTCTAGTTAAATACATATATCTAATTTAATAATAGGAAAATACATATATATTCTAATGGAATATATATATGAAGATATGAACCATGGTTTTTACTAGGTTAATAACCAAACTCAATGGTAAAATAATATTCAAATAAGTATGAATATTTACTATGGTAAAACATTTGGTGGCTATATCATAATGAGCTATTGGTAACCTAACTCATGTTACCACATGTATTAATAACTTTATTAATATATATCAACATTTACGTTCTTCCACTATTAGTATATATTAGTAGTTATATTTAATCTATGCTTGATATTGGGTACAACATTATATGTCCAATTTTATATTATAATATTACATTACCAAGTTAACTTTATACACTAGAATAATTTGATGTATTGAGGTTCCCAAAGCCTTGATAACCAATCATAAATTATTAACCAACTATGTGTGGGTCTCCCTCTACCCTTGCTGTCAATTCATAATAACACAAAATCAAATATGTATTGACCAATGTGTAATGAAACTCATGATGGAATGGAAGAAAGTCAGTTTCATGATATAATTGTTAAATGCAAGAAATATAAATGAAGTGGCTCATAATCCTAGAAGGAAGCATGACCATTGTGTGTGTGTGTGTGTGTGTGTGTGTGTGTGTGTGTGTGTGTGTGTGTGTGTGTGTGTGTGTGTGTGTGTGTGTGTGTGTGTGTGTGTGTGTGTGTGTGTGTGTGTGTGTGTGTGTGTGTGTGTGTGTGTGCACGTGTCATATTTAGACATGAATATAAATTCATATTTGTAGTATGTTGTAAGTGCAGAGGGGATTTCAAAGTCTATTGAAATCCTTGCCTGAAATGAAATGCAATTTTGCTTATGTTGAAACAACTAAGATAAATAGAATGGAGGCAGTGTTGCTCATGGGTTGAGTTAAAGAAAATAGAAAAATAGAACTTGATATGGCAATAAATCAAATTTAAAAATTAACTAAAATAATACTCAACTCATGTAGTTATACAAATCACCTAGCATCTCTAAATATTTGAACAATAGTGGGGTGATGCTCATTAAGCCTAGCTAAAACGTTATCAAATTGCTTTCACCACACACCAAACTATATAGGCCATAATGCCCTACTAGATTAAGACACCAAGATTAAACCCATTGTAATTTCCCTCAAACTACTTAACATCTACCTCACTGTATCCATAAATTAGAATTAATTGCTGCATTTTCATGACAACATAATTCTCTAAATTTTAAAAGTACAAAGTTAAAATTTTATGACTGGGTTTTGCTATTGTCATAAGTAAATTCCCATATCTTAACATTGCTAGTCATTTTCTCAATGGAGGCATTTTGGGTTAATATTTTTCCAAAAAATCCTTCCCTCAAAATTCTTCTTTGTCAATTGTGTAATGCATGTCAAATCTTAGCAATGTCTAAATTTTAAAAAGTTTGCACCATGATTTATTAAAGAAAACTAATGACAAAACCTTCACGGTTTGTATAATAGCATTTGAAGTTTGTTAATAATTGATCCACTAGAAAAATACTAGTTTATCTGCTAAATGGTAAATTTTATAATGCCTTTTCCTTTGAAGTATAATAACAACCCTATTATTATAAATTCTTTATTATATATTTAAATGTCAACATTTATGTTGACGAAACAACTCAATATTGTGAAATATTCTTTCTCAGATACCTCCACGCTCTCCACGCTAGCCATTGGGCATCTTAATCAAAAGAATCCACATAAAATTTAAAATTAGAGACCAGGGATTGAATCTTGATAGCCATGGCTATGTGTCACCCCATTCGTTGGTCATTCTCCCATTAGATATATGCGCCCTCTATTTCTTATATAAATCTTTTTATTCAATGTTTCCCTTTCTCTTTGAACACACACACACACACACACACACACACACACACACACACACACACACACACACACACACACACACACACACACACACACACACACACACACACACATACAAATAAACACACACACACACACACACACACACACACACACACACATATATATATATATATATATATATATATATATATATATATATATATATATATATATATATATATATATATATATATATAGACACACACACACACACACACACACACACACACACACACATACATGTGTGTGTGTGTGTGTGTGTGTGTGTGTGTGTGTGTGTGTGTGTGTGTGTGTGTGTGTGTGTGTGTGTGTGTGTGTGTGTGTGTGTGTGTGTGTGTGTGTGTGTGTGTGTGTGTGTGTGTGTGTGTGTGTAAATTTATCTTAAAATTTCAAAATCAAATTATCTTGTGTGCTTACTAATATTTTTAGGTTTGTAAACTTATGCATGTTTCCACTTAAAGTGTCAGAGACATGATTTGCCTAGTTAGGCTAGAAACTGGTTATTGAAATATATATATTTCAATAACCAGTTTCAAGCCTAACTAGGCAAATCATGTCTCTGACACTTTAAGTGGAAACATGCATAAGTTTACAAACCTCAAAATGTTAGTAATCACACAAGATAACTTGATTTTATAATTTTATCTAATAAGGAAATCAATGAAAGAAATAATTAGAACAAACACCAAAGGCAATAATTTTTAAATGCATTTCTATAATGACAAACTACTATGTGTGTGTAGGGTTTTTTCCAACTCTTTGTAGAGGTTAAACATCTCCTTCTACACGACCTTATATGATGATGTTATCCCTTGGGTATGCTCAAAGAAAGAATTCTCCTATGTCCACCTCAGAATACACAGGTAGTTAGATCCTTTCACATGATAGTCATAAGAAATATTATATAACTGAAACAATTTATTATTATGCTTAAAATGTTAACACATACATAAACTAGTTCATAATAAGTAATCATGTATTATCATATAACTAAGCAACATTTTTTTTTTGAAATAGCATAAATCTCAAGTTTAGTCAGAAATATAACCAAATTTGAATTTTTCAGCTACAGGTTTCGATAGATAATCTAGCAAATTTGTTTGATGAGGAATCAAGATGTAACAAATTTTATAATTTCAAGAAATTGTAATTTGCATTTTGACTTCCAATCTCCAATAGGTAGCTTTGTGTATTAGAAATAGGAAAGTGAAACATGAGGCATAATTTGTAACTTTGAAAGTTCCAAATTGCAATCAGTGTTCTTTTTTATGTTATGTTTGATGCATGAGAAATGGAGGTTGAAAATCATTTTGCATGTTTGTAAGTTGAAAATTGTATTCTAATCTTCAGTTTAGATAGGGAAGGTGTTTGGAAAAATGTATAGCTACATTTGTAATTTACATCTTTGCAAGTTGCAAATTATGAGTGGGATTCCAATTTTTGATGGTTGTGAGTTGAGTGGGAAGTGGAGGTTGGAAAGAAATTTACAAGTTTGTAAGTCAAAAATTGCATTACAATCTCTAATTTTTGTTATATATGTGTAAAGTGGGAAGTGAAGGTCGGGAAGAAATTTATGAGTTTACAAGTTACAAATTCCATCCAAAACTCTAATTTATGCTAGCTTGGGAGAAAAGGGTATCTAAGTCATTTTAATGCCTTCTTCCAAAAAATTAATTAGTTTCCATTAGGGTACTAGATATTTTGATATTTTTGAGATAAAAATATCCACATTTTTGGTGACCTCTACGAGGTGATTGCCTGGTAATTACTTTCTTTAGGTATGGAGATATTTTAAGCTTAGAACACATTAACTAAAGAAGGAAAAAACTAGGCTTTTGCCTAAATAAGAACAAAACTAGGAAAAATAGAATAAATGAATGAAATAAAACTCCTAATGAGTTGACTTGTGCAAAATCAATTATTGGAAGAACAACTAAACCTAATATATATAATACTTTTTGTAAAAAAATCCAATCTGAAAAACAAGATTTGAGGTATATCCAATTGATTATGATAGGTAACTCTGATCCATCAAGCTTGGATAGCTAAAATTCATTTGCTCCTTTGCATTGAGTTATAATGTATGAACCATTCCATATTGAATCAAACTTCATGTGCTTAGCTGATTTATCTCTTTTCACATCCCATTTTATAACCATGTCTCCTTCATTGAAGCTCCTATAAGATGATTTTTTTGTCAAAAGTTCTCTTTATTTGAGCCTGATTTTCTTCTAGAACTTTCATTGACTAGTTTTGACTTATCCTAGTTCCATGAGTTCCACCAATCATATTATCATTTCATCATTTTCAATCAATTCCAATTGATTATTGAGTTCTATAAATAATAACTCAATTGAAATAAAAACTCTAGCTTCCCTTTCGTATAGTAACATGAATGGATAATTGCCATTGGATCTCTTGGGAGTGATCCTCTTAGCCCATAGTACCAGTTTTAACTTTGGTGCCATGTCTTTTGGTTATCTTCAATCATCCTTTTGATAATTCATATGATATTTTTATTGGTATAATCAGCCACTTCATTAACCTATGGGTAATAATTAGATGACGTGCTCAGGTATCATTATGTCTTACAACCCATTCACTCACTTGAGTACCCACAAAAGCTTTGGCATTATCATAAATAATGTTTTTACGAACAACAAATATTGTGACAATGGCATCCATGAATTTTAGGATATATCCATATGTAGCATCTTTCATTAAAACTATTTAATTCCATCTATTGAAATAATCAATTTATATAAGGACCCATTTATGTCTTGCACTTGATGTCGATTGATGATGCCAATGAAATACAATACCCATTGGGAAAATGGTTGGTCAATTTGGATTGGTTTGAGAGGGAGAGCTATTATATTTGCTTAGCTATAAATTAAGAACACTTCTCATGATTACTTTCCCATTGATGGGCATATTTGAATATATCAGGCTAATAATAGTCCCCTTTCATTATTTTGATAGCCATGGTTCTTGCTGAGAAATGTCCCCTTGATGGACCACCATGAAACTACTCAAGCACTTTAGGAATTTGACAATGCTCAATGTACCTCAGCATGAATCCATTCATATATATTTTAAATAATTCTTTATCAACAAGAACATAAGGAATAGATTGGAGTCTAAAATACCATTTCTTGGACAGATGTAAATCATATAAATACTCTCCAGGCTGTAAAAATATAGTCATGTCATAGATATAGTTATTGAATAGAGGTAGAGTGACTAGTTGGGATGTATTTGAGCATATACTACATCAGATACTGCCTCAATGGTTTCTATATGAAAGGCCAAACATTCATATAATCCCTTTCCTCATAGAAGTTTTATAATATTGATGTTTATGTCATATTCCATGACCTTTATGACCCATCCCACTCTTTTTAATTTGTTTCACACCTCAGAAGGAACTCTTTGACACTATGGTGACTAACCATAAGATGAATTTTATTACTGGGAAGCATATGCTTGAACTATTAGATATATTTGATCACAACATATTCTAAATTTTCCACAAAATTATGCATTTCCTCATAATCCTTCAAGGATTGATTAAATAAAAATATGAAATATTCCAACTATTATTTACTATGTTAGGTTATAATAGGTGAGATGCTACCTTACCCTACAAACTCATAGAAATGAAATATTTCTCATAGTTGGGGTTCACCAGGGTAAGAGCCCAAGAAAGAACTTGCTTCATGGCTTCAAAACAATATTTTATTTCCTGTGTCTAGCTTAATGTGAGACCCTTCTTAAGTATGGAAGTAAGGATCTTGGCCCTAGAGGTAAAATTTTGAACTAACCTTCTTAAAATGTTAAACTTTCCTAGAAAACTTTCTAACCACTTTTTATGGCTTAGGAGTGATAGTGTAGATATATCACTTATTCTCTCTTGGTCTATGCAAGACCCTCTTTTTAAATAATGTGTCATAGTATTTTGCCTTAATGAACTATGAAAACTAACTTTTTTGGATTGAGGGAAACTCCAAATTATTAGCACATTTCAGAAAAAATCTAGGGTGAACCATGTGCGCATTAGGATGTTTTGAATAAAGAGTGATGTCATTTAGGTATACCAAGATCTTATCATTTATGAAACCTATAAAATACATATCCATAGGTATTTTGAATGTCGGATTAGATTTATTAATACTAAAAGACATCTTTTTATATGAATGTGTTCCCTATTTTGTAGTGAAAGTAGTTTTGAACTAGTCTTGTTCTTGCACTAGGATTTTGTTATATCCAAAATAATCATCTAGAAGGGAAAACCATTCAGATCTTGATAAATTTTAAATAATTTTCTAAATGGGTAGAAGGGGATAATAATGCTTTTGGGACACTTATTTTAGGTCCTTGAAATCTACACAAACTCTGATTTAACCATTCTTTTTCCTTATAGGGACCAAGTTAGCAACCCAAGATGAGTGTTTGATAGGGAAAACGCTATTAGCTTCTATCAGTTTTGATAGATCATTCTTTATCAAAGGTTCAATTTTTGGATTTATTGGTCTTTGTTTATGTCTACTAGGCTTGGTATTTTGGTCAAGCTATATTATGTCTTGGGATAAGCTAGGGTCAAACCTCCTTAGATCTTGATAACTCCAAGTGAATTTATCATCATAATCTTGATACAACTCAATAAAATTCTATTTCTCAGAAGCATTACATAACTTTCCAATTCTCAATGTTTTTCCCTCTGAAATGTCAGCTACCTCATAGTCTTCTTCATTGACTATAATATTACTATTTTCACCTTTTAGATGATCATCTTAGTTGAATATACTCCCTAAAGTAATAAGGACCAAAGGTAATTTTTTTTCTTCAACCAAATTATTTTTATCTCCATATTGGTTTTGGAGTGTTGACTAGTTTCTATCATAGAATTTAGCTTCCTCTCTAAAAAAATCATAATTTGTTGATCACTATTGAAGCTTTGCTAGTTGGTTGCATTATCAATATTACATGGAATTACTATCAACTTTATATGTTGGTTATTTTTCTTATTTATTTCTTCAAGCTAGTTATACTAGGAGCCTACCAAGGCCATATAATCAACATCTTTATTTTATGTTTTTGCTACCGCTTGAATGTTTAAAGTGATAAAGTATTGTAATAGGTCACAAACCCTATGTTTTTAAGATCTCAACAGATTATTCTTGGTTATGATTTTAGATCTTACTTGGTGAACAATTAACTCACTATCAACAAATACTTGTAGTGATTTTATCCCTCTTTCCTCAGCTAGTTGGAGACCTCAAATCAATGATTCATATTCAGTTACATTGTTAGTGAAATTGAACTAAAGTCTAAAAGAATAAAAATAAATCTTTTTTTAGAGAGATTAAAATAATACTTGTACCTACAACATTTATAATTATTAAGAAATCAAAGAATAGTTACGACATTCCTTAAAGATCCTAGGCTGGTTTCACAAGATTCAGAATAATTGCATCATTTTCATGAATGCAATATGTATGCAACCTAGTTTCTTATACTTAGTCATAAGGATTAAATTAGATATTTAATCTCCATTCCTATAGAAGAGTGTTTGGAATATATTTCATGGTTGTTGTAAATTCTTGATCAAGCTCCTCTTCCTGATCTGCAATGTGTAATCCATCTCCACAGGGATATGAGTGTATGGCTCAATATGGTCTTTAGTGATTAAATTAACCCTTATTATTATTCTGATTCTATATCATTTCCTAAATAACATGTGAGACCATTCATTAAGTAGATACACTCCCATTTTTATAATGAAGTCTTAGGAAAGGTAGATAACAAAATAGGGGGAAGATCAATAACTAAAATATATTGGGAAATTGACAAGCTCGAACCTGCATAAATAGTAAAGTTTAAACCTTTTATAGTTATAAGTATTTGACCAACCTTCCCATTCAATTGAATAAATTTTGAGATAGGTGTATACTTAATACTAAGAGCATCATCTATTTTATTGGGCATAACAGAACTGCTAAACCTTAATTCTACCATGTAATTATGGATGAGATGTTTCCCAACTATGAGTGAAAGGTAGAAAGTATTAGCATTAGAATTTTTGTTTTTTTTGGTGTCAGTTTGTGGTCGAGATAAACTAACTACAAAATTACATCCCTTAGTTATAACTTTGTCTATTTTTTAAATATTTTTCAAAGCTTCTTATAGCAAGTACATTTGTACTAGAATGGACATTACTTCCCACATTGTGATATTTAAATTAGTTTTATTCATTTATTCAACAATACTGAAAGGAATGTTACCAAACATTTTTGGTGCCTTTATGGGAGCTGTGTATTCTTTTATAAGATTTTGGGTTAACAATTTTGATTTTGACTAGCCTATTGGCATATTTGGTGGGCTTTATATTATGTTACCTTTTGTAAATTATTTTACAACTTTATAAGTTGTAGTTGGTTCCACCTTGGGGGATTGAAAAATTTATATTACCCTTTTATTTTAATGTGTATTTTCTTCCACTAAACCACCAACATTGAATAACTCTTCATCTCGATTTACACCACAAAATTCTTCTTCTTACTAGTTCATAAGAGTATCTTCATTTTGAGTAGGTTCCTATGTATCTTGTTAAGAAGTGGATTATTCTTATTATTCTTAATTTTTTGATATGCTTTGCACCATCAAAGCTTCATTGATAACACCATTATGCCATTCATTCTAATTATTTTATTGAACATGAGGATAACACCCGTTGTATTCCTAACCCAAGTTGTGCTTAATAGGTACAATAGCTTTGGAAGAAGCTAGTATAGGTAGAGCATGGATATTTAGAGGTTATACTTGCATTTTTTGAATTTATTGCTGTGAATTTCCTTGGTATGGATACCTATTGGGTTGGTATGTTTGGTTAAATTACTAATAAGGCCTTTAGTTATGGGATTATTGCCTTTCCTTTCTATTGCTACCAACTCATTATTAAAGATTTTAAACAGTGACTTGACCTCATATAAATCAAAAGTATGAGAAGGAATTAAATTTGGTGCTTTGAATGCAGTGGTAATTTAGGAAATAATTGGTTGTGTAGGAGACAATTCCTAAAATAGAGGCATTGGTGGCCTTGGGCAATTTTCTCTGCATGAATTAGATATTTTTCTGATCTTATTGAAATTTCATAGGCATTGAAGTTTATGGTGACACCTATTGATTGAATCATGATAGCTATATCACTATTTAAATCCCGTAATTAATATAGGAAAGCATTATTTGGGTTTGGCTTGACCAACACTAGAATTCTATTCCATGTCTTTGTAAAGGGGAAATTAAAATCACTCATGAACTCGTGAGGAGCTTGCTAAATAATAGATAGTTGTTCAACTAGGGAGAGGTGGTCACTCCTATTTTTCAATTTCATGTATAGTATAGTTACTAAGACATACCAAACATGGATGGAATTGGGAGGCATGCCTTTGTACCATTGCAAGGCTTTACACGTAAAAGAGGAGAGAATAGTATGATTGAAACATTATCTTCTACTACTTTGTGGAATATTAAAATATTATCAATGTCATATATATGTTCCATTGGAGTGGTGAAAGTTTCACTAGTAAAATATGAAATGGTTTTCATAGTCAAGGTGGGTATATCATTATACTGGGCCAATTGAAGTGAGATGCCTCCATTTAAGGGCATGAAATTTTGATTTTTTAGAGCCATAATGGGAGATATAAAACTAAAATGTGTATTTACAGGAGATGCAAATATATTTTGAAGATATACTCTAGTGTAAGGTATAAGTAATCTTGATTTTTTTATGGAAATGATTATTCTTTCAAGTTAGGTTTCTTACCTTTAGTATATTATTTTGTTTCTATCTTAGGCATACATAAACCTATATTTTTTGAATACGTAAGTTAGTGGAGTCACCAATTGATTTAAAAAGGTAGACAAGGCTTTTACAATGCTTACTGATAAGATCATCAATAGTTTAGTAATACTTTTTGGGTCCCATCAGGCATGCTAAAACTATTACCATATAGATTTTGCATCCATCTTTTTGTTGTAGAATACTCTAAAAAAATATAATGATACAATGGGAGCACCTCCAAGATATATGACCTTGGTGAATTGAGGTGAACCTCTAGATAATGTCCTATTCCTTTCACTAAGTTTAGTGCAACTGATAAATTACCGATTCATGTGAAAACTCTATTTCTTAGTGATCTTGCTTTTATGCTAGGGGTTTACTGTGAGGAAAAGAGTTTTTAGAAATAGATTTGTAAATTTGGAAATGGTGTTTGCATGACATACTTAAACTAGATTTTAATTATCATTTTCCATGAAAACAACATAATAATGGATATATTGATATCTATTAGAGCATAAACTCGTACAAATATTAAACCAAAGGTAGTATTGGGTATTCACTAGATAAGGAATAGGATTGTATATTTTTAGTCAAACAATCTCTCCAAAAGGGAAAATAATAGCACAAATGAAATTTTGTGATTGAAATAAGAATGAAAACATTCAAAAATTTGACAAATAACCTTGAATATACAAAGATAAGAAAAGACAAGGAAGGTAAATCTTCAATCTATTCTCATTCTCTAGGTTACAACATGTAGATCAATTATTCAAAATGAAGAATAATTTCTCTAATAAAAAAAGATGAATTAGCTACACCATGGTTCCCATATTAATACAAAATATCCTCATGAAAGAGATATATTTAACAAAACTCTATGCCCAATTAAAGAGCAAGTAGAATCTAGAAACCTCATGCAAAAGGGCATGATCTTTAGTTGGAATGGCATCATTGGAAAATTAAATGGATGGAGAAAGGAACATCATTGGCAAAGTAAATGGATGGAAACAGGAACATGCAACTACTGGGCATTCTGAAACTATTAAAGAAATGGATTAAACTTGTTTAATCTTCATGAAACATTATCATGTTGTTTAGTTGATATGTTTTTATCTTCTTCATGCAATGAGGCGTCAAAAATGAACTCATTCTTAGAACAACAGAAAGCTTTTAGATACTTTACGTTATTTTAAAAAAAACCTAATTTGCATTTTTGAATTAGGACTTTTACAACATTTTAAGTCATTTGATTTTGATAAAACTGAAATTGTAATTTATAACATGAGTTTTTACATGATAATTAACTCAAACTTTGTCAAAAAGGAATGTGTAATTTACAAGTTTGATTTTCAAAACTTTTCAACCTATCAAAACGGAACATGGAAATTAAAAGTAGCTCTTTCCTTTAAAAGAACTGTCAAAATGTTAGTTACGATTTTCAATCTATAAATTTATAATATTTTTATGATTAAGGAAAATAATATACAAAATATATTTGATTGAAATAATTAATCTACTACCATAACCTCTGAAGACTCTTCGTCCTTCTTTTCTTGTGTTTTCTTAATATAAGCATCAATTTTTTTAAAGATCTCTATGACATGATCTTCATTAAGACAAAATGAGTATAGGTTACTTATTTCACATTCTACAATTATGTCAGATAATTGCCTTAGTGAAACCTTGTATACTTGAATATCTTTTCCCATTTGATCTAGTGTATTATGATACTTGTTAAAATGGTGGATGGAACTCAAGTTGAAGGTTGTGTCCCATGCTAACACTCTCTCTCAACCACTCCTTTGAAATTATATTGAACTTCTTGTACTGAAAATATCTGGTCTTAATGATCTGTTACTTCACATGATATTTTATTAAGCAAATATTCAATGTCATAGATCATATTTATGACCTTATCATGCATATCTTTAGCTTTATTAATATTCTCCATGAGTATTATTATTCTAAAATTATATGATCTATCCAATTACTCTTGTTCTACATGATTTTTTAATATATTTTATACAATGAGGGTATCATTCTCAATCATGTCCACATCTTGCATCTTCGGGTAGATTAGGTTCAATATTTATATCTCTTCCTTGCATTTGCTCATTGATTTATTTAAAGATGCTCAACCATATTTTAGAGCTTGGCAGTATGCCATTGCTAATTCAATGACTCTATCTTCCTTTGAAATGAGCTCCTCTTCCTAGTCTTCTTTAACCATTCCCATGATACCAATCTCTATTACTGCATTAAGTGTTTCTCTATCGGAGATCTGAGTAATAAATTATATTGGTTGGGCAGCGGGCTTAATAAAGTTTTTTAGATGAATCATAAATTATTCAACCTTATTATTCAATTCATATTTTGTGACCTTGCCACTATTCATTTTATCAAAAAGAGAGTTAATTCTTGATTGAACATGATGTTTCAATTCCTCTCTTTTAGGATATCATAGGTGATGTTTGGATATTTGGTAATCCCCCACCACTATATCATCTTTTTGTTTATCTACTGGTAGGATTACAAACTCTATATAATTATTACCTATTGAATCATATAGTATTATTGATATAGTTATGGGATCTACCCTTGATCTCTTTGATTCCTCTGTAAGGCCAAAATCAAGTATGCTAGGGGACACCATCTGCATTTATTTGTTCCCACCATTTGAACTAGCCAACTTTATGTCGCATCCTATTGTCCTAGCACTACTAGAGATGAATTTGAAGTTGAATTTATTATATTGGTGGTTACGATTACAAGTGTTTTATATTTCACTGATATAGCTGATGGGTCCTCAGATGATGTTTTGGAAACCTCTTCCGCAGCTATGGATTGATTATCCATAATCATATCAATTATTTTCTTTGTTTCTAACCCCTCGATGGGGATTTGAGTTATTTTATAAATGGAGGAAATGGGTGTAATGGAATTGGATGTGCCTACCATGGGTGTGGGAAATGGAAGTTACACAAGTGGAGGGGTAGCCATGGGGAGTTAAAAAGGGAGAATATGTGGGATTGTGGAATCCAGATCCATGAATGAATCAATAAAAGTTATGCGGACACTCATGGTTGATGAGACAGTTAAGGTGACATGATATGAAAATTAGGAACTAGTTATCATAGTGATTAGGATGGCTATAAACATTATAGTGAAGATGATTAAATCCATAACTATGTACTGCTCTATGGTGTTAGTGATTAATGGGGTTGTGGTGGTTATTGGGGATGAGATGGAAGGAATTATGTAAGAGGGAAGTCAAATTATGGAATATGGAGGAATTATGGAAGAGGGGAATGGAAGTAAATTCTCATTATCTAATTATGTTGATTGAACTAATGATAATGGAGTTAATGGCAAATGAGATCTAGTGTGAATAAAGGGGGAAATTGTTTGAAGTGATGGTGGATTAGAGATAGGAGGAAGAGATATTTTAGCTAGTGGAATGATAGAGACAATGGGAGAAATTATTTTTTCTTCAATAGAAGTTGTATCTTCAACTGAAATTACTATTAGATAATTTGTTGCTACTCCTTAGCCACTACATTAATCTTCCTTAACCTTTTTCTTATGATTTCACTTGTGTGATACCACTGGCCTTTTTGCCTTTTTTTTAGGGATCCACTATTGAAACCTTCTACTATTTGTGTCACACCTTTCCCTTTGACCTCTCTTAATCTATCATAGATGCTCATTTTTATTTCATAACTTAACCTCATTGTTCCTAATCTAGTTCATTTTTCTATTTATTGCATTGATGATCCTATCCATTAATGAAAAAGACTCAGGTATGGACCACATAACTGGTGGAAGGGGTTGAGGAAATATCTTATTATCATATTAGACCTTTTCTACTAGAGACTCATCATGTACCAAGTCTACAGGGACTGGTGCCATGTTAAAAGCCTTGATCTGATCTAGGGTGATCTTAGAATAATGTTTAAGTCTCACTTCTTTTTCATCTTATAGGTCTTCTAAGTATTCTTCATAATAGGGACCATGAGAATATATTATGGTCCCCAATATACTAGTAATACTAACATTTACATCATAAAATGGCATTTCCTTGAGAGATATTAGAGTCACTTGAGTCATCTCAGGGTCTACACACTTGGATTTGGTTAAGGGATGGCAGGTATACCTCCCTATAATAATGGGTAAATGTCTTCATGCCTTGTTTTTTCATGATAACAATTATTGAGTCTCTGCTTGCATACCTTTGGAGGGTGTAAGAACAAACACTAAATCCTCCTATTCTGATGTATGAGTATATTGGGAATTGAATGAAATACGATCCCTAGTTTGTGATCTCAAAAATAGCAGCATCAGAAAGTCTCTTATTTTCTAAATCTTTGTCAAACATGACTATGATGCAATATATGAATGCATCATTTACTCTTAAGAAATGTTGGCTATGTACCTCAAGTGTGAGGTCAGGGTAATAATTGAAGAACTTATTAACTTGGTCAGGTACTATATTAAAACCTAGGAAGGCTCATCCCTTTGCTAGTATGTAGACCAGATATGAATTTATATATAACGGCTTTGTATTCTTCACTTCCATCAATTGTTTATGGATGGTTTCACTTATCAGCTAGGCAAATGGGTGTCCTGCTTATTTTGGTACATTACCCATATGAATTAGTACATCAAATCATGAAATTTTTTAGCATCGAGGTTGCAAGTGACTCTATGCAAAAGTATGATCAAGTCACACACTTCTTCCTTAAAGTCTATTTTGGCTAGTGTTTTGAGTAGTCTTGTAGCTATAGGCCTAGGGACTCTTAGGCATTGTTTATTGATGACCCTTACACATCTACTATTATTATCCCAGTAAAACTTTAGGGATAATTTAGGATTTATATTGAGATAACTCTCATATTCTAGAATCAATAACACTATTTCTATGAAGTTGGGGTCCAAGTTTAGAATCCCTTTTGGTCTAAGTTTAAAATCCTTTCTCTCTTTTCATTTAACACATCTCTCTTTTCCACATCATAGTGTTTTTCTAATATGAACACAAGGTCATGGCTATGCATTGATAAGGGGAAGGTTGCTCCCTATGGTAGTGCATAGTCGTAAATGCTCTGAATCTAATCATTTTTGAATTTAGCATTTATCTTTATCAAAAAATCACCTAGGTCTATGTGACCTAGGTCTATGTCCGTGATTTCATTGGTGTTGTATTCCAAGCTAAGTGGGACAGTAGGTCCCTTGGATTTGAATTTCATTACTTTCCTAGACATGGATTCTAGGGTATTTTCTATGGGAAAACTAACTATAGAGTTAGTGAGGTTTGGGGTAAAATTTATGGCAGACTTTGAGGTTGTTTTTGTAGATAAAATTTCCAACAGGAATTATTGTTGTAAAATGTATTTGCAAGGTCTGATGAAAAATTCTATTGGTTTAAGGTTTAGAATTGCATGTAAGATCATCGATGGATTTTAGAGTTGCAAATGCACTAGAATTATTTGCAGAGTTGTAGGGTTATAGTGAGGTAGGTGGAAACTCCGTAGGTTATAGAATTGTAATGTCAGGTGAAATGTCCATAGGGACTATGTAAGGAATGTCTATGGAAATATTCTGCTCTTTTGCACAAACACTAAGTTTATTAATGCAATGAAATAGAAGGAATGATTGAACAAGAACTTGATACTATAGACAACCCTTAAAATGACATTAGGAAAACAAACTAAAACCCTATATATATGCCAAGCAAAGAAAAACCCTAAAATTGCTACCAAATAGAAAAATATGGCATGCAAAGCTAGTTTTGAGAGTGAAAATGATTAATCAAAAGAACACAGGGAGTAAAAGAGGAATACCAGGCAAAGAGTGGCAATGACGATCAGTTCAAGGCATGGCATTACTTGGCATCATGTTGGGGTTGTGGTTTGGCTTTGCAGAGCTCCAATTTTGCACTTTGCACATAAACCAATGAATATTCATTGACCCATTTTGATTTATACAACCTTTGCAATTAATGCACCCTAGGTTGGTGGTTAGTGGGTATTCAAAACTTTAGAATCGTAGAGTAATTTGTGCATCATTGCAAGTTGTAAATTATGAGTGGGGTTCCAATTTCTGACAGTTGTGAGTTGGTCGGGAAATGCAGGTTGGAAAGCAATTTGCATGTTTGCAAGTTGAAAATTGCATTGGAATCTCCACTTTTCATCAAGTATGTGTAAAGCAGGAAGCGTAGATTGGGAAGCAATTTGCAACTTTACATATTACAAATTGCATGCAAATCTTAAGATTCTGCTAACTTAAGAAAAAATGGTATCAAGATCATTTTAAATTTTTATTAAAAAAAAATATTCCCTTAAAATACTAAATATTTTGATATTTTAAAACTAAAAATATCAACAATAACCAAAAAAAACTTATTTTTATAATATTAAGGTGACCCAAATACAATGAATATATCCTCTCCTTTATCAATTATAGAGTTCTTGAGTCAAGGTGTAAGATCCTATACTACACCTTGGACACCATCTATGTGGGAACTTTGTAAAAACGGAATCTCTTTTGACATACATTTCAAGGAAAATTAGAGTTAACCTTCATTAATTTTAAGGGACCCTTGAAGAATATTCGATGAGTGACTAGAAAAAGTGACTAACTTTAAACCTTCTTTATGGAAGGGCTACACCGGTAAAATTCCGAAATAAAACTTTAGAATGTAAGGCAGCTTCGCAATGTTGTCTGTATCATCCATTAGAGGTAGAAATCTGTAATTCAAGGCAACTCGTTGGTTTAATCCTTTATCTAAACCAACGCGTATCTGATTAATGATCTGGACTTATGTCTTGATTCCCAGTGACTTTCCGCGTTAAAAGTTGAAGTTGATTTTTAACTGAATGTACAAGGATTCACTATCATCGATCGCCTAATGTTAAAAGGAAGATAAGCGAGAATTTTCATAAAAAAGTTTATTCTTTAAAATAATAATACAAATAGACTGATCATTGTTATAACCTGTTGCAAAGATAACTCTAACATTTTAAATGATATCAAGAGAAGCTTAAATGCCATGGACATCCATTAGTCGGGATAAGGATTCAACAACAAAATTATTTAGAACATGAACGAGTTGGAACGAAACGTCGTCCATTTAATGTGTTTTGACAGGTCATTGTTAGGATGATAGCCCATCATTTTCATTGACATTACCAGGAATTTCCATGCAATGAACGTGCTTTGGTTAGACTAAAATTCGTCAACATGACATTTCTCTGACATGAACGTGAATTAATTAGATGCGTTACTAACCAGTTGGAAGGATTGAACAACAAAATCTTCTGAAGGTGAACTAATTAAAACAAAAAATATTACATTAAATGCGTTTTGATCACTTAAACAGCCTATAATTTTCAATGACATCAACAGCATTTTCAATGCAGTGAACATGCTTTAGTCGGGATAAAAATTCGTAAACAAATATTTCTGAGATATGAAAGGGTAAAAATTTCGTATATTTAAGGAGAGATAGTGTGGATAGCCCGGCTTCAATAGTCGGGTTGACCATGTCCTTTGCAAGTGTAAACGCCGCCGGAGCCCTTTGAAAGTGTCTTTTAAGAGGCCTACAATTTGAATTTGAATAGATTTGGGTTTAATTTGGACTTTGAAATTTCTGTCCACTTCACGTCCGGCTAAATGGCACCCGAGTTCATTGTGAAGGTTTTGGGCTGGCCAATTTCTAACCTTTTTTTTGAACTTTTCCATCGGGTGAAAAGTAACTTTACCTAAATTTTCAATGATTCCTATCTTATTGTATTGTTTTTCTCCTCTGTTTCTCCTCCTCTTTTTGAACAAGTTGATAAGATTTAGATTATTTAATAAAATTTAATAAATTGTATACTTATTAAAAAGTAGGGGGAAAGCACTCACATGCCAAGAAACAATAGAATTAAATAAAAAATAATAATATTAATAATTTGAGTTCACATGATAACATCAAATTTATTAAAAAGGAATTATTTTTGTTATACATACAATCATTGTTGTTTTTGGCAAGGAAAATTCATTTAAAATTTGGTCGAACAGTGGAAACCAAGAGAAGATTTTAGATATCTAATCAACGTCAATATCAACATAATCTTTAAGTTTTCAATCAACCATTGTTAACGATGTCATGTGCTAGAAAACCTTTCTCTGCTAATTAGTCAACGACTTCCTCTTTCTTTTGAAGACCTGGATTTCTTTATGAGTTCACTTATTTTTCATTTGCCGTACACCACATTGCACCTCTCGTGAACCCATTTTCGGTTCACTTGTTTACATTTCCACTACTTACAATCGGTTATGAATATTTTCTCATAATGTTTCAAACTTGTCCAATGCATTAGGAGAAGCGTGTACTTGTTCAATGCCTAGATTGTAATGACCATTCCTTTTGCAAGTACATCTTCTTGCTTTGGTAGCGATGAAAACGTTTACATTTTGTTATTTTTTACAGTGCTTAAAAAAGTAACCATAGCCATGATATTTGTTGTATTTGAAATTATAATAACTAACTTCTCATAATCAATCCCCTATAGCTATGACAATCCACTTAGATTTAAGTGAATGGCTTAATGTAAACCTTTATCAAAATATATTTCTACTGACTCAAGCACATGCAAGCAAATTTCCATTTTGGCTCAACACTATTGACGAAGAGGCTGAAAGTGATTTCAATGGCAGCCAAAGATATATTATCAGAAAACATAAGATGCAAGTGAGGATGTTTCACCCAAATAAGAAGTGTCTTAGGCATATCTTCAGATGGATTGAAACAAATGGATCAACACTTCAGAAAAAGTCTTTAATCTCATAAAATAAGGACCGCTTTTGAAAATAAAATCTTTGCACTCCTTTAAAAAAACAGCGTTAAATCCTCTTCCATAAAACCAGCTAAACAATTTACCCTTCAATAAATTTTTTGGATGGATCTCAATCCATTTATCAGTTGGTTTAGGTCTTCGCAAAACACCTATAAATTGCTTAATGAAAACTATCTTATAAATTGCCACAGCTTTCTTCCCTTTAAGGGCAGCATGACTGAGAACAATATCCGGAACTACAATTAACCTTTGTACAAAACGATGTAGAGGGGGTTTGGCCTCGGTTTACCGTCAGCGACTGCTACTATTTTTTTTGAAAGAAAATGTTTTAGCGTCAATGACAGCTCCATTTTCAAATGTAGGCCCTTAGTGCTGTAAAGATCCAAAGGATGGCCTTACTATCCATTTTTATCGGTTCTAAAAGATTTTTTTCTTTTCTTTTTAATTATAGATCCATTTTAGAGTTTTATATTTATCTATGTCTGAAGTGGAACTGAATTAAAATCTTGCAGCTGAATAGCACTTTTGATCTGAGGGTAAAACCAACATGACTCTAGCTCCACTACCACTTTTTGACCTCGAGACGTCAAAGCATAAATTCCATATACCATCTTCCTCTTTAATTGCGTTAGTTAGACAAGGTATATCAACACCCTCCTGATGCATATAATACACCACTAAGTCTGCTTCATCAACATTACTATAGGGATCGAATCCATGCGTACCAGCTTCCCATTCATCTAAGTACATGTCTGAAATGCCTTCAAAATGATCATGAGGCTCTTGTTCACTAACATTTTTATCCTCTTCAAATATGGCATATTTGACATTTGCAAGGTTAGGCATATAGTGCTCTAAATGGAACCTAGAGATGGGTTCTAACCGAACAATAACCTTAGTCACATATCTAGTTCTTAAAACCATGTATGACTAGTCAGAGGACAAGTAGCCACCTATCTTTGTATTAAAGTCTTTACATAGGCATAGGGAAAAATATTGAGGTAGGTCTACAACCATTACATTTTGAGTGATGACACAATTTGGGCAAGTTGCCAATATGATCTTAATGTCTTTCAAAATACTTATTATTTTATTGGGGGAGCCATTTAGTTGAAGAACACCTTTTTCATTAGGCACATATTTAATCTAAAGTTTATCTATTATAGATTGAGGCATAACTAAGGTTGAAGTACTTAAACCTATCATACAATTGTCCACTAAAAAGTCCCCTAAGATGACTGACAAATAGAAAGGAGGCGGTTTGACAACCTTAGGGGAATGGACAACACCATGAGCTTGACCTTGACTAGAAGCTTGACTAGGGACTTGGGTTTGGCTAGGTTGAATACTATTTATAAAAATAGAGTTCACCTTATCAACTATCTTGTCCAAATGAGAAGGCTTAGAGAGATCTTACTAAAGAATTTCTTTCTATCCTAGAATGGATAGAGCATCATAAATAGACATAGTGACATTAGTGTTTTTCATATGATCCATAATATTGAAAGGGAGAATAGTACCTTTGAACTATACCTTGGAAGTATAAGTATCACTTGGGACTTGAGTGACATGAGGAACAAGAGGAGAGTTCTACTTCTATCCATGATGTTGAAGTATTTATTGAGTTACAGGAGCTCTCACAACTATATATGAAGTATCAAGCTATTGAATGGCTTGTGGAGGTGTTGTGAAAGCCTTAGGTAGCCCCAAATTATTTCCCAGCATCTTCCTCTTAGCTCTTGTATTGGCTATAACTAGTTCATCAACCCCTTGTGTAGTCTATCCCATGTTTACTACCACATGCTCAAATATACGCTTCATTTTTTGAAATATTTTGCACATGGTCTTAGTTGGTGACTTACCCACCCTCCCTTACTATTAAATATAAGCTTCTAATGCTGTCTTGGAGGGCAAATTATTTTGATTCATTGGAAGGCCTTGTCTTGAAGGAGGCATTTTTTCAAACCCTTAGAATGAAGGAACATGCTACCAACTAGGATCCTTGTACATTTCTCCACTTTTAACCATTACCATCTCAATGGATTGACCTTTGGATTGTCATTGACCCTCTTTTTTTTGGGGATTAAGGCTCTTGAACTATAAGTAGTTCTAGTATTGTAGTTATTATAGGATCTACCTTAAGTGATTTAGCCTTGGGCTTGTTTATTTTATGGATAAGGGGGTTTATTTTAGGGTTAAGTATGGTATTGGGCTTGGTAGGGGCCTTGGTATGGCCTATAAGAAGTATATTGTTGTATCTCCAAAGCCACTAGCTTATTATTTTGTACCTTCAACAAGATCTCAATATTTTCAAATTTATCCACTTGATTATGGTCAAGTTGGGCTTGATTATTTAGAGCGGGTAATGAAGACATGTTAGGTGGGGATGGATAAAGCTAAGAGAAAACTGGCATGAGAGGTCTTAGCATAAGTTCCTTGCTCATATCGAATAATTTTCTGCCCTTATAACTATTTAGTAACTCCTAAGCAAATTTTTCCCACCCATTGATTGGATCATGAGTATAATTTCTGAATACAATGCTCTCAAATAATAAAGGAATGACTAATTGGGTGAGGGCTTGATGATGACATAGATCCTATCCCAGGTCTTTTGGAGTCTATAGTTGAAATCAACCATAGATTCTTGAGATGTCTGCTTGATTGAAGTGAGTTGTTCAACAAGTGATACATGGTCACTTCTATCTTCAAAATGTTTACATTGGCACTCACCAAAATCATCCCAATTATTAATCAAGGTAGGAGATAGACCCCTATACCATTACATCAATTTTCATTTCAAGGATATGGCTAATAGCCTCATGGATATATTTTCTTACGTACTATTATATACTGAATAAGTGTTTGCAATGGCAAATATGTGATGTATAGGGGTAGTGGATTTTTTCCTATGAAGTATGATAGACTATTTAAGAAGAAAGTAGGGATATCATCATAATTTTGAAGGTTAAGAGGGCTACCACCATTGAAGTGTATAAAATATTACATTCTGGCCTTTCCATTTGTTTAGGGTCAGAATGCTTAAAATAATGGGATGGCCAAGAGATAAATATTTATTTTGAAGATAAGGATTTGTCCTATTGAATCTTGATATTTTATATGAAGTAGAAGGTATCTCAATAAACTCAAAGGGAATACCTTGCTGACCTTATTGTAACCTTTTGCATGAGAGGTGTTGTCTGGATTATGCTATAAAATCTTCACATAGGGAATCTTTAGCTTTGGATGATGGCAGATGTATTCTTCTACAAGTAACTCTCCCTAGCTTCAAACTTTAACTATGCTAAAGAGAATGTCTTTGATGTCCCACCCAATGTGCCCAAACTATTGGGGGTCTCAATTGCACCCTAGTTGAGTAAGGAGATTGTTCAAGTCCTCTTACACAAATCTAATGCAACATGGGACTAACCCTAGGTTATGGTATACCTATGATAGGGTCAGACCTCTAAGATTTTTAATGAGGCTAGTTACTCTACTATGAAAATTTGGATCTCTCTTCTTAAAACATAATATATTGGGACAAAAAGGAGAGAAAATGCATGAATGAAAACCTCTTTTCAGTTTTTTGATGCACCAAGTGTTCAATGATCCACTCTAAACTTGGACACTTCCATGAATACTAATGAATCTAATAGAGACAAATATTGATCAAACTCTATGAAAGGGTTCCAAACATGAGTATTTTACATGAAGGTTGAAAGTGGCCTACAATTTGAAAGACATAAAGAGATAGGTCTAAGTAAGAATCTATGGAACTATGACACTTCAAGAGAAACCTCACTAGCTAATAATGCATACAACCTATAAGAAACTAATAGTTCTAAAGCAAGGCACATGAAGGACCTATAAATGATGAGTAAAAACAAAACATTCTTCAAATCTAACCTCAATAAGGTGAACTTAGACTTAAACTAGAATCTACAATTGTCATATATTTCTTCAAAAGAGTTTTACAAAGTGATTTTAGCATAGGTTTCCTATACCCAGCCAAGGGATGTAAATCAAGAGTCCAAAGCTAGTATTTATAGCTAGAAAGAAGGTAACAGAGAAAATAATTTTTAATGAAGGGGTCATTAGTGATCTTAATTCCACTTGGAGAAACCTCCACTACCATCCTTCTCAAGATATCCCCCACATTTATGTAATTTTACCCCTTTTGGTGTGATAGAGAATGTGAAAGTCAAGACTTAGTTGTAGTAATCAATCCCCATCACCAAAATCCTTCTCAAGATATTTAGCATTAATGTCATTAAATATCTTTCTCAAACCATGCTTCATACTCTCCACATCATTAGATAGTTACTTGAGCTCGCTTCTTGATGTTACCTAAGACATATCTTGCACAGTCACCATTCTGCCATTACTTCTAAATCCCAAATATAGATATATTATGGGTGAAAACCAATCTCCCTATTGGTTTTCATATATTCATGATCGTACCAAAGTTCTACAGGTTCAGGCTTTGATCATGAGATGTGGAACCTAAATTTAAATTTCTCAAAAGCTTTACAGAGTTTTAATGGTGCCCAATGGCTTTCTAGGGTTTATTCCTAGTTATCCAAATCACATTTGATATTGAATTTATGTTTTTGACCTATTTAGAATGGTGAGATCCTCTATCCAACATGTCTTCCTTCATGTCATCCTCTGGTCCAACATGGATCATATTCTAGCTTGGTTACTTTGTATCTATTGTGCATAGGTTATAAACTGCTTCTTCAACCTTCAATGAAAAAGATCCTGGGCTTGACTTCATTCATTGGTTTTCTATGCTAATTCAAACCTATTGACCCCTTGACCAATCTCACATCATTAGATCTTCTTAGTATGAATGAAGGCATGCCTTTAATCTAGATCCTCTGACTCCTTGACTTTTACTCGCACAATTACATCAAGATGTATTAGTGAACATGTACAATATATCTTCTTAGAACCTACCAGTCTATCAGGTTACCTCAAATTGTTAGATAAAAATGTATTATTAAACATGAGGTTTTGATCTACCTCTATTTGAATGTAAATGGATATTTTATGAGGCCAAATTTTAACATCTGTTCACCATCATCTGATGTCTATGTTAACTTTTTGATGTCCATGCAAGCATCTTAGGATTTTTGAACCCCAATGGCTATTTGTTGTGGATTAAATTTAACATCCATGTGCCCATCATTTGGCATCTATGTGACCTTCATTAATGTCTACAAGACCATCACACTCTGAACACAAAATGATTAATTTACGAGTTTGATCTTGACATCTGTGCGGACATCTTACTCTATAAGTTCAACTTTGAAGGCTTATATCTCAAGATAAAGAACTCATTGAGACACAAAATTTGAAGAGAATGATCTTGGAATGAGTGGCTTCGTGTCTGTGTAATGTTTTGGCCTATGAGGCTCTCCATGTGAACTTATTAAGTAAATAACCATCTTTCTCCACTCATTCTTGCATGACATCCTAATGATGGTCTAGCTTTTCAAAGATTAAATTATAATCTTTCGCCTGATCCTTGAAAACACTAACAATCTCTTGAGTCATTTACAAACTTGTTCCATGATCTTTCCTACATTGATCATCATGAAAACCTGCTTTCTCAAAATTTGACAAACTACACTTTAAATTTACTTAAAGTGTTTCAAAGGCTTTGTAAGCTACATGTGATCTTTGGACCACTGATTCCAACTAGATCTTTCTTCATATGCTAAAACCATTTCTAGGCAAAACATCTTATGTGGGCCAAATATGGCCAACAATATGTTAATAATAACATAAATATATATACAATTTCACATGGGTTAGATTCATGGCATTGGTTCATCAGTCACATTGAGGTATCAATAATATATGATATCAAAAATTATTAAGGTATCAATAATATATGATATAAAAAATTAGTCATTATAAGATATTCAAAAATTATCAGTTAGACTTTACCTTCGTGGAGGCCTCTAGCATCTAGGTCACCTAGCAAAAGGTCAATTTTAATATCCTTCATGCATGGAACTATCGACATAGAGAGAATAACTAATAATTGTAATTGAACAATCATCCATTGTTGGTGGACCTAATATTTGGGAGACAAATTTTAATTTTGTTATTTCACACACGAAAGAAGTATAAAAGGATAAAATAATGCATCTCATCTAATAATAATAACATAAATGTATAAATTTTAGAAAAACATCCAAAACACATTGAAAATTAAAATGAGAAAAGGAAATATCCATCACATATGGGTGATTTAAAATAATTTAAATTATATAAATAAAAGATTCATCACATATGGGAAATATTTGTAATAAAATAAAACATCCATCACACACATGAAAATTGTATAAATCAAACAGCGTAGAGTAAAAGTTCATCTCTCACAAAATAAATCACATAACAAAAAACCATAGATAAAATATGCATCTCACACATTGGAAGTCACATAGATAGACCACCATAGAGAAAACATTCAATACACATCTAGGAAAGTGCATTAATTAAATCATCATAAAATAATTGTCCATAATTTATGCAAAAAATATATAATATATAAAATATCTACAAGAAGATATTATATAAATTAATTATTATAATGATATCTTTAGTTATATTATAGTGGTTGGATCAACTATTACGTCATTATAACTATTTATTTAGACATAGATAACCATGCAAAATTTCTAAACAAATTCATTTATCAATAACAAAGAGAAATAATATGTGGAATGTCCACCATATAATTTATCATGCTTACTGAAGTGATGGACAAATGGCTCATATAAAATTGAATACATAATCACTATTAGTTGTTACACCCTTAAGATTAACATACACATGCATAGTTTATAAAATGTCTCACCCAATAAATTAATAGGATTATCATACACAACATAAAAAAAAAATCATGGAGCATGACTCACGAGGAGTCATTACACTGAACGGGAAAGTTTTATTCAAAAAACTTCATGGAGGGGTTCAGCTCAACCTAATCTAGGAAGGGGTAACTGACGATGAAGAAGATCTAGACCCGGAGGGGAGGGATACGAATGAAGATGTCTTTGTTGCAAAGTTTGAGGGGTTTGGACACTTTTTGACTGATGGGAAAGCCTACTTTCTCTTCATAAGAAGCTGTTGGTTTGGAGCATTTTATGGGCTTATGGATGGTTAATTGGTGTTGGGGTCTGCTAACAGGGAGACTGGCTATCTTCCACGATCATAGCTCCATTAACTACAGAAGTCTTTATCCCTGTATCACTAAAGTTGTGGTTGTTTCTCGAAAGAATATATTCATGGTTGGAATGGTTCCTGTTGGGATGTTTCCTTTATTTAGCAGTGACGTTTTAGTGTCTGAAGGGAAGGAACAACATATTTTTTCACCGAGTTGCTATCTTGTGGTTTGATTTGAAATATTTTCACTTAGGAAGAATCGTCTGGGGGAGGGTGGGTCACCCTATCTCTTATACTCATGAAGGCCTCCCCTTCAAATTTATGAGACTTCGGGGAGTTTGGAAAGACAACACAATTGGTGCTTATGGATTTGGCATCAGTGGCTAATGGGGAGGAATAGATTCCCGAGTGAGGTGTTGGCCTTTGGAGGCTTGGTCTGAAAAGCAATGTTTGTCTTTGTGCTTTTGGCTCGCTCCTTTTGATCATAAGAGCTCTCTTTAGGTGGAAATATCATCCAAAAATGGATTAATGTTTGATTTCAAGTTTTTTCCTTTTTTGTACTCTTTTGCATGGGGTACACCGAGAGTAGTGAAGGTGATCTATTTCCCCATTAGTCGATTCCGTATCCCGTTAAATATTGATTCACGGAATGATTTTCAAGAAAGCAGTTCTAAGCTCTGGAGTACTCTGTCTGACAGAGTGACAGGTTTTGAATCAGAAGTTTATGTTTTATATTTAGTTTCAGAAAGGGGAAATCGGCTTCAATTTGGATTGTCGAAGCGATTTCTAACCTGACTTGGTCCTTTCTTAGATAATCTATCTATAATGTATTATCTTGGATGGAAGGCTAGTGTCCGTAGAGATTCGATTGGTTTGACCAATCCACCCAAAGACATGGTGGATGGTGTGGGTAGAACTTGGACTATTTGGTTAGGGGGAATGCTAAGAAGGGATAATCATTGGGCAATATTTCTAGTCGGTTATCTTTTCAAATTTCAAAATTTTAAGTTGACTACTTATTTTGGGTGTTCTGTGTTGGATTTTTGGTTAGATTTTCTTTGGAAAATTTTTATCCATCAGGTTATGTGGTGCCACATGGGATGGATCTTTTTTACTCATTCAGGGAGCTATTTAGATCTCATTGTTTACTCTGCTAATTTTATTTTTATAGTGTTATGTTAGAATCAGAGTTTGTTAATGATTTTGAAAGGTTTTTTGATTGGTTGTTGTCTCTCGAGACCTAGACATCTAGTTGTGTCCATATGAGGCCCTGATCTAGGAAAAATAATCTATTGGATTTTTTTGACCTTGTTAGTCATTCTAATCCCTTTGAAAATTGGGCCTCTAGATTCTTCTTTCCAGCCTAGTTCTTGGTCCAGCTAAAATTGACTCGGTGCTACACTAATCTAAAGTGGTTGTTACTGATAGTTTTATAGACTTGGACCTTAGGAATTTCTATACCATCTTTAAATTTGAAGGGTCTTGTTCTAGGTTTGGGCAACTTTTTACATTGTGTTTATGTTGGGAGATGGGTCCTTTGGGACCTTGAAAGTTTTCTGGATATCTATACCTCCTTTTGTGTCCAGGTTGGGTCTCAATCCCTCAAAAAATATTTCACAAGTCCACTAGGGACCCTGATGGTATCTTGACAACTAGGCCTCAGTTGAGTCTAGGATGGTTTTGAGTCCAACCAAAACTAGCTTGTTGTTGCACTAGCTAAATGCAGTAATAGCTCTTCCTCTGTGGCTTCTCGATCTATTCAAAATTAGATTATACTTATTTCAAATGGGTCCTTTTTTTACTGTTTGTCAGCGATTTCCATCCAAGAGGAGCCCTGTCCTCCTAAGGGTCCTTTTGATTGGTCATTTTCGTAATCTTGATTAGTTATTTATGAGCAGAAGTAGAACCACACCGCCTGATGTGTATGGGGCTCGTACCCACCCTAGTTATCAAAAGTGGGCTTTCATTAATCTAAACATAAACACACAAAAAAACAAAAAAAATATACATCATAGTTCTAACCATGATTGTTCACATCATAGAAATGAAAAAATAAATTCATAGCAATAGCAAAAAAAAATTTAACAATCGACCCAAAACTCCTTAAAACAATGAAATCCCACAAACAATGCTCTACCAAGCAATATACTCTTTTGTTCAGATCAATGTGTCACATTATATAGATAATTTTCCACAAATTGTTTTAGTTCATATTCAAACAAAAATTTATTCAAGATTAAATAATTATAGTTGAAGCTACGTCAATGTAAAATAATAACAATTTTGTTTTTTTTATTATGATTTCATTTTAATAATTTTTTATTTTTAATTTTTAAATATATATTTTTTAAATAGTTTTACAATAAAATCATGATCAACTAGTCATCCTAAAATCACTATAGAAATTGACTCTAAGTACAAAATCATACTCAAATGTGCAACCAAAAATTCTATAATCAATATCCACACCAAATAGTTACCATATGTGAAAACTGAATTATATATATAATACTTAAATTTATATATAATTGTACCAAATAAAACAACCATAAAAATCAAGGATTCAAAATCAAATTCATCAAACCCAAGTTAACTGGAAACGCATCAAGGCCACTCATTGCATCAGCTAGCAACATGTAAACACACTATATTCAAGTTACTACACATTAATCAAAGAAACACTACTATTTCCAATTCAAGTAATGATATATCCAAACATTCATAGGCCTAGTATGAATATTGTTGGTGGTCGGATTTGCACTGACTTTATACGCTGTCTTCTGAGGAAATAATGCATGGAAACGTTGAAGCACACTCAGGCGGTAGCAATGGTTGAACACAACAAGTGTTTTGAGCATGCAGTCGGGTGCCAGAAAGAGGGATAAAGGCCTACACGGACGTAAACCATACTTATCCATATGCCCTCACGCAACTGCAACGTGGGCAGTCTAGGAATAAATAAAGTTAAATTTTTTTTTCGTGGAACATAGGCCCCAGCCACAAGGTAGTTTAGCGGAAACTCGGGTGTCAAATTGAAATTGCAAATGATACCTTATTGTTCCAATAGAAGCGTGGAAGGCCGCGGTTAGAAGCGCATATGCAAGTAAAAGCATGTTGGGTTTTTAAAATGCCACCTAGGCAAGCATCCGCGTGGCAGCAAAGGGGCACGCAAAAACATTTTGGGCCATGACAACGAACCTGCCACGTTGGAAGGAAAGCTGAAGGAGTAAAACACAGTTTGAATAATGCGTGGGATGCAAGAGAAGACGTGGCTGTAAAGAGAAGCTCGGCCGAAAAATCAATGTTAACTGTAAAGTTGACTAAAATACAATTGCAAATGCTATGTCAAGGTTCCAGCGGAAGTCAGGTTCAAAAAACAATTGAAAGTGATGGTGTAGAGTTTCGCAGAAGGTGCAGGTGGAAAATCTCAATTGCAAAAAGAGAATGCAAACTCCGCAGAAAGAACATTCGCAAAAGGCAAGTGCTAAAACAAAAAGAAAAAGTGCGAATGGGCATGTAAAGTCCCACCGGGGGCTTGGGTGATAAAGGCAATTACAAAATACACGTATAAAGCCCGATGGAACTCGCAGCATTGACTGCAATTTTGATTTTTGTAAAGGGCACCACAAAAGTCCACGGGGAAGGCTGTTATGAAAAGCAAACATCGAAATTGGAAATTGCAATTTGCTTTTACACCTCTGGATCCGACAAAAAGACAAGAGCCTGGCAGAAAATTGAATGATGACTTCAGTTTGACCTGCAAATTGTTTGTTGATTGAAAGGTTCCGGATCCCACGAAGGTAAAAGGTGGATGGCAAAAATGGGAGATTGAAGTGCAATTAACACATAGCAAATTACAAATTGTAATTTGCGCTCCCACTTCCAGATTCTGTGAGGTAGCGAGGGAAAAAATGAGTGGGAAAGTTGAAAAGAAAGAAGTACAAGGTCGTAGCTGTCAGAACTTCAAAAACGTGCCAAGTAAAGTTGAGCAGCGACCAAAGGGCTGGGGTTATGATCCAAACGAGCTTTGAACGTTGATGATAATTACGCAGCTAAAAGTGTACCCATCTCTAATTGCACGACAAACTCCAAGGTTCAAAATAAGCTGAACCAGCTAGATCAGAAATTACTTCGAAACACAGGCCTTACCCGTGTTCCCCAGGACAATCAAGATCCAAAAGTCATCTATGCAATCTCTGCAGCAACCCAAATTTATTTTCACCCAACCTGATCTACTGTTCATACTCGACCATGTGTGAAGGTTTTCCAATATTCACAAGGAGCTTCATCTGTAGAGTGTTCTAATCCTCTACCAGCTGGTTCTCAACCAAGAAATAATGACTCCCCTAGTAGAGAGAGGCGAGATCCCTTAATCTGAATATGATCGAGAATTGAGGAGATAGCTTCTAATTTTATAACATGGCCAAGTCCATGGACAACGTGAACTCAACTCCAACGAGTCTGCTTTGTTGAGAGAATCCTTTGGCATCAAACAGGAATTCCCGTGAATTTAAAAGACCGCTGTTTAAAAAGTAGGCTTTTATGGGGATGACAAACTCAAGCACGAGTGCATGCGCAGTGACTATTCTTCTCTCCTAGGATGCCATATACAAAGTCATGGTTCAGTGCTGTCTGGAAGAATCTATAATGGGCATTTCAATGGGGTACATACCTTCTGATGGTAGATGATTAGATCCACTGGTCCTTTATTATTACTTCATTAATGATTGTTCTGTTCCTTTCTAGCATGGGAACAATGATTATAATGAGAACTTTGTATAGATATATATATAAATTCAACCAATTGAAAACACAAGATGAAGCCCAAGAGGAAAAGGTATGTGAACTGATCCATGGAGAAATAAAGAGCAAGCCAGGTTTCCGTTGGAAAGTGCTTCAAGATCCATATGCTTGGTGCACATACTGAGAATAACCGGAAATGTTGAATCAAATAGTGTTTACATGGAAAGGTTTGGTTTCATGAAAATCAACATAGCGTGCTTTACTGGAGTAGGAATGGATTTGCGTGAAAAGATTGAAAACTCAAAAAAATTCCAAAGTTCTAAAAACTGCAGATGATAAGGCCCCCAAACTCCCTAGGAAATTTGAATGGGAGATGCAACTTGCAAAAAGCAGGTTCTCAAAATACAATTTGCAAATTGTGTTCAACTCTCCCAATCCTACCAGTCAAAATAGGTGAAGAAAAGTTAACTCAAAGAGCTTCACTGAGAATTGGAGGATAAATGCAATTTTATAATTTTGCACTTGTGCAATTGAAGGACAAATTACAATTTTGAATTCACAGTCAATTGTAATTTTGCAATTTTACAAAATTGCAATGTGTAGTTGGAGTTTTGGATTCCCTAAAAGGAACTTTCGAGACAAATAGGAACCCCAACTACAATTTGCAATTTTACAAAATTACATATTGCAGTTGGTGTTCCAGATTCCCTAAAAGAAGTTTTTTAGGGAATCTAGAACTCCAACTATAATTTACAATTTTACAAATTTGGAAATTGCAAATTGTGTCTAAAGTTCCCATTTCCCTAAGGAAACTTCCTAAGGGAACTACAAGTACAACTTACAATTCTGCAATTTGTAAATTCCAAATTTCCAAAAGGTGCAAGAATTTCACCAAATGTTCAAAAAGTGAAAATAATGCATTTATGCATTAAAAAATGTGGAGGAAACTCTAAAAAGAAAATTTGAAAAAAACAAATGTGGAAAAAGAAAATTTATAAAAATTAAAATTGTAAAATGCAAAGTGTTAAAAAACAAGTTGGAGCCAAAAGGTAAACAAATAAAATAAATTTAAGTATTGATGTTTCTCAAGGTTTGCTTGTTCAAGCTCCTCCATGGGACAAATATTATAGGTTTACAAGGCCAAGTTGGGCCATTGGAGGAAGATCATTGGAATGACCATGGATCTAGAATATTCCCATGCCATCATTATAAGAGCAGGTTGTTCTATGGCATGCATAAGATGAAAGACAACTATCCAAGAGGTTCTAGCTATGCAAACAAGTGGTCAAGGGCATCTCTAGGTAGTTACATAGGAGGACAAATTTTGTTTTGTCTCTACCATGAATTTTTACTTTCTAGCTCATGTAAAAGGCATCTCTAGTGAAGAAATCAAAGTGTTTGTTATAAACCTTCATCATTCCTTGTAGATAAAGTTAGAGAAATGATTTTTCATTCAAATATGTGAAGATTCCAAACATAACAAAGGGCATATTCCAGCTACGTAGGACATTGAGGGGTATTTTAAAAATTTTCAATATTGTAAAAATGCAACCCCCAGTACTAGATTTGAAATGGATGAAAATGTATAAATAGAGGGTTGGTCCTCTATTCTTTGGTTCATGTTGGTCTTTGTTTTTCTCTCCAAGTATAGGCTCTTCAAAAATTTGGCATCATGGCTATGTGTGTATTTTGCCTCTCATGGTAAGGTGGTTGTAGTTGTACAACCATTAGCAAGCTCTAAGATCATTTTTATATGTCTCCCCTATCCAACATGGAGCAAATACACCATGCTTGTCCCCATGAAAATATTTTGAAACATTAATGTATGTACGGTTTTGTTTCAAGATAATAGAAGATACCTATGATTATTACTCTTTGTTATTGATGAAGTTCATTAATGTGTTTTTTATGTTATTCTAATTGGAAATTTGGTTCAATATTTATTAATGGTTATCATTTTGAGCATAGATCTATATTGTAAACCCTTTCTATGTTTTAACTTTAAAATATGTAGTCGAATTACTTTTATGTCACCCTAGGTTGATGCATTTGGCAGGGAAAAGTATTGGTAAATTTAGTTACAGTGTATGCTCTAGAATTTTAGGAATCATTTGGATGTTTGGATTGTATTGACATCAAAGGATGTAATTAACTTCTAGTATTTCCCATTAGATTGTAAGTTAGTATTTTTTGCATCTTTGCAATAAGTGATGTTATATATGTTGAAAGAATCCCTACTATTTTGAAAACATCTAGCACAACACACTCCTTTTATTATTACTATCTAACTATCCTACCCTGCACATAGCAAACCCTTTGTATACCTTAAGTATTATTTTACCTGTAGATGCATAAAATATTTCACACCTAACATGTGTATGTATTTCATGATTTAAATCTTAGCATTGCAGTCTTCCTTTCAGCCCCCTATTGTTGAAAATTATTTATAATGAAGGTTGCATTCACATCCCATCTATCTTCATTATCTTGTATGTGACATAGTAAATTTGTTCATTCCATGTGACAACCCTTCCTACATGGAGTGAACAAGTTTGGTTGTGCCCTGGTCATATTTTTTATTCTTTGTGCCAAAAATATCCATTAAGGTTGAATTGTAGAATCTCTCCATGTGATCAAGCTACCGCTTAGGTACTCTCACCTTGGTTTAAGCACTTCCAAAAGTAAAATGGAGATGAAAATACCCTCTGTTAGTGCATCTTAGTCATTTTATCTATTCAGTCTAGTCTTGATTCCAAACCTTCCCTTGGTTATAATGACATATTAACATGTTTTTCGTCTTTTTTTACAATTTCCTCAAAGTGTGCAAGCCCAAGTGAAATATGTGTAAATTTAGGAAATAACACTCTACTGGCACTATTATTAGGGACAAAAAACACATCGGTGTCACTTATGTTATTGGAGAATCTTACACAGATATGTAAGTAATTCATGTTTGAAATTTCTATCCCTATATTTGCACTTATTTGACTATCTTTGGTTCAACATCACCACTTTATTGGCACCATTTGCAAGGATTAAATTGAATTCTTGGTCACTTCTATTATCGGTGACTCCTATAGAGAGTTGATTATTAATTTTAGGTTTGAAAATTTTCTCTATGAATATTTGATGCAAGTAATCTCAGCTACATTTTTAGATAAGTTTATTCATGTTATTGCACATGCTTGAAATTTGAGATTATTTTAGTATGCTTTGTTATCTTGGCTATCAACACTATAACACTCCACTAGGAATGTGCCAAGAATTTAGATGTTTGACAATTGCTAAATTTGTTGCAAAGATTTGTGAAATTATCATGTTTTGATGCAGTTTCCACTATTTGAACATGAGTCTAAAAATTTCATTTTCTTTTCTCTCATATATCAACACTAATTTTAAAAGGATATGGTTCTAGTATGTATCATTGAAAATTTATAAATGGTTATATTGTAGAAGTTTGCTTTTAAAGGCGACTCTAAGAAATCATCTAGTTTTAAAGAAAGATCAGTGCTCACTTCAAATGTCTTCATCTTTGAGATTTATTTTTATTGAAAAACTTGAAGCATTGAGGTCAGAAATCAAAGGTGACTTATCAAAGAAACATGTCTCACCCCTATGTGTTCATCAAAAAGGAAAGAGACAAATCTAGAGGCATGTTGAAGAGAAAAGCTCAACTCCAAATGACTATTTAGACTGTCAAGATTTTGGTAATCCTAAAATTTTGATTGAAATTCCTATTATTCAATAATTTCACAACTCTCCTAGTGATTCAGAATCATATAGTATAATTTATTATCCATCTCCATTTCAACTAGTTGATTCTCCTCTTAAGTATGATCCCCCAAGTCAACCTTGCTCAACCCCTCACATCCCTTTGCAATTTATTTGTGAACCCACCATTGAACCAATAATGAGGTGTATGGACCAAGATGAGAATGAGAATCGTGCATTTCACATTCATATATTCAATCCTATTAATTTTGATAAGATGTAAGGTTATCTGAATGAAGTCCTGGATAATGTATGGAAATATCTTCCAAAGTTTCAAGGGAACAATGCAGTAAATGGTGATCAACACTTGAGGGATTTTCACATTATTATTCAAGATTAAAAGGTTGAGCATGAGGATATGTGCATTAAGTTATTTGTGCACATGTTGAAAGAAGAGGCACATGAGTAGTTTAATTCTCTTCCCTATGGATGCATTGATTCATTGGAAGAGATGAAGAATGTTCTTAGAATTTAGTATGATGATAGAATTGATCCAATGTTTCCTTTGAATGAGTTTGAAAACATAAAAAAACCTTGATGAGTGTGTGAAGGACTTCAATACAAGGTTCAATAGGATTATGATTCATATTGTTGAGAACATTCGGCCTAGTGATACAATATGCTTGATTAAAAATTGTGATGTTTTTCACAAAAAGGCTTTGTACTACTATGAACCGACGTTTGGGATTTATTATGGCCATCAAAATTTAGAACAACATAAAATATTTTGTAAATCCCATAAACAATTGGGCTGATGTAAATTTGGTTATTACTAAAAAAATATAGTCCACAAAGACAACCAACCTTGAGGAGACCGTTAAGAACTTGGCCTATGCTATAAAATAAATATCCTACAATGTAGTTAGAGTTGAGATGGGGATCACTCATGGGTATATTAATTAGGAAAGAACTAAAAATTTGAATCAAGCATCAAAAAGCCCTACACATGATGACATAAATTAAAAGAGAGGGGTTGGAAAAGATGTGGCTAATCTATTATGTGCCAAAGTGAATGAGATAAATTTTGATTTAGAAATTGATTGGTGTGATAAGTGCTTCTTCCCACATCCTCCATGTGATAATATGTAACTAAGTGATGAAGATATGAATAATCCTAAATTTGCATCTGATGATGGTGATGAGATTTTGATGTTTAATTATCAAGTCTTCCAAATTAGGTTTTTTGCCTCCATAGAATTGATGAGTGCTACTACTAATGATTAATTTTGGAGTGCAGTCAAGAAGGTATGTGTCCCAACATATGAATTTTATTATGATGCTAATATGACACAAGCATATGAGTTACCCAATCATTATGTAATTAAAGATCCAAAGTGTGCTCTAACTGAAGTGTCGCACATGAATGTGGAATTGGGTAACCTCATTAGGAATGTGGATGTTGTTGAGAAGTTAACTACTCTTGATACTGGATTTGAAAATAAAGGTACTTTTTAGAAGATGTCATTAGATGAAGTTAGGGTTGTCTTTTATTCCCTTCAGGATGAAAATTTTTAGACTTATTTCAAGTAATACTTCATGTGTAAAAATGACATTATGGATCATGAGGCACTTTTTCTTGGTACTCACCTAATTATATCCAAGAAACAAGATTATTTACAACTACTAAAGAAGTACCAATATATTTTATCTTGGTCTTATTGATATTTGAGATCATACAAGCATGATTTGTTTTGAAGTGTTATCCTACTAAACCCTAATAATAATACTTTCAGGCATGAATAGAGATTGATCTACTTCTTCTTAGCCACCAAGCTACTAGAAAAGTTTAAGAAATTAAGGGATGATGAGATACCAAAGCTATCAATTAGTGGCACACATATGAAACATTTCCTCAATTGATCTTGTGAGTATGTACATAATTGTATACTGTATAGCCTTGCTTCTTTGTTGTTTTTATTGTACCTCTACTTTGGGCCTTGTATGTACAACTCTTTTCATTATTTTTTATTATGTGTTTATATTCAAATCCTTCTGATATATTTTTGTTGATATACCTTGTTTTGATTAGCTCCCATGGGTGTTTTCTATAAATTGACTAGTGTTGACTTTGTGGCCCAATGGATTGGTAGCTAGTCTTGTGTTTTGGGTTTCTTTGCACACCCACAGTGGGTGTACATCCTCAATAAAAATTCATCATTGGTGCTTAGATTTTCACTGAGTTTATATGATATATTTTGAGGAAATAATGCGTGGAAAATTTTAAGCATGCTTAAGAGGTAGTAGTGGTTAAACACATCAAGTGTTTCATGCATGCAGTTAGTGTGCCAACAAGAAGGATAAAGGCCTATGTGGACGTAAGCCATACTTAGCCCCATGCCCTAAGGCCCTTACAATGTTAGTAGTCAAGGAATGAATAAAGTTAAAAAAAAAATTAGTGGAGCATGGGCCCCAACTAGAAAGGAGTTTGGGCCCATCTACGCAAGCATCCATCTACCAGTAGAGGGGCACACAATAAAATTTTAGGCCATGAAAATGAACCTACCATGTTGGATAGAAATCTGAAGTAGTAAAACGTAGTTTAAATAATGTATGGGGATTAAGAGAACACATGGTTGAAAGTGGAAGCTCAGAAAAAAAATTGATGTTTACTCTAAAGTTGACTAAATACAATTGTAAATGTTATGTCTAGGTTTTGATGGAATTCTGGCATTCAAAAAATAATTGCGAATGATGGTGTAGAGTTTTGTGGAAGGTGAAAGTGATGAAATTCAATTACAAAGAGATTATGTAAACTCTATAGAAAGCACATTTGTAGAAGGCAAGTATTATTAAAAAAAAGTGTGAATGGGAACCTAGAGTTATGCTAGGGGTTTGGGTGATAAACACAATTACAAAAGAGACATACAAATCTTGGTAAAACTCACATCATTGATTACAATTTTAATTTTTGTAAGTGACACCAAAAAATTCCATGGGGAATGTAGTTATGAAAAGAAAACACCAAAATTGTAAATTGACATTTTATTTTACACCTTTGAATCCTATAGAAAGACAAGATACTAGTAGAGAATTCAATGATGACTTCAGTTTGACCTGTAAATTCTTTATCAATTGAAAGGTTTTAGTTCCCGTGAAGGTAAAAGGTGGATGGAAGAAATAGGAGATTGAATTGCAATTAGCACTTTAAAAATTTCAAATTACAATTTGCATTCTCACTTTTAGATTCCATGAGGTAGTGAGGAAAGAATGAGCGATAAAGTTGAAATGAAAGAAGTAAAAGCTTGTAGTTGGTAGAACATGAAAATCATGACAAGTAAAGTTAAGTAGTGACCAAAGGGTTGGGGTTATTATCTAGAGTAATTTTGAATGTTGATGATGATTATGTCGATGAAAGTGTACCTATCTATAATGGCATGACAAAATCCAAGATTGAAAATAAGACATACATACAATAAAAAAACTTAATTTGAGACATGGGCCTTACTAGTGTTCCCTAGGACAATCAAGATCCAAAATTCATCTATGAAATGTATATAGCAACCAAAATTTATTTTAACCCCCCTCCCTCGCCCCTCGATCTACTGTTCATACTCAACCATGTGTGAAGGTTCTCCAATATTCAAAAGGAAATTCATCTGCAATGTCTTCTAATCCTCTACCAGCTAGTTCTGAATAAGGCAATAATGATTCCCTTAGTAGAGATACTGGTGGCATCTCTGAATCTAAATATAATCTAGAATTGAGGAAATAAAATTTTATTTTACATCATGTCCAAGACCTTGGATAATGTGAATTCAACTCCTACGAGTCTCATTTGTTGATAAAATCCTTTGCCATCAAACAAAAATTCCCATGAATTTAAAATATCACTATATAAAATGTAGGTTTTTGTGGGGATGACAAACTCAAGCATGAGTGCATGCATAGTGACTATTTTTCTCTCCTAGGATGCCATATATAAAATTATGGTTTAGCATGGTTGAGAAGTCTCCATAATGGATATTTTGATGAGGTATATACCTTTTGATGATGGATGATTAGCTCCACTTGTTCTTTACTATTAATTCATTGATGATTGTTTTATTCCTTTTTATCATGGTAACATTTATTATGATGATAAATTCATATAGATATATTTCAAAATACAACTAGATGGAAACACAAGTTGAAGCCCAAGAGGAAAAAGGATGGTAACTGATACATGGAAACATAAAAAAAAATATAGGTTTCCATTGGAAAGTGCTTCAGGATCCATATTCTTGTTGCATATAATAAGAATAACTAGAAATGTTGAATCAAATAGTAGTTACATGAAAAGGGTTGGTTTCTAGAAAATCAACATATGGTGCTTTTCTAGAAAAGGAATGGAGTTTGGTAAAAATATTTAAAAATAAAAAAAATTGAAAAGTTCTAAAAATTGTAGATGATAAGTTCCCCAAACTCCTTGGAAAATTTGAATAGAAGATGCAACTTGAAAAAAAGAGGTTTTCAAAATGCAATTTTCAAATTGCAATTAACTATCCCAATTACACCAATCAAAATAGGTGAAATAAAAGTCAACTCAAGGAGCTTCAGGGAGAATTGGAGGCAAAATGCAATTTTGTACTTTTACACTTGTGCAAATTGCAAATTTCACATGAGTCTTCCAAACCCCCCAGTCAATGCCAGTCAATAGGTGGACTTAATGCAAGGGGAAACTTTCACAATTAACTACAATTTTGTAATTTTTAAAAATTACATTTTGCAATTACAGTTTTAGATTCCTTAAAAGAAAGTTTGAAGGCAAATAGGAACCCCAATTGCAATTTAAAAAATTACAATTAGAGTTGAGTTCTAGTTTCCTTAAAAGGATATTTTGATAGAATCCAGAACTCCAACTATAATTTACAATTTTGATAATTTGCAAATTGAAAATTGTGTTTGGATTTTTCATTTCCCTAAGTGAACTTTCTAAGGGAACTACAAGTACAAATTACAATTTTACAATTTGAAAATTACAAATCTACAAAATGGGATAAAATTTCTCCAAATCCTCAAAAAGTGAAAATAATGCATTTATGCATTGAAAAATGTGGAAGAAACTATAGAAAGAAAATTTGTAAAAAATAAATGCGGAAAAATAAAATCTATAAAAAGCAAAAGTGAAAAATACAAAGTGTTAAAAAATAAGTTGGAGCCAAAAGGTAAAAAGATAAAATAAACGTAAGTATTACATTTTGTCATGCTTTGCTTGTTCAAGCTCCTCCATGGGAGAAATATTTTAGGTTTAAAAGGATAAAGTGGGCCATTGGAGGAAAATCATTAGAATGGCCATGGATCTACAATATTCCCATGCCATCATTCCATGATCAGGTTTTTCCATGGTATACATAAGAGGAAATACAACTATCTAGGAGGTTTTAATTATGAAAGTAAGTGGTCAAGGGCATCTCTAGGTAGTTACACATGAGGACAAGGTTTGTTTGGCCTCCACCATGAATTTTAACCTTCCATCTCATGTACAAGTCATATCTAGCCAAAAAATCAAAGTTTTCATAACAAATATTATTCATTCCTTATAGAGGTAGCTAGAGCAATGGTTTTTTCATGAAAATGGATGAAGATTCTAGGTGTGGTAAATGGAATATTCAAGCTAGGAAGCATCTTGGCAGGAATTTGATGGGTGTTTTGAAAATTTTAAGTTTTTTAAAATGCAACGCCCATTATTGGATTTGAAAATGATGAAATATATATAAATAGAGGATTGGTCCTCTATACTTTGGATGTTTATTTTTGTTTTTCTCTCCAAGTATAGGCTCTTACAGATTTTAATATTAGGCTATGTGTGTATTTTTCCTCTCTTACTAAGGTGGTTGCAGCTATATAGTCATTAGAAAGCTCTAAACGCTTGTTTATATGGCCCCTCTGTCCAACATGTGATGCAAAAAAAGTAGATCAACTTCTGGAGGCCATAACTTTTGATCTGTAACTCTGTTTGAGTTCTTCTGAATGATCCAGAAAAAGTAGGCAAACTTTTAGAGGCCATAACTTTTGATTCCTAGATCTGCTTGAGCTCTTCCATGCACCAAAATGATTGTTTTAGTCGATATTTCCACTTAAAAGTATTTTCAATATTTTTAAAGGCCTAATGTGACCATCTGAGGGTCCAAAATTATAATTAATTTTTTTAGGTATTTTTTTATTTTTAAAAATTGTATAGTTTTATTATTGGACGTGGACTTAAGTTGAAATTCATTGATGAATTTAAATTGAATTTCACATCTGGTCATAAAAATATACAACTTCTACAAATAGAAAAATCTTGAAAAATTCAATAAACTACAATTTCAGACTCTTACATGGTCACATTTCACCTCTAAAAGTATTGAAAACACATATAAGTGAAAAAAGCTACTTAAGGAAGAAAACAATTTCTAGAATGGTCATTTTGGCACATGGAAGAATTCCAACATATCTATGGATCAAAATTATGGCCTCCAAATGTTGGCTTACTTTTTATACATCAACATAGAGAAAATACACCATGCTTGTCCACATGGTAGCATTTTTAAACATTGATGTATGTAAGGTTTCCTTTCAAGATATTGAAAAATACCTATAATTCTTATTCTCTCTTGATGATGAAGTGTATTAATGTATTTTTCAAGTTATATTCAATGGACATTTGGTTTCAGGTTCATTACTGGTTTCCATTTTGAGCATATATCTAGATTATAAACCCTTTCTACATTTTAACTTGAAAATATGTTGTTAAATGACTTGTAGGGCACCCTAGGTTCATGAATTTGATAGGAAAAAATATTTTAAATTTTAGTTATAGTGTATGCTCTAGGGTTTCAGGAATTATTTGGGTGTTTGCATTATATTTGTGTCAATGGATGTAAATCACTCCTAGTAGTTCCCATTAGCTTGTAAGTCAATTTTTATACATCTTTATAATATGTGATGTCATGTATGTTGAAAGAATCCTTTTCATTTGAAAACCACCAGCACACCTATCCCTTATTATTATTATTATTATTATTATTATTATTATTATTATTATTATTATTATTATTATTATTATTATTATTATTATTATTATTATTATTATTATTATTATTATTATTATTATCTAATTGTCATACTCTATCCTACCCTACATATAACAAACCATTTGCATACCTTAAGTGTTATTTTCCATGTAGATGCATAAAATATTGCATACTTAACATGGTTCTATATTTTGTGCTTTATATCTTAGCATTGTAGTGTTCCTTTCATCCCATGTTGTTGAAAATTATTTAGAATGAAGGTTGCATGCACATCCCCATATGTCTTAAATAGCTTATATGTGATTTAGTGCATTTGTTCATTCCTTGTGATAACCCTTCCTAGGTGGAGTGAACAAGTTGGGTTGTGCCTTGGTCACATTTGTTGTTCTCTGTACCAAAGATCCCCATGGAGGTTGAATTGTAGAATCACTACATATCGTCAAGCTAACCCTTAGGTCCTCTCACCTTAGTTCAGGTAGACCCAGAATTAGCAGGGACCTCACCATACCCTTTGTCGGTACGTCTCAGTCATTTTCTTCATTTGGTCCAGTCTTGATGCCAAAACTTCCCCCAGCTATGATGACATATCAGTGGGGTTTTCATCTTTGGTTTCCATTTATTCAATGTCTGAAAGGCCAAGTGAAAGAGGTATATAATAGGGAACCAAAAAATATAATATATTTTAGTTAAAGGGAATTAATTATCAAAAAAATTAATTCAATTTACTAGTTGAATCCATATAGTGCAAGTTTAAAAATTCCCATAGTCACTATATAAGGGATAACTACATCAATTTGTGGACCTTTTGACGTATTTATTCAACACTTAAATTAATTAAGATTTTTAAACCATATTTCAAATATTTTCCTCTTCCAATTCTTCCATTTGCTTTTGATGTCTACTTAGTATATGTGTAGGAATTAGGGTTTTAATATTGTATATACTTCCATGAGATAAATCAACACCCATAGATAATCAATTAATGTCCTTTAAATGAAAGAGGGACCAAATTAGAAAAATTATATTCATAGTAAACATGGAGGCAACTACAATCAAATAAATAAGGTTGTAATGTTCCCCTATCTACATTAGTTTGGTCTTATCTTACCGCATTACAAGATCTTATTTTTAGGCATGATAGCAATATTTGTAATCAACTATACAATAATGATATCCTTGCATAGTTAACACAAATCGTATTTGAGCTTGGTTTACATATTTAATATAAATGGTTTATTCCCTTTTCTAAACTAAAGATGTATTCGATTACTGATCTTGACCTTCACCTTGGATTTCCAATGAGCTTCCCCATTAAAGGTTGAAGATGATTTTTTTTTGAGTGCATGAGTATTCACTAAAATCGATTGTCTAATGTTGAAAAGAAGATATAGGAGAATTTTCATTAAAAAAAAGTATATCCTTTAATTATAATATAAATAGACTGATCATTGTTATAACCTATTGAAAAGGAAACTCTTAACATTTTAAATTATATTAAGAGAATTTTAAATGCCTTGGACATTCATTGGTTGGGATAAGGATTCAACATTAAAAACTTTCTAGACTGTGAACTAGTTGGAACAAAAAGATGTTTATTTAATGTGTTTTGACAGGTCATTATTTGGAGGAGAGCCTATAATTTTCATTGACATCATCAAGATTTTCCATGCAGTCAACATAATTTAGTTGGAATAAAATTCATCAACAAAATATTTCTCTGACATGAATGTGAACTAACTAGATGCATTACTAACAAGTTTGAAGGGTTTAGCAACAAAATCTTCTTGAACATGTACTAGTTGGAACCAAAAATCTTATGTTACATGGGTTTTGATGATCGCTTAAATACCCTATTATTTTCAAAGACATCAATAGGATTTTCAATGGAATGAACATGCTTTAGACGGGACAAAAATTTGTAAACAAATATTTTTGAGATATGAACATCCACTAGAAGGAGACAAAATTTGGTATATTAGCAAGTCTAAACACTACAAGATCACTTTGAAAGGGTGTTTTTGGAGGCCTACAATGTGACTTTGAATAGATTTGGGTCAAATTTAGACTTTGAAATTTCTATCCCCTTCGCGTGTAGTTAAATGGCTGCCCGAGTTTAGTGTGATGATTTTGGTGCTAGCCAATTTCGAATGTGGATAGGATGAAAACCTTTTTTTAAGGTTTCTATTTGGGGAAAAGTAACTTTACCCAAATTTTCAATGATTACCACCTTATTTTATTAGTTTCTCCTCTCTTTTTTTTTATAAAATTGATAACATTCAGAATATTTAATTGATTTTATATTAGGGAAAATCACTCACAAGCCAAGAAATGATAGAATCAAATTAAAAATTAATATTCATAATTTGAATGTATATGAAAATAGTAAATTTTTTTAAAATATTATTTTTGATATGGATATATAATTCATTTTCACCATTCTTGTTCTATCAACTTTCCTTGATTATTATTGTTTTTGGCAAGGAGAAATAATTCAAAGATTGGCCATCAATTAGAAACCAAGAAAATATTTTAGATATCTAATAAACATCAACATCAACATCAACACAATACTTAAGCTTCTGATCATCCATATGTAACGATGTCATGTGCTAGATAAGCTTTCTCTAAAAATTAATCAACCACTTATTCTTTCTTTTGAAGATCTACATTTCTTTGTGAGTTCACTTATTTTCATTTCCCCTACATCAACCCACACTTTTCTTGATCTAACTTTAGCTTGACATGTTTTCATTTCCACTTCTTACAATTGGTTATGAATATTTCCTCATAATAGTTTAAACTTGTTCGATGCATTAGGAGAAGTGTGTATTTGTTTAAAACCTTGATTATATTGACTATTACTTTGGTAAGTATACCATCTTTCTTTGGTTATAAGAAATCATGCCCCTCAACATTTTAGGGTTCTTGAGGCACATTTTTCTATTTCTTATAATGCTTAGAAAAGTGACCATAGCCATGGCATTTTTTGCATTTGAAATTATAATAATTAACTTCTCATAATCAAGCCCCTATAGCTATGGCCATCCATTGCGATTTAAGTGAATGGCTTCATGTAGACCTTTATCATAGATTCAAACACATGGAAACTTTCCTTTTGACTCAACGATATTGACGAAGAGGGCAATTTTTTTTCTAATGGCAGCCAAAGATATATTATCACAAAACATAAGATGCAAGTGAGAATGTTTTGACCAAATAAGAAGTGCCTTAGGCACATCATTAAATAGATTAAAATGAAAGGAACAACAATTCAGAAAAGGACTCTTTATTCTCATGAAATATGGAATTCTTTTGAAAACAAAATATTTTCACTCATTAAAATAAAGAAGAAGGGGTTAAATCATCTTCCATAGAACCAAAAAGTCAATCAAGCCTTTATTAAATGTTTTTGATGGATCTTGATCAATTCATCAATGGCTTTAGGTCCTAAGAAAAAACCTATAAATTTCTTAATGAAAACTATCTTATAAAACATTAAATTTTTCTTCCTTAAGGTTATCATGACTAAAAATAATATCTGGAACTACATTTAAATTTTTTTAAAAATGATGTAGAGGATTTTTGGCCTTAGCCTTATCATCGGTGACTACTACAATTTTTTTGAAAGAAAACATTTTATCATGAAATACAGTAATGAACTCGAATACTTTCAAGACAAGAAAATACAAATAGGTATAGTTTATGAAATAATAAACTATATTGATTCATATTGAATACTTGAAATAATTACAAGTCATGCATAAATATGCCTCAACTCATGATTAGAGTTAACATGCAAATTTTGGAACTGTAATAAATAATAAAACTCAACCATCTATTTTATCAACTGTTGTTTTAGTAAGTTTTACATATAAGTGTGCATGTCTCTATGATCTTCAAACATAAAAAAAACAATAAAATTAACCTATCATGTGAATTTAAACTAATGCTCTTGTTTGGTTCTAAAAATATACAATTTCTAAAAATATAAAAACATAAAAAATATTAAACTACATTTTTAGAGTCTCAAATGGTCATGTATGGCCTTAAAAAATATTAAAAATATCCATAGCTAGATAGGAAGGGTTATGGCTACACTATATTTTTTTAGATAGTTTTTTTGGCACGAAGAAGGGCTCAAATATAGCTACAAATTGAAAGTCGTAGACTCCATAATTTTTTCCCCATTTTTTACATCATTTTCCTCTTGTTAAAAATAATTCAGCTCTTACTAGTTGTTCTAATTGTATTGTTTCCATTTATTATTATCAAACACCATCAGTTCCCATTATAAAATTTAAGTGTTGTATTTCAACTATAATTATTTATATTTTACCAAATACCTATCATAAGTTCCTTACCATGTGTTTATTTTCTTCTTATCGAGAACATGTGATGTAAAAAATATAGGCCAACTTCTAGAGGCCATAACTTTTGATCGTAGCTCCATTTGAGTTATTTCACATGCCAAAATGACTATCTCAAAATTTTAGTTGCTCCCCTAAGCCACTATTTCCAATTAGAGGTGTTTTAATTTTTTTTTAGGCTAAATGTGATCATTTGAGGGTCCAAAATTATAGTGTAATGATTTTTTGGGATTGTTCTATTTTAAAAAATTGCATATTTTTATAATAGGATGTGAACTTCAATTGAAAATTTTAAAATAGGTAAATTTTAGTGTTTAAAATATTTCAAGATATTTTTAGAGGCATGCATGCTTGCATGTGAAACTTACCCAAAACAACAATAGCAAAAATAGAAGTTTTTTTATATTTTAGTATTATTGAAATTTTTTCATGTCAACTCTAATTCTAAGTTAAGGCTTATTTAAGAATGGTTTGAGTTGTAATCAATGGAAGGAAATCAATACAAATCAAATCAGAAATTGTTTCAGATCTTGGTTTATTAGTAATTTTATTATCTTGGTATTTTTTTTAGGTTCAATATCTTGTAACACACCAATGTTGAATCTTGGAGGAGTAAAAATTGGTGAGAGGATAAGGAGATATTGCATAGATGAACCAAAATATATAAGAGCTATATAGATAAGTGCAATAATTAACAAAGGTTATCACCAATCAAAGAAGAATACAAGGTGGTGATGAAGTCAAGGAAGACACAAATCATGATGAAAAAATGGAACAAGAAGAAGAATAGTAAGATCAACCACCATCAATAGAAGAGAGGATGGTTGAAGCTTTAGAAAGAAGGAATGATGGAATCAAGATTGTGTTCTAGATTGTGGAGGTAGTTTAAAACCAGGGGATTTTATGGATTGGATGAATAGCATGAACAATTTATTTGAGTGGAAGAATATGAGAGAAGACAAGAAGATAAAGTTTCCATGCACAAAATTGAATGGTCATGTAATGATTTGGTGGGATAACTTGTAGAAAGAGAGATATATAAAATGTAAAGAGAAGATTAATTCATAGAAAAATATGTAGAATATGTTGAGGTATAAATTTCTTCTTGTGGATTATTCACAAACCCTATTTAGAAGATTTTATAATTTGAGGCAAAGAGATCATATTATGCAAGATTATACATATGAATTTTATAATAATTCTATATGAGTGGATCATAATAAAATAGAAGAGAAGATGGCTATAAGGTATGTAAATAGTTTGACATTTACTATTTAAGATGAATTAAGCATGCATAGAATATTTATCATGGAAAATGCTTATCAATTAGCTTTGAAAGTAGAATAAAAATAAAATAGATAGAATTTTAGAAGAACATCTTTTGGTCTAAGAAGAGGTGGATCTCCTCTAATAAGAGGATGAGGTGGGTCTAATACCACCATAGGTGGGTCTAATTCTAATAGAGGTGAATCATCACATGGTGTAGAAAGACAAGATGAGAATAGGCAAGGAATTCAATACCAACAAAGAGGAAGAGGATTTCACGGAGGATTAGGTTATGGTGGTGGTAGATGATGGTTTTGAAATAATTGGAGATCTTATTTTTTTTAGATGTGGAGAATAATGACACATGGAATTTGAGAGTCTACACTATCAAGATAAATAAAGGAGGAAGGAAGATCACCCAAGAGTGAATCTAGTTGTGGCTGAGATAGAAGAGAAAAACACTAAAGTTGTACTTGCAGATGTTACAGAGAAACTTATGAGCATAATAAAAATGATAATTCTAAGGAAGGAACAAGTACACAATAAAGAAGGTGGTGATGCATGGTTGTGATCATACATTTTTTGAATAATATGTACTTCGAGTGGAAAGGTATGCAATGTAATTATATATGGTGGTAGTTATGAAAATATGAATTTAAGAAAATGATAGAAAAACTAAATTTACAATGTGAAAAGCATCCTAATCCTTATCAAATTTCATGTTTTAATAAAGGGAATGAGGTTACAGTAGATAAAAGGTGTTTAATCAAGCTTTTTATAGGAATAACTTATAATGATGAAATATGGTGTGATGTTAATCTAATGGATGCATGTTATTTTATTTTGGGTAAACCATGGTAATTTGATGGGAAAGTAATTTGTGATGGAGCAAATAAAATGTACACTTTTTGGAAAGCGGGTACAAAAGTAGTTTTCTTACTTCTTAAAGAAGAAGATAAGACAAAAATCATGATCTTTACTAAGTAATTTATCCAATATATGAAGGTAGTAGGTTATTTTTATTTATGAGTAGGAAAAAGTGAAGACCCAAAAATCATGATAATACCAATAAAAGTGGAAAGACTATTGAAAAAATATATAGATGTTATGCCTGATGAGTTACAAGATTGTTTACCACCGAAGAGAGATATTCAACATCACATTGATTTGATTCTAGGATCAAATCTACCCAATCAAGTAGCTTATAGGATGAGTCCAACATAACATATAAAATTAAATAAATAGGTTATTGAATTCTTAAAAAAGAAGCTGATAAGGGAGAGTATGAGTCCATGTGTAACACCAACATTGATAACATCAAAGAAAGATGGAGGATGGATAATGTATTTTAATAGTAGATACATTAATAAAATTATAATAAAGTATAGATTTCTTATATATCATTAAGATGATGTAATGGATGTGCTTACAGGAGTAAAAAATTTTACCAAGATTGATCTAAAAATGGTTATTATCAAATTTATGAAGGAGATGAGTAGAAAACTATATTCAAGACAAGGGATGGCTAATATGAGTGGATGGTGATGCCCTTCGGATTATGTAAAGCACCTAGCAAATTTGTGAAGATGATGAATATAGTGCTATGAGAATATATTGGTAAGTTTGTGGTTATTTATTTTGATGATATTTTGGTAGTCAGTAAGACTAAATAAGAACACTTGAAACATTTGAGAATGGTACTATATTTGTTAAGAAAGGATAATTTGTAAGTAAATTTAAAGAAGTGTGGGTTTATGCAGAACAGTTTGTTACTTTGCAATTTGTAGTTTCATTAAATGGGGTGAGAATGGATGAAGAAAAGATAAAGTAAATCGGTGAGGTGCCTATTTCAAAAATCAATACAGAGGTAAGAAGTTTCCATGGTTTAACAAATTTTTATATAAAATTTATTAGTATTTTGGCACCAATTACAGATTGCATGAGAGGGAAGGAATTTACATGGGCTAAAGTATCCAAAGAAAGATTTAAATATTTGAATATTATTTGAGGTTGAACCTGATGTTTTATTTATGGGAATTGGTGTTGTGTTGAGTCAAGAAGGAAATCCAATAATATATTTTAGTGAGAAATTGAATGAGATAATAATAATGTATTATACCTATGATTTTTAACTTTATGTAATTGTACAAGCATTAAGAAATTGGAGGCATTATTTGGTGCCTAAGGAGTTTATCCTATTTCCAGATCACGAGGCTTTGAATTATCTGAGTACACAAAAGAAGTTGAAAAATAGGCATTCAAAGTGGGTATCTTTATTACATGTATATAATTTTGTGTTGAAACTTAAATTATGAAAACTAAATTAGGTAATTGTTGCATTGAGTAGGAGAGTAGCATTATTAACTACTATGGTGAGTGATGTAGTTGGATTTGAAGCTATAGAAGATTTATATGATACTAATAAATATTCTGGTAAGGTAGTTGACCAGTGCAAGAATCCATTAATATGTAGGACATATAATATTTATGGTGAATATATTACACAAGAAGGTTATCTCTTCAAAGGGAAATAATTATACATTCTAGTTGGGTATGTACGAAATAATATAATAAGAGAATTACAAAGTGGAGGTTTGGTTGGACATTTTGGTAAGATGAAGATGATAGCTTTGGTGGAGGAAATGTATTTTTGGAAAAAGATGAAGCGAGATGTGACAAGATATGTTTCAAGCTGTAGGATATGTCAGGTGGATGAAAGACATGCATAAAATACTGGATTATACATGTCATTATCAGTTCCAAGAAGACTATGGACAGATATGATTATCAATTTTGTGTTGAGATTACCAAACACATAAAGATGCAATGATTCAATGTTTGTTGTTGTAGATAAATTTTCTAAAATGGTTAATTTCATTTCATGTTAGAAAACCAATGATGCCACTAAAGTTTTAGAATTATTTTTTAAGGATATTGTGAGATTGCATGGTGTTGCAAAAACTATTAATTCAAATAGGGACATAAAATTTCTAGGTCATTTTTGGAGGACTTTGTTGAAGAATATGGGAACTAAGAAATAATTCAGTAGTGCGTATCACCAACAAACATATGGATAGATATATGTTGTGATTATAAGCTTGGAAATTTTCTTAAGATGCACAGTGGGAGGGAAGCCCAAGCAATGGGACTTGGATTTAACATAAGCTGAGTTTGTATATAATAGTGAAATCACCATTTCAAATTATTTATGAAACAAATTCTATGATTATTTTATCTTTGGTACACTTACCAATTGTAGATCAAAGTAGTGATGATACAGAGGCATTTACAGAGCATATGCAGCAGTTACAAGGAGTAACAATAAAGTTGTAGGAAAGTAAAGAGAAATATAAAGCATTAGAAGATGTTAAAATAAGAACTAAATTATTTCATGAAGGATATTTGGTAATGGTTTACTTGAGAAAAAAATATTTCCAAAAGGCACGTATAACAAGTTAAAGTACAGGAAAATTGGTTTATGTATACTTATAAATAGAATCAATTACAATGCTTATGAGGTGAGTTTACCACAAAATATTGATATCTATTCAGTATTTAATGTTTCATATTTATATGAATTTCATGGATAATATGGTGAAGGTGAGGAAGATGAATAAATAAATTGGCAGTAACAAGTTCCAAAGAAGAAGGAAAAGATAGTGTAGGTTTTAGATATGAAGATAGTGCACACAAGGCAAAGGAATTATAATAGGTATTTGGTCTAGTGGGAAGGATTTTAGAATGGAAAAACACTTGGATTATAGAGTGGGAGATAAAAAATTTTGACAAAGAAAAGTGGCAATAGTATAATTAGTTAAACTCACAGGAGATGGGTTGTTTTCAAGTAAAGGAGAATGATGCAAAAAAATAAGCCAACTTATAAAAGTCATAACTTTTGATCTGTATCTCCTTTAAACTCTTCTATACAGGAAAAAATATCATCTTAAAATTTTAATTTATTTCTTAATCCACTCTTTCTAATTAGAGGTGTTTTAGATATGTTTTAGAGGCCAAAAGTGACCATACAAGGGTCTGAATTTGCAGTTCAATGGTTTTTTCATGATTTTTCTATTTTTAGAAATTGCACATTTTTATGATGAGACATGAAATTCAATTGAAATTGATCCAGTAGGATAATTTTGATAACTACATTATTTTGGGATATTTTTAGAGATGCATGCACTTACATGTAAAACATACTAAAATAGTAGCTACTAAAAATAGAAGTTTTATTCAAATTTTATTTTTATTTTTTTTAATATCAACTCTAATTTTGAGTTCAATATTTTTTAAGTATGGTTTAGGTTGTAATTAATGGAAGGAAATAAATATGAATAAATTTTGATATTATTTCAGATCTGGGCCTATTGGTACTTTTATTGTCTTGATAGTTTCTTTTGGGTTCATTAACCTGCACCATCTTTTATTTATTCTTATTTTTAACATGTTGGCAATCTAATTCTTGATATTAGTCATCTTCACCATCTTATCGATGGAAAATATATAAATATAAAACATTAAATAGTGGAGAGATATGAAAATTCTATGGTAAACTCACCTCATTATCATTATCATTGATTATTTTCACAATTCTAAATGGTCTAGTTTTCTTAAACCTCAACTTGTTAGATGTGTCTTTCATAAATCTCTCTTTCCTCAACTAAACTGTCACTAAATATATTTATTCAAATAATTTTCACATTTTTATAATAACTTTTGATACTTTATACTTCACATTACTTTCCTTCAACTTTCTTCTTACTTCTTGTAACAATTGCATATGTTCTACAAACATTTTTATATCATCACTAACTTGTTCTACAATTTGTAACTGTACCCAATCGAAAAAAATCACAAGATTTTTTCCATAAATAATTTAAAATAATTATTTTCTTATTTATATATTCAATTAAATTTTTATATACCCACTCAACTAATGGTAAAGCCATGTCCCATTGCTTAAGCTTCTCTTCAACTATGCATCTCAATAAATTTGACAAGATCCTATTTAAAAAATCTATTTTTGAATCTATTTGGGGTTGGTATGAACTATTGAGTTTTATCTTTGTCACCATATTATTCCATATCCAAAAATTAATTTAAAATTTCATGTCCCTATCTGATGTAATGGTTTTTGGAACAACATGCAATCTCACAATATCCTTAAAAAATATTTGTCTAACTCTAGTAGCATCATTCATTTTCTTATATGAAATAAAATGAACTATCTGAAAAAACCTCTCTATAACAAAAAAAAATTGAATCATTACCTCCCTATGTGTTTGGCAACCCTGACAAAAAATCCATACTCAGATATGTCCATGGTCATCTTAGAACTGATAATGGCATGTGCATCCCTATATTTTATGCATGTCCTTTTGCCACCTGGCATATCTTGCTTCTTTAAACATATCTTATGACATATATATTTATATTTGTCTAAAAGAACTTCTTATCCACCAAATATATTATCTTCATCTTACCAAAATGTCCAACCAAGCCACCACTATGCAATTTTCTGATATTATTGGCATTTAGAGACCCAATTAGAATACTTAATTATTTCTCTTTGAAGAGATAGTCATCCTATGTAAGAAACTCATCATAAATATTACTTGTCTCACATATTAATTGATTTTTACATTACTTAACTATCTTAACAAAATCTGAATTAGTATCATATACTTTATTAATGAATTCAAATCCAATTACTTCAATCACCATAGTAGTTATCAACCTAATTGCCTCATCAAAGCATCAACTACTTGATTTTATTCTCCTAATTTATGCTTCAAGACAAATGTATAACCATACAAGAAAGACACCCACTTTGCACACCTAATATTTAACTTATTTTGAGTGTTCACATAATTGAAAGCCTCATAATCAGTAAATAATATAAAATCATTAGGCAATAGGTAATGCCTTCAATGTCTTAGTGTTTTTACAATGGTATAAAATTTAATATCATACATAGAATAATGTATTCTTACCTATTTCAATTTATCACTAAAATATGGCATTCTTTCTTAACTCCACATAACATCAATTCCCACAGATCAAGCATCACAATGAACCTCAAACACTTTTTTAGAATATGGTAATGCTAAAATTAGGGTAAATTTTAGTGACTAATTTTTTTTAATTGATGAACATTTTATTTTTATAAATTTATAATTAGTTACTTTTATGGGGTGGTAAACAACGTGGATTTGCCTAAATCATTTGGCATATATTAGTTTTCTAGGTCTACTTGTCTACTATTTAAAATAAAATTAAAGCATATAAATTTAGTTTTCCACTCCATAAAAAGTCAATATTAACTTGTTCACCATTATAAGTAAATAGAGGATAGACTATATACTCATAATTGAAACTTTAAGTAGAAAGAAAGTGATGGAGGAAGTGTTAGGTGATGTTGCCAAATGCCAACATGCTACCAAGTGACATCAAATCTATTGAATGATAATCATTTTGTCAAACGATAGTAATATTATTAAATGACAAAAATGTTATCTCTTGATAGTAATGCTACCAAATGGTGGAAATGTTGCTGAACTAAAGTAACACTATTGAATGATAGTAATGTTGTCATTTAATAGTAATCTTTGTCATTTGAAAATAATGTTATTTAATTATAGTGTTTTTGTCAAGTGACAACATTATTTTTCTTTGGTAGTATTATTGTGAAATGTGATCATTTTTGATGTTTGACAACATTAATACCAAATGACAACTTTGCTATCATTTGAAAATATTATTATGAAATGATAGTATTATGATCATTTAAAAAAATTGCTATCATATAATATCATAGCTATCATTTGGTAGTATTTCTACCATTTACAATTGACTCTATCATTTAGTGATGAAGAGATGTGATCTAAATAAAACAAGGAATAGTCCATCTATCAATTTTCGATATAGTTGCATGCCAATATGTATTTTAATCCATATTATGATTCACCTATCCATTCTCTTTCTCACTTAAACAACATTTTTAAACTTTCACTAAACTTTTAAAACACATACTTAGACATTTTCCAAACAAAACCAAGTTAATTTCTATATGGGAAACTAAAATTTACACTAGCTAGAATATGTTTTTCTATAATATTCTTCTTCAAAATCTCAAAGCTTTCTATTGTTTCCCTTATCCATGAAAATTCTTTTCCTCTCATATAATTTGTTATTGGTGTGACTAGACTACTAAAATTCTTCAATAATTTTATGTAAAAAGATTATAAACCATGGACACTTCTTACCTCTATGATATTCTTTAGAATAGGCCACTCAATAATTGGCTTTAATTTGTATTTATCCATTATTATAACACATATTATTTTAATATATTGTAAAAGGTCACAATCAGTAGCTAGGTTTTATTATGTCATAATTAATGTCCATATTATATATCATATTCATAGTCGAGGGTTGTAATTGACCCAAATTTAGAATCTGGTTTATAATTTTAGAATCTAGTTACAGTGCCCTAGTATCTTCATTTCAATCATTTATTTCTTTCTCATGTCATTACTATGTTTTTCAATCAATTATGAAAACTCAATGTAACTAAGCAAAATATATATAGGAATAAAACCTAGAAATTACATGAAAGAAATCTTCTTTATTCATTCTCATTGAATGAATAAAATATTACATTAAAATATTTAAATAAATATCAACTTAAAATTGGAGTTTACATGCACAATTAAAAACTATAAATACATCAATATCTACCTAAAGCTAACTGACACATGTACTTTTTAGAAAATTAATATGTTTAGTAACTTTCATCTTCTATCCATTTTTCAATCACTATTTTTAGTAAGTCTTGCATGGATAGGTCTGAAAATATTAACACATCTTAAAAAATAAATAAATAAACTAATGGATGAATTCCAACTCTACTTCTTGTTTGAATACAAACATTTATTATTTTTTAAAATGAAAAAAGCTTGAAAATTTATTAAAATATATTTTTAGACCCTCAAATGGTCATGTATGGCTATTCAGAAGGTTTGAAAACATCCCTAACTAGATAGAGATCATTATATGGTTTTTTTGGCATAAATTAAAGCTAAAACTAAGTTACAAATCAAATATTATGGCTTCTGTAAGTCTACATCATTCTCCTTTGGATAAAAACAACTTAACTCCTACAAGTTATCCTAATTGAAACCATGATATCTATTCTTGTAAATATTTTTACATTCAAATTATGAAATCCATGTGTTGTCTTATATTGTAGTGCTACACCCTTAACCTAGGGCATGTCTAGGAATATGTGTGGCTAACTTGTGGGTTACATACTCTTATATTATCTTATCATATTTATCTATGTTCCTAAGAAGGTCAACCTATGAAATAACTATTAATAACTAGAGAATATATAGGATAAAGTGGCTAGTATTTGATAATCATATTTTTAATTTTATGCTTATTGCATTTTTATGTAAGTTTCCCCTCAAAGTGGCTTATTTATATTTACTAAACATTCTTCTCTTTTCTCAGTTATATTTATGTATTTATTTATTTTTCTCTTAAATTTTTGATATAATATTCTATCATATGAACATATAAGTGATTTCATTACATTTGGTATCAAAGCCTCCACCAAAGTTTGAGACACATAAAGGGTGTCTATATTGACACTGTGGTTTTCATTTAGAGATTATACATGTTACATCTTAACTCCTCACTAATTAAACTATTTGACTATCTATGGATATTTATAGTTTACACATTTAATTTGGTTATATTTTGACTATGATTTGAGATATATGTTAGTATGAGAGAGTAAGATATTACTTAGGTTAAATGATGACACTAATATGAGCTAGTTATAAGTATATGTTTACTTTATGATCATAATGATTTGTCATTTCAAATATATTTTATGATAAATTTATATCATGAATGTTATGGTCCAACTACCTATTTTATTGTGAGGTTGACACAAGAGAACCCATCCCTTAGAATTTGACGGAAGGAGAGCATCATCAGAGAGGGGGATGGAGATAAAAACATTGGAGGATGATAGAGAAATCATGTAAAACCCTACACACACCACATATGTAATTCATGTTAGATGCATAATCTGAATGGTTAGCATTAGCATCTTCCTTATGTTATTTGCATTTAGATTATTATTTATGTGTTTGTGTCAGTTTTAAGTTATGCCTCGTGTGGAATTAATTTCATGTGTAGAATAAATCTTATATCATTTTTTGCTTATTTTATTTTTGATTTAAAATGTTAGTGTCTTACATTATTAGTATTATTATTAAATCATTAAGATGAATTAATTGTGCTTTCTTTATTATTAAATAATTAGAAAATTAAGATGTGTAATACCTTGTAAAGTGATTAAAGCACAAATAAAAGAAATAAATAAAAAAATGAAAAATAAAAAGTAAGAAAAAAAATGGAAAGAACAAAAAAATATGTAGCACTAATTTCATATATATCAATCGGTTATGCTTTGGATAACATTCCATCATATATGCTTCATGCATTGGAGGGAAAAAAAATTAATGGACTAGAAAAAGATTTTGAATTTTAAAAATTAAAGATTGATATTTTCATTACTCACCTACTTATCTATTTGAATTAAATCTAATAATAATGTGGGTGTGAATAATTTCCGTTAAAACATTCATTTAATTCCACTTTGTCATTCATGAAGCATTCATTCAAACACATACATCAACTAATGCACAAATAAACATACAACATATGAACATGACATATATGTGGGAAAACATCATAAGGGATAAAATAAACTAAAATAAATATTCTACTATAGTAATATAATAAATTAATAAATATTTAGTGAAGGACCAAACTCATAATGAGCACCAACTCAGCTAGGACTTTAACAAGTACCAACTTGTAAGGTGGCACCAACCCACTAGGTAACTCAGCACCAACTCAACCACCTAGAAACTATGATCACATTTGGACATATATTTATCATTTAAATAATTATGATAAACTTCGTTTTATCTTCACACTCTTTTTTCTCTCTCAAAGAGCCGTCTAGGCTCCCTCGCTCAATATGTCTCCTACTAGGCTTATTAGGTCAATTAACCCTGACATTCACATGCATAAAATATATTAAATGATCATCATAGTATCTCTACCCTCTTATTAATGTATTTTATACCTCATTATCCTTCATAATCTACCATCTTATTTTCTCATAGGATTATTTTCTACTTCACCCATAATTATGCCAATTACGCCATGTTCTTATACTAGTCTTTTAGTCTCATACACCTTGTTGGAAAAAATAGCCTCTCCACACTTGGATTTAAATTAAAATGTGTCATATATCAAATTTAGTACATGAAAAAACCACTACATAGGCTTTCCACCACTCATGAATATTAAAACCACTATTAGGCCTAAAGGAGACCTAATGCAATTAGGCCTTCTCAAGCAACACGTTACACTTAGCTCTCCTAAAAATTATTCAACCTCCACACTTTGATGATAAAAATAAAACATGCCTAAATTATAATTTTTATAAAATACATATATGTCCATACCAATTTTTAATCTAATTCTCTACTTGAAACTCATCATTAAAATTACTCACAACTAGGTCTTCACACACTCACAAAGTTTGTCTTAAACAAGTGAAGCATAAAACCAATTTTTACACAGAGCCATAAAATCATATTTCACTATAGGGTTTAAAACCTCTAACTCATTCTTGTAACATGACCACTTAGAATTGCCAACTAGCTTCCGAACCCGGTCATGGTCATTTAACCATCAACATATATAAATAAATATTTCATAACTATAAATAAAATAATAATAATTAAAAAAAAAATATTAAAATAATCATTTTCATTATAATATTCAACTATGATCAAATCACCTCAAACTCATCTTTACTAGAAGACTACTCAGAATTGCCAAGAACCTGAAAAACTAGTCAACATGTCTTTTGAATTTCCACATTAGCAAAGAGATTTTTAATAAAGAAAAATATATTCATGTGTAAATATGTTACATATATAAAAAATTTATATAAAAAAACATCATTTTATTATTTAAATAATTCAAATTTTAGAGCCATTAAAAATCCTTACTACATACAGTCTTAACTCACTCAAATAGGTCATTTTGGTAATAATGCTCCAATCCTCTTATACTAAATTTCAAGCCTTTATAAAGCATTAATATGACAAAACTGCATTATTAAACAATATTATATGAATTATGTGATTAATAAAAGGTAAATGAACCTCCAACTCATCACTCCCACTAGATTACTTAGACTTGTCAATCTATCTTGAATACTAGTCATGACGATAATGAATTTTATTATCTATGTGGATAATTTTATAGAATATTAATTCATGTGAATTTTACTATGATATCTTTATATAAATATCATAGAGAAATATATCATGGTCAAATGATAATATTTTTTTTAAAGACCAATCTCTCAACTTTACATCCTCATTGTCGTACCTTCACTAGACAAGTCATGTTGTAAACAATATTTTCACCATTTTCATTGATATATAGAACATATAACTAATATTATTTTATATTTATTTAAAAACAATACAATTTAATTTTATCCATTTATAATCTATGACAACCCATCCCTACTCTAATTCTCACTTTTGCTTGGTTTTTCTTGCTATCTTCACAATTTGACTTTTTAGTGATAGGGAAACTTTCATGACCAGTTTAGTCTGTTTTAGGTACATAACCTAATTCTAAACTTACATTATTATAAAATAAATGTCTCACACATCATCCCCCAATTGTTTTCATGCTTTAACCTAGTTAACACTACCTACTACATCAAAAATCTAAGAAATAAGGGATTTAATTTAGCTTACACTCACTCTTATAGTAGACCAATGCCACCTTGAGATACCTAGGAGAGTCCTCTACATTTTCCAACCAAAAAAATAGGTCATATAAACTATTTTGAGCAACTTCCAATAATATAATCTATATCAGGTCACTTTAAGGGTTTTAGGAGGGTTTTAGACGAGTTTCTATTATTAACATTTGTTCATAGAAATATACACCTAAAACCAACTCCTAATACTTTTAAATAATTTATAGGACCCATTTCCATATCTTAAAAAGAGATAAGCTTCCATTGAAATAGTCACACATTCCAAAAGACATCAAAAAGTGTCACTTGGGCTTGGAAACCTTTACTCTACATACTCTAGAGACCTCAAATACATTTTTTAAGCTTTCTTCTTCAACTCAAGACCTAAAAATTCACCAAATAACTTGAAACAACATGTTAAACCTCTAGACATAATTACATTACTCACAAGATTCCAAACCTGATCATGATACCTCATTCCTGCCACCTAGGGTCTTAAGACTAGGTCTATGAGAAGATACCTAAATAATAACTTACACCTTTGGCTCACTCTAAGAGTCAAGTGATTGACTCATAACCTTTATCACATTTTATATCACCTCATTACATAATTTAAATCTCATACACAGTCATATCACGACCATCATGCCTCTATAATCAATATTAATGATTAAGAACTAATCAATCCCACAAACATATTAGGCAACATACCACTTTGAGATATTAAAGACACCTTATGTAGATCATTACTCACCTCTTTACTTTTGAGATAGACTCCACACCATCTACCATCATTTTATTTTGACCAAGTATCCTTAAACCATATAGGTCACTACCCTAGACTTAACTAGCCTTTTTGAACACACAAGACATGAATACTATATCTCTCTCTAAATTCATGAAGACTTTAACATATTAACAAAAAACACTAAACACACACTACCTAAAACAAATCCACATACCTATAATCTCTCATTTCATAATAACTCACTATGTTTCACAAGACACTATTTGATGACTCAAAGCCCCACTACCAAGATCAAATAATCAACATCATAAAAAATGACCATGTAAACCTTCTTGGGAACCTAAACATGACCTCAAACTTCCTTAAACATTAGTCACCTTAGTCATATGACATCAAAGAGAACTCTCAATTTATTGATCCCTCTTTACATCAATTATATTACATAAAAATATGACATTAATGATAAATTTAAAAAACCTCCCCCTTTGTCATTGATGAAAAACTACATAAACGGAAAACCATAAATGATCTAATCATTCTCAAAATACACTACTCTCAACAAGTGGATTATCTCTCAAACTAAATGATTTCATCAAGAAATTTCTCCCATGGGAACTTTGATCATAAATAACTTTCTCCACCTTTCAACACCTTTATCAGGTGCTCTAACACTTCATTTCATAATTTAAAGCTCATACATAGTCATATCACCACGATCATGCATCTACAATCCATATTCATGATCATAAACTATTCCATCCCATAAACCTACTAGGTAGCATACCACTTTGAGACCTTCAAGACATCTTATGTAGATCATTTCTCACATCTTGACATTTGAGACAGACTCTACACCATCTACCATCATTTTATTTGGACCAAGTATCCTTAAACCATATAGGTCACTACCCTAGACTTAACTAGCCTTCTTGAATAAAAAAGACATGAATATAATTTCTCTCTCTAGATCCATGAATATTGTAATACTATAACCAAAAACACTAAACATACATGACCCAAAACAAATACATACCTATAATATCTCATTTCATCATACCTCACTATGTTTCACAAGACACTATATTTGATGACTTAAAGCCCCATTAGCAAGATTAAACAATCAACCTCATATAAATGACCATAGCCACCTTATTGTGAATAAACACTTGGCCTCAAGCTTCCTTTAACATTAGTGACCTTAGTCATATGACATCACAGACACCTCTCACCTTATTGATCCCTCTTGACATCAATGATAATATACAAACATATGACATTAATGATAACTTTCAACAATATCCCCCTTTATCATTTATGAAAAATGACATAGATATAAATCCATAAATTATCTAATTTAAAATACACTACTCTAAACAAGTGGTTTCTCTCTCAAACTAAACAATTTCATCAAGAACTTTCTCCCACGAGAACTTTGACCATAAATAACTTTCTCCCCCTTTGAAATTAATGATTAAGGGTCATATAATATTATGATGCTTGGACCTGAGCACTCATTGAGCCATCAAGATCCCCCTTTGTCTATAAACACTTATCTTCAATTTTCTCAAGCCATCGAGGCTTAGATCACTTCATAGAATCTTTATGGAAAAACATGGTCAAATAGATTAGTGAGAACAAACTAGTTTATATCATGCTTCTTATATACTTTATTTCATTAAATAAACTCAATATAGGTTACCAAAAAAAGTAAAACTATCCAACATGAAACTTATTGAATAAAAATTCTCACTCAAACCCTCTAAAACTTACTTAACTCTATTTATCATATAGGAGACATTAGAAGCACAACTACCTTAGATCATAAAACCTCATATCATGAGCACATAATAAAAAAGAACTGATCCTTGACTCTTTTATCACAATAGTCATGTTCATATGCCAAATTAAACTCAATAGCCTTGAGTTAATGCCCTAACTCCATGCAACACCTCTACTATATGCCTTTATGATGAATAAACTATCATCTATATGATTAACAGTATACCTTTCTTGACTTCATCTCCCAAATAGATCTTTGTATCAATCCTCAAAAGAATCATGTTTACACATAAATGGATAATTATTCATATGCTCCCATAAAATTAATTTTGGATATGCATAAATTAACTCTAAAAAATGACCATATCAATAACAAAAAAAAAACTTTTCATACCTTTAAGCTTTGCTTAATTAAACCTCTCAAACCTCTATATATCTTGATGCCACCTAGATGCTACATCATTTTTATATACCTTTCCTCCAAAACAAGTCCTCAAACATGGTGAACACATTTACAAAAACTGTTCTAATCTCACTATAATATTATACCAACTTTCATGCTTCTATACCTACCCATCATGCTTCAAAATACATAGTAGGATCTAGGACTAGGTCTAGGTGCAAACCTAAATTAAGAAACACGCTATTTATACCATATTATATAACCATTTAGACCACCTTATAGTGCCTCTAAGGACCTCAGGAAAACTTTCAAAAATATTAACTACTTCAACCTATCTTCCCATTGTCTTATCATGTAGTCCTCTATGCAAACCTCAACCATGACCTAGATCATCTAAATAAATAGACTTATTAGTTGTCTTCAAATTTCCTCTTTCTATACTAAACTGATACAAACACCTTATTTTCATGAACACATTCCAAGTCTCAAAAATTATCCATGAATATTTCTTCTTCCACAAGCTGATAAACATATTGATCTTGTAACTCACCTTCACAAACTTATCCCTCATGGACCTCTTTTTTAATCAAGAGAAGATACTTCTCTCTGAGGTCACTTCCAAAGAGATGCATTGTGTAAATATATATATATATATATATATATATATATATATATATATATATATATATATATATATATCTATATATATATAACAAAAATTCAATACCTATAAACCAAGGAACTACCTATTTCACACCATATCATGACTCCTTATGAACTAAACAATACAACCCTATAGTCATCTATTTCATCTTCTCACAACTTCCTTCTCATGCTTCCATTTCTTGAACAATGACTCTATGAAGCCCAATAGAAACACAACAATTTATAGTGATCTTTTAAATACCATAAATTCAAGATATTAATAGATATCCAAACCACTTTTCTTGACCTCTTTGTAGTCATGAAGCTAATTATATTTCCTTAGTTGCTTTGTCATTTTTTGCTTCTAGGTTCACCTTCAAGTTGTCAAGCCTTATCCAACGGACCTAATCTGATACTAAATTTTGAAATTAAAAATATTGAGTGTGTGTGTGTCTGTGGGGTGAATTATTTCTCTTAAAACATTCATTTAACACCACTTACCACTTTATCATTCATGAAGCATTTATTCAAATGCATACATCAACCAATGCATAAACAAAAATTCACATAAGCATACAACATATGAACATAAGAGATATATTGGAAACCCTCATGTGAGATAAAACCCATTGAAAAAAAAATTATACTACAATAATATAATTAATTATTCAAATTTTTTTGAGCCACTAATCCTATAAGGAATACCAACCCCTCACTATTCAAGCACGTACTCAACTAGGCCTTTAGCAAGTACTAACTTGCAAGGAGACACCAATCCCATAGGAAACTTAGAATAAAATCATACACATATAAACTTTGATAACCATTAGACACCTATTTATAATTTAAATTATGATGATACACTTATTTTTCTCTTCACACTCTTCTATCTCTCTCAAATATCCTTTAAGGCTCCCTTACTCAATATGCCTCTTACTAGGTTTATTAGGTCAATTGACCATGACATCCACATGCATAAAATATATTATATGTCAATAATATTATATATAAACTCTTATAATGTTATTAATTACCTATTTTTCCTTCAAAATATTCCCTCTTATTCACTCATAGGAGTCTTCTCTACTTCACCTAGAATTAGGCAAATTGGGCCTTGTTCTTATTCTAGTCTTTTGATCTCATACACCTTGGTTAGACACAAACCTATCAACAATTTTATTACCCTAAAAATGTTTTATATAAAAAATTTAATACATGATAAATACACTACATATGTTGGTCACCACTCGTGAGGACTAAAACCACTATTAGGCCTAAAGTAGACCTAAAGCAATTAAGCCTTCTTAGGCAACACATTACACTTAATTATCTTAAAAATTATAAAAAAAATAAAATATACCCATAATAACATCCATATATTTCCATACCATATTTTATTCCAATTCACTACTTGAACCTCATCATTAGAACTACTCACAACTAGGTCTTCACACATTCAGAAAGATTATCTTAAAAAATTAAAGCACACAACCAATTTTGCCACAAAACCATTAAAAAAATCACATGGATATGAATTACATGACATCAGGGTCATCACCATGTATCTTTGATACTATAATATAGGGCTTAAATCCTCTAACTCCTTACAACATGACCACTCAGAACTATCAACTAGCTTCCAAACCCAGTCATGATCATTTGACCATAAACATATATATAGTAAAATTTAATTAATATAAAAGGATTAATAGTAAACTAAAAAACCCTTATAAAAATTTAATTTTAATTATTCTCTTCAACTATGATTGAATCTTCTAAAAATCATCTTTGATAGAAGACTACTCAAAACTACCAGAAACCTCAAAAACCATTCAACATGCCTTTTCACTTTACACATTAACAAAGGGATTTTTCATGATGAAAGATATATTAATATTAACCTATTATAACTATATATCACTCTTAGATACAAAAAAATCATGGTCTTAATGTAATAATTCAACTTGCAGACCCATTACGATGCCTTACTACATACAGTCTTAACTCACTCAAATAGGTCATTTTGGTAACAATACTCCAATCCTATTCTACTAAATTTAATGACTTTATAAATAATTAATAGGACAAAAATTTATTATCTAATAACATTATTTTCTTTTTATGCTTCATCTAAGGATAGGGAACCTCTAACTCATCACTCCATCTAGCTTACTCAAACTTATCAATCTGTCTTGAAGACTACTCATCATGATTATGACATTTAGTACCTATATGGATACTCTTACAGAATCATGATGCATGTTAATGATAATATTATATCATTATTTAAATATCATAGTTAAATATATCATGGTCTAGTGATAATATTGAATAACCAATGCCAAACCAATAGAATAACCATAAATAGAACCAACAATGTCTGAATAATAGACAAAACCAAGGTCAAAATGACAATAACAAACAAAATTACGATGAAGTTTCACATGACTGCAATAGGGTTATAGGTCATATTTTATGAGGTCACATTAAAACCATCTCCATAAATCTAACACCAAATGCTAATCCATTAAGACATTTTCTAGAGAATTCCAATCCATCAACTCACATTGATAATCCTTATCCTAGAACCACATACATGAATACTAACAAACTAAGATTACTAAATTTTGACCCTATACTAATAACTCATCGTTTCTTTTTCACCATTCATAAGTGCACCAACAACAAAGACTTATCCTATCTGGTCCCCCACCACCACCATCATTTGTTAGCAATCATATTTTTGTGCTTAATCCCAATTATGTAATCACAACTCAAAGGTCAAATATTACCATCCCAATCTCACAATAATTTTCCACTTATCTCATCACCCAACCAGCCATTTAGCCTTAGAATAAGCCATTTAATACTAAATAAGATAATAAATTTGAAATTGTGGAATAATTATAAAAGATGCCTGCATAAATCTCAATTTTAGATGTTTTGTGTACATTAACAATCCAAAAGGATATTTTTAACAAATGCCTTATCCAATCCACTATTTTGAGTGACATATCCCCTAAAAAATTCCAAGATTTGGTTGGACACCTAGCTCTATCCCAACAAGTCATGTTCAACCAAAGTTATATGTCATCCCTTAGCATACTAAATAATAATCCATTATACATTGAAGTTTTCATAAAGTGGCACATAGTGAAATGAGTCCATAAAGATAATGGATCATGTCTAAAAATAGTGTCTATAAAGATTGTCAAGCTTCTTTGGTCATAATGGTGAATCTTCAAGTAAAGATGATAACCATTAAAGCCTATGAAAATGAGGAATCAAAATCACAAGGCACCATAAGTTTACCAATTATCCTTGGTGCTTTGACCCATGATATAGTTTGCCATGTGCTATATCTCATTTTTTCATACATATGATTTTTGTAAGACCTTGGTTACAGTAAATTCATGTAGTCCCATCAACGTTACACCAATGTACCAAATTCTCTCATTTAGGTATGGAAGTTTGTATAGTAGGAGATTTGCATCCATAATAGCACAACAAACACCTAGAGGCAAAGCTCAAGAGTTATAACTATTATTTGGACATGAATCCAGTGGCCAAATAAGATAAGGGAAAAGTTATACTCCTTGATTCCCGAGAGGACAACTCCATCAATCTTAATGCACTTGATTCCATTTCCCACATGTCACCTCCTGAGATATCCAACCATTATACCATTTGGCCTAATGGCCCAGGAGAGTATTTAACCCATGATACCTTTCATATTTTAAACCTTCCATAGAACCCAAAGTCCTTTGAAAGACCTAAACCCAAAATAATTAATTTATAATGGAAATAAAAGGGCTAAATTAAAGTGCCCATCATCTTTATACTAATATCCAGACTATTACATGACCCTTTTTATAGAGATAAATCATGCTTGTATTATGAAAAATAGGTTGATTGTTATGAAAATATAAAGTATCTCATTCCCAATAGGATAATTGAAAATCATGACTATAAAGGGAGAGTCATATGACCAAACCAACAAGGAGCGATTGAAGCAGTTTCCATGACTAAATACAAAGGGACATATGGACTTGGATATAAACTACCTTAGGTTGACCCCATATACCTTAATCATGTTCCATCACCATAGACTAGTGATGTGGATGTCAATAGTGAATCAAATTTTGATCATATAATTTTTAATAACCTAGTTAAGACCAATATATTTGATACTCATTCCATTTGTACCCTTAGACTAGTCATTCATCACAACCCACTACCATTATATTATCCTTAGCTAATATATTAGGCCCAACAAGAGTCCAATGTGTTGATTAATTAGTTTCATAATGATAAGGATTTTTATTATTTTCTTAGCCTTAGAGAAAATGTTTTCCTGGGAGACCAAAAATTAGGGTTTTCAAACAAGCTAGATCATAAAGCTTATATTGGATAGTGGGTGAACACACTTAGCCAAAATCAAATAATTAAAATATTGATGTCTCAAAGTGAAAACCTCATTGAAGTGATTTGTCACTAGGAAAAAGTAAATAAAAATGCTATTCTAGTGGTGAAAACCTATTTTAGGCACCATTAGATGGGGGTGTTCAACCTCCTTAAAACATATCTCAAGAGACTACCAATGACGACCTTGTCTATGATCTAAAATTTTGTTTTGAAAAACAACAATCTTTTGATAAAATACTTTAGGAATTTTAAATAGTTTTTATTGCATGTCCAAACCTCCCATTGGGGGACTCTAATTCATCATGTCTAGGGGAATTTGAAGAGTCAGTCCTAATAGATTACTCTAACGTTGACAATTAGTTTAGATCATTGACCACTATATTGTCAGATGGTTCAAACCTTCTAGTGGAAGACATGACATAGGTGAACATTAGGTCCCAAAATCAACCAAAGTGAATCAAGATAGGCACATACCTTATTGAGAAGGATAATGAAGTCCTTATATCTATTTTAATGGAATTTGTTGACATATTTTCATGGGAATATTCTTACATGCCAGGTTTGGACCTTGCCTTGGTTTCGTACCACCCTGTGGTCAATCCTAGTGCCAAATTAGTAAAACAAAAGTTGCATAATATGCATCCTCACATTGCTGTATTAATGAAGAAAGAGTTGGAAAAACACTTGGAAGCATGATGTATTCAATTGATTGACTATTTAGAGTGGATCTCTAATGTGGTGTTAATTAACAAAAATCTAGAAGGAATTAGAATCTGTACTAATTTTTGTGATATAAACAAAGCTTACTCAAAGGATTATTTTCCATTGCCAAAAATTGACATGATTATTGACTCCATAGTGGGTTATGAAATGATTTAATTAATAGATGGCTTTTTGGGGTACAACCAGATTGGGATAGCACCAAAAGACCAACACAAAATAGTGTTCACCATTTCATTGGGAACATTCTATTATCAAGTTATTTCAATTGGTCTTAAGAATATAGGAGCCACCTATCAAAAATCTATGAACATCAAATTTTGTGATATGATGCATGACATTGTTGAAGACTATGTTGATGGAACTGTTGGTAAATCAAAGACAAGGGCTGATCATATAATAGTGTTACATCAAATATTTAAAAATTGTGTGAGTATAAAGTTAGACATAATCATAATAAGTGTGTCTTTGGAGTCACTTCAAGAAAATTGCTTGGCTTCATTGTGTCTCATTGAGGCATTGAATTCAATCCAACCAAAGTCCAAGCCATAACAAAGATACAACTATCAACTAAATTGAAGTAGTTCCATAGTTTATATGGTAATATCAAATCTATCTGATGCTTCATATCAAAATTGGATGACAAATTCCATCTTATTATGCATCTTTGAAATAGGCGAGTCACATTTCATTAGGATGATCACTGCGAGATAGATTTCTAGTAGCTAAAGGACTATCTAGAAAATCTACATTTTATTACCTCTTATGCCTAGAATGTAATTCTTGTTGTATCTATCAGCTATTGACAATGCCCTAAGGTCACTTTTGGCTCATCACAATGATAATGGAAAAGATCATGTCATGTAATATTTGAGTCATACATTGGTCACATATGAAAATAATTATATGCCCATATAAAAATCCTATTTAGCCATGGTCTTCGTAGCTCAAAATCTATACCATTAAATGTTAAACAATAAAATCATGGTTATTTCTAAGGTAGATTCTCTCAAGTATCTACTTTCTAAAATAGATTTAGAAGGTCACATGGCCAAATGGATAATGCTTCTATGTGATTTGACATCAAGTATGTCAACTAGAAATCTATTATGGGGAAAGTTCTTGCAGATCATCTTGTTGAAGCACCCCTTGCTGATATAGAGCCATTGACATTCCAATTTATTGATGAATCCATATTGACCATCATTGTCACACCTTTGAGGGAGCAACATTGGAATCTATATTTTGATATATCATTCATGACACATGTATTAGGAATAAAAATTTTATTTATTACACCACATAAGGATTTAATCCCTAAATAATTTAGGATCAACTTTCTTTGTACCAATAACATGGCCAAATATGAAACACTTATTGTATGGCTTCAACAAGTGGTACAATGGGAAATATCTCATCTCAAGTTTTATGGTGATTTTTAGTTAATCAGCAATCAAGTTACAGACCACTTTTAAAACAAACATTACAAGATGGTTCTATATAAGTCCATGGTCGATAGTCTCAAGAAGCAAATTGTTGACATTCAGTTTGAGCATATACTAAGGGCAAGTAACATAAACATATATGCTATGGCCAATATTGTATCTCTAACTTGACAAATAGACACAACTAAAGAGTATCAGTTCCTTCTCAATAATTTGTTAACACCAACTCATGAACCTTCAACCATCATGATGATTTGTGATATTATTAGTCCTAGATCTATCTAGTATTCATATATTTAAAACTAAATCCGTAATCAAATTATGACACTTGACCTATCTTGAAATACATATAAAGCCTTCATCCACCAAACCACTCACCATACCTTACTTGGATCAACCCTTTACCATCATAGTTTTTATAGAACTCTACTTCATTGTTTAACTTCAATAGAATCTACACTAAAATTACTAGAATTTCACCAAGATGTATGTGGAACCCAAACTAGTAAGGTAGTTCTATCCAAAGAGGTCTTGCATACTAGTTATTATTGGCCCATAATGGATGTGGATGTTATTTCAAATATAAATAAGTATAACAAGTTTCAATGGCATGCCAATCTGATTCATGCCATATTCAAGATTGTGAAACCAATATTGACACAATGGCCATTTGTTACATGGGGCCTTGACCTCATTGAGAAGATCAATCCCACCTCATACAATGGCCATAAACATATCTTTACTACCATCAAATATTTCACTAAGTGGGTTGAATCTATACCCCTCACATGATTAGAAATAAAATTTCTAAGTTCATTTTCAACCATCTCATTTGCCATGACAGTATCTGTTCTGACATTATATATAATAATGGATGATCATTTAAGAACAAGGATGTCAAGAAGCTATGTGCTAAATATAACATCATGTAACATTTCTTCAAATCATATTACCTTGGATAATGGTTAGATCGAAGCATAAAAAAAAACCATTGTGAACATTCTCAAAAATATTGTTAATGATGTCAATCATGATTAACACTTTTAGATATTCCATGTCCTTTGAGTATACCATACCAATCACCATACACCCATAGGAGCCACTTGATACTCACTTATTTATGGTGTTGAGGCCATTCTTCCTATTAAGGTTGAGTTTCCTTCTCTACGTATGTCTTTTAAGCATGGCCTAGATGATAATGACTATCGATTAGCTCTCTTATAAAAGCTACCGTTACTTGATGAGAACCACATGGATATAATGAACAATATCAAAACATATCAAAATCAACTTTTAGGCCACTATAATTAGCATGTGAAACATAGATAATTTTAACTTGGTGATCTTGTATTTAAAGAGAACTAAAAGAATTCCATGTCCAAAAAGAAGCACAAAGTTAACGTCAAACCTAATTGGGTTGTTCCTTTCATGACTATGAAAAAATTTGGAATAGGATCATACAGGTTTGACACACTAGATAGATATAAACTTGATGAACCAATGAACATTATCCACCTCAAGTAGTACTATGCTTGAGTAAGTTGGTGTATTGTCTATAAAGACCATTCCAAGTTGTATCATTTTATCACTCTTCTTATTTGTACTATACCATTTTACCATCCTATCATCCAACTAACCTATCACTTTTCCTATCACCTATCTGTTTACCATACCTTGTCATCAATCAAGTTCATTTCCCCCACCCTACCTAACCCTATAACCTTGGTTCTATTCAATTGGTTCCAATACCACTTGTAGCAAGAGGATTCAGATTTAGTTTCAACAATTGTTTCTAGCATTCTAGATAGAGGTATTATTTTAAATTAGTAATAAAATAGAATGGTAGTTACATCTTTCATTTCTTATTCTATTCGCTATACCAAGTGTTCCTAATTAAAAGCTTCTATGGGCTAATCATTGTCTCCCAGGTCATGATACTAATTATAACAACCTATGGGAAATTTAGTATCATTTACCTATGTTGTTTTATCCTAGTTATAACCGCCTATGGTATAATTAGGGTCAACACTTATTTATCATGTTGTGACATACCAACTAGCCATTTCATATGCCATACTATGCATTTATTCAATCCTTTACCTATTTTGTTTGAATTGGCTACTACACTAGTCCAATTTCTCTACTTTAAGGTGGAACTAAAGTTCCTTGAAGTCTCATCTTGGGACTATGTAATCAGTGCTCGATTATTTTTTAGGTTAACTCATCATCTTAAACCATGCTTTTGCCACTTTTTGAGCAACCTAAGTCATAATTTTGTTAATTTTTGAGAAACCTAAGAAAATATCTCATCATTTTTCAAGCTTGGACCATTTAGTGTCTCATTGTTATCGACTAATTTAAGATAACTAGAAAATTCTAGAAATAATTGTCAAATTGTTAGAAAAACTCGAAACATTGACCAGTTCTTTGACTTAAGGATTTTGGGAACCCTTACTGAGTCATAATGACATCAATTATCACTTAGTTTCCCCAAAAAAATTGCCATTTTCTCCATGCTCTTGCCATTTTTTGAGTCCATTCCTATTCTTCTATCACATCTAATATGCTTATTTTTATTCAATTATCATTTTCTCCACATTTCTTGTGATAATTACATTCAGCTTAAGTTTTTTATTGTATATTACATCCATAGAACTATGTAGGTAGTGTCTACTTGCCTAACACATATGGAGACAACTCGACCACTCTCTTCATTTTCATTTATTCCTCCAAGCATGTTTGTTTTATAAGTTCTCACCTAATTTATAGGAGAAATGTTCATCATGTAGTTTTAAGTCATGTTGTTTGAACTAACATTACAACTAACTATTATTTTTTTATTTATTTATTTCCTTGCTTGTTTGTTCATTTATTATTTGTGTACCTAATTTTTTACTTTTTGTACTATTTCCTTGATTCAGTCTATGTTCATCCATTGTGTGGTTCCTTACACATTTATACATGAATCCATCCATATTCATATATTTACATTGTCATCATGGTTTTTACCATTGATGATTTTTTCCATTAAATAATTGATTTTGGGAGTCAATTCTGATGCATATTTTGGCCCATTCCTCATGGTGATCTATCATGAGGCTCACCATCAAGAAGTCTACTCAGTAATGGCAGCATCAACATCTCATCGACATCAACATTAGAAACATCCTAATCATAAACGAAATAGAGTAATTAACCATGAATTAATTTCAGCCTTTGTTAGTTCAGACGGGCATCTCCCTACTAGCAAGTTGTTGCAATTCATCATTACCTTATATGTCAAGTTATCATCATCATCAGCTAATCATTCATGTTTGTCATAATCAGGGTCCAATGATTATAACGTCCTATGGGAAAATCATTGTACACTATCCTATCAATATCTCTTAATGATTATAACCACCTTTGGTAAAATCTTTATTTTCTCACCAAATTGACTTTTTTCTACACAAACAGGGACATGTTGTTATCTTGTTTGTCTATTCTAACTGGTGTAGCTCCATCTTCTTAGTGATTATAACTATCTTTGGGTAAATCATTATGCTATCATACCAAATTGACACTATTGAGGTTTAATTATTATAACCACCTTTGGACAAACCAGTTTACACCATCCCACTTGCATTCTCCATGATTAAGACTAATTTTTTAAACTCATTGTGTTCTCACCCCATCATATTTATGTTTGGTCCCCTTGTTTTGGTTCTTTCTTTTGAGGGACCATTTTATGACTTGATTGTGCCAAGCATTCCCTCGAGGGGGCATCATATAGTTCATCCATTGCCATTGAAGTTGTAGGCATAGATGACCTTTTCATTGTTTGAGAAGACAATACTATGCTTATAGTTTTCAATGCCTTCCCAAAAAGGGTCAAACTATGAACACCTAAAATTAGCCACCAATGACCTTTAACTAATATTTTGATCAATTTCTATCAAAACATCATAATTTGGCCTAAAAAACACTTAAACCAATTAAATGAATTGAAATTGTTATATACAAGTGCCAATTTTGGCTAGAGAATCATTACATGAGGCAATGCAATTTATGAGACAGTTAACTTTGATCAGATCATTTTGAGTCAAAATGACATTTTCACACCTAGGTACTTTAGATTGCTCTTTTATACCAAATTTATTTCATGAGACACATGACCTTTTTATTTTGTGTTGACAACATCCTAAATAGGATAACAATTCTAGTGCATCTAACATCGTATCCTAATTCTAATCCAGCCAAATTTTGAGCCAATAATATGACATTCTAATAAATCTGATTAATATATGCACCAATGGCCAAGATTTGCACCAAATTTGATAAAAACATGTTTAAGGATAATTAATTTTAATTAAGAGCCTAATTAAGAATTCCATGGAGCTTTTTGAATATTTCTTTTTAAAAATTGATATTGAATAAACTACATTATCAAGTGACATCATTTTTTGGGAAGGCATCCCTAGGCCATAAATACATAAAATATCTCATTAAGCCCTCCCATGCCTAATTAAGACATTCTATGCCTCTTTAGTTCCCCTCTATCCCAAATATTTATGAGGTCATTTATTGAATTTGGCCTCTAAAATTGAATGGATCCTTAGCAACACATCTTCATTTTGACATGGATGGTTCAGGTTCAGTTTGATCATTTTACAAAATATATAAATAAGAGGCCTTGTACATTGAATTTTAATATATTATTATGTAAAGTTATATTTATCTTTCAATACAAATTTACCATGCCCAAATATATTCAAGCCACATCTTGATGTAGTGTTATTATGACCAAATATTGAGCCAAATCCATCAGAAGCCAAGAAAATGGCTCCAAGAGGAGATTAAGGTAGCCACACCCCATTGATGAATACCTCTTAAATGCAATCTAATCAAGACAATCAAAGAAGACTCTTTGAACATCAAGTAAGTTAAGAAAGGTAAGTTTCTTGCATTTTAGTTATGCTTTATTCATTGGTATTATTAACCATTGAGATAGGATTAAAGTGTTAGCATTAGTGTGTTTTGTTTGGATTTGATTTCATTCACTAACACCATACTAATCTCCCTTTAATGAAATCCTATGTTCATAGCACCCTTTTCCATCTCTTCCAAAGATATCATCTTTCCATGAGATAATCACACATGCCAATAAGAATAAAAAAGTGTCTTTCAGGCTTGGAAACCTTTACTCAACATACTCTACAGACCTCAAATCCATGTTTTAATATTTTTTCTTCATCTCAAGACCTCAAACTTCACCAACACACTTGAAACAACATGTCAAACCTCCAACCATGCATACATAATCTCACAAGAGTCCAAACATGATCATGATACCTCATTCTACCACTTAGAGTCTTAAGGCTAGGTCTAAGAAAAGACCACTAAAGAATAAAATACCCCTTTGGCTAACTTTTAAGCTCATACATGTATTCATATGAGCACAAACATTCCTTTACAATCCATATTTATTATGAATAAATAGTCCATCACATAGACCTAAGAAGAACCATACAACTTTTAGATCTTCAAGACACCTTATGTAGCCCACTACTCAACTCTTGACATATGAGCTAGAATCCATACCATCTCCCATCATTATATTTTGACCAATTCTCCTTAAAATATATAGGTCACTACCCAAGACTGATCTAGCCTTATTGAACACATAAAATATGAATACGATCTCTCTCTCTAAATTTATGAAGATTTTAAGATCTTCACAAAAGACATGAAACTTACATTACCTCAAAAAATCTACATACCTATAATCACTCAATTCATCATACCTCAGTATGTTTCACAATACATTACATTATATGACTCAAATCCCCAAGATCAATCTCAAACAATCAACCTCATATCAATGACCATATCCACCTTCTTATGAACCAACCCTTGATCTCAAGATTCCTTTGACATTAATGACCTCAGGCACATGACATTAAAGACAACACTCACCTTCTTAATCTTTCTTGAAATTATTGAATGTACATAAAACATATGACACCAATGACAAGTTTCAACATCCATTACTTGTGTAAGCATTCATACAAGAGACACATGATTATTTACCTTTTTAAATACTTTGATACATAATTTTGGGGACTATGTGCCATGCTTGTATCCCACCAATTTGATTGAACACATTTGGATCATGGACAATATTGAATGTTTCAAAATTGCTTGACATTTTAGAGATGGGATTAAGGAATCCCTTGACTATTTTTACAAGTATTTAGCTACACCATTTTTTTTATGATTTTAATCAGCACAATCATACACATCAAATTTGATTTTTTTAATTTAAAATATATATGATTACATGCCTTTTTACATTATCTAATTTTATTATTTGAGAATGTATTGAAAAAAAAACTAAATAATATAATGAGTAAGATTAATAGAATTAGTAGTTCTTTTAATAGTTATTAATGGTTATTAAATAACTAGTGTTAGTATTAAAATAATTATTTAATTAAGTAGGAGATATGTGGAAGAAGATATTAAATATAAATTATGAGGATCTAAGAGATGCATGAATAAGATACTTATAATATTTAAGGAAAATGTCCAAAATGGAGTCAATACATTAAATAATACTTCTTTTAATAATTCAACTATAATATTACTAGTTAATATGAGATGATTAATTAATATGATTAGCACGAGTGTCTTAGTTAATACTTGAACTTGAAAATAAAATAACCCCGTAGAGTTTGGTCATACTATTCCAAATATTAGATTTCCATAAATATTAATTTCCAAACATAAGGAAGCAAAAAATTGATGGGAATATATAGAGTTTGTGTAAGATTAAAAAAATAACATATTGGAATAATCAAGCCAATACATAAACAATAATGATATTTTAAACACACTATAATTTATATTCCTAATGCATATTTGATAAAAACACATTACATATATATAGGGAAGGGTTATAATATAGATAGGTAGATTCCTATCTCCATGAATATCTCATCTACCTCCCCTATTAATATCAAAATTATTTATGTGAGTTTGGTTTGAAAACCAAATATCACACAAACAATAATATATGAAACAACTCATAATATGAATTCTTGTTACAAGCATATTTATATTATCCTCAATAATATGGATTATACACATGATCAATAATGTGAACAATAAATACTCAGATATTCACCCCCTTGTGAACATTATTAATTCCTATCTTACACCCCCTTATTGTGAACATAGGGAAAACAACTCTCCCATATCTACACCTATACTCATGATCTAGTGATTTTCAAAGGATAACCATAAACCTCACATGATAGTTTTAGAAATGGTTGACAAACAAACAAAATAATATTTTTACAAGTGGTTAACTAGAAACCATAAAACAATACTTGATGGTTTTAAAAATGGTTAACCAACATCCAAAATAGTGGTTTAATGAGTGGCTAACTAGAAACCATAAAACAGTGGTAATACTAGTGGTTTACCATAAACCATGTCATAATGTGTAGTATATATTCTATCTCTCATAATTTTCACATTTCATAAAGGTTACATTAGAATATATAGTTCAATTATGAAAAATGTGAAGAGGCATAGAACCTTTTTTCTTATTCACACCACACTATGCTAAAACCAACCACACCGCACAACTAAAAGTAAAAATACAACTAAATAAAAAAGTGTCTCCATTGCTAGTGGTTAATGAGAGGCATAGAAAGTATCCATCCTCTATTATCCTCTAGCCTCCAATATGGGATACTGCTTACTCAAGATTTGGTAAATTCGGTGATAGCCTTGGTACCTTCAAAAATGGCATGTTTAGCAATTTCTCTTGGTAAGACATGATACACAATGATCTAAATTTTCATAAATGTAATAATTGGCTTCCTATTATGACTATAAAGCTTAGTACCACATGAACCAATTTATTAAAGATATCATTAATAAGAGAATTTATTATATGCATACCTTTGATGGAAATATCAATCTCTAGGTGTACCTATTTTAGTACCTTAAATATGGAGATCTTATAGTTTTGTTCATTTTTTAGACCTTCTTGCTTTTGTTTTTTCTTTTACTCTTTTTAATTAATGTGCCTTTCTCATAATTTTGGGAAAATAAGGATGTTAGCTTATATCGATAATGTATCCATACAAATAATGTCTTACTAATCACCTAAATAAAACTCAAATAGAAGACTTTTTTTTTAATTTTGAATCATAAATAAACTTTATTGATTTTAATTTTGAAAAACTGCCTCTAGGCTTTTATCTATCTAAATAAAAAATATATTTTAGACTATATACAATGACTTTAATAAACATAACTTAAACATTGACATGGACTTGACAATATTAATATAAAATTTATTAAATTTGACTAATAAACCTAATCATACAAACTAATGGAATTAAATGGCACTTAAGTGACTATTAAAACAAATTAAACTCACCTATATGACATAACAAACTGTCCAAATAGTGACTTATGTATAACAACAAAAATATAAAATAATGACTAGCAAAAATAGATAATAAAATCTCCAGATCTATTTTCATGGTTGATGTAAATGGTAGACTTAAATGAAGGATTTCCTTAACAAGATCATGGAGATAGATGTGATGTAATTTTTAAGACCTCTAATTTATCAAATTTACTGAAACAATAGACAAAAAAAAAACATCTGACCTTTATACACTAGACTACGAATCATTAGACGTAGTGTAGAATACATGCAAGGCATCATGAAATAATTCAATGTGTGTAATAGGCCATGGATCTATCAAGGATGACTATAGAAAAATATATGAGTTGTACATGATTTATTGGAAACTATAGAAACTATGGAGAACTATAGAACACTGTTGAGTGATGGATATATTGACAATGGATATCCATGGAAGTTTGAATGACCAAGCTAGGTGGAGATAGGTGAAGCTCAATATTTTCACATACACAAATCCAAAATATTTTTTAACATAATGCACATAATTCCAACATGTTTTTAGAGGAATCTCAAGGCTAATGAAAAATTTATCTCATAGGGAAACCATGTTATGATACTACATTATGAGAATACATAGAGTTTGTGTAATATTAAAACAATAACATATTAGAAAAAACAAACCAATACACAGACAATAATGTTATTTTAAACACTTTTCATATTATATTATTTTTATATATTTCATAGAAACATATTACGTATATATAAGGAAGTATTATCTTATAGATAGGTATATTCATATCTCCTTGAATATCTCATATACCTCCAATATTAATCTCGAACATATTTACGTGAGTTTGGTTTAACAACCAAACCTCACATAAATAATAATATACGAAACAACTCATAACATTAGTTTTTATTACAATCATATTTATATTATCGTACATAAAATAAATTATGTATAATTAATAATGTGAAGACTAAATATTGTAACAAAAACCTTATCAATAATTTTGGTTGACCACTAAAGCAAGGGTTTGAAAGTTTAAGGTTCTTCCTTCAATTATAAATGGATGAATGCGAGGTGAATGAGGTAAAGATGTAATTGTAGATATCCAATTCCTAACACCATTTTTGTTGAATTAAAAATCTTACTTTAATTGTACTTAAATGCACATTCTAGGTCAAAATACATAAAACATGCTAAATGGTTCAAGCTAGTTGTTTCCAAGTGCAAATTTAGGCTAATGTATCCCTAAATAGGCAATGCATTTTATGTTATACCTAACTTTGATCAATTCATTTTGAGTCAAAATGATGATTTTGGCTTTTTATGCTCTGGATCACTCATTTCATCAAATTCATTGGTATACATCACGTACATTTGTTATTCTATGTTAGCAACATCCTAAATGGGAATATAGTTCCAACATATCTAACATCACCTTCCAATTATTCTTGAGTCACATTATAACCTAGTAGTATGTCTTTCTGACCATTTTAATTAATTAAGGGCTAGTTTCTAAATAATTTCCCAAATGTTGATTAATCTTGTTTAAGGCTAATTGATCCAAATCAAGATCTTAAGTGGATTTTTCATGATAGTTGTTGAACATTTATTTTTGGAAATTAATTTCTATTAACTACATCACATAATGACATCTTTCTTTGGAATACATCACTAGGCCATAAATACATCAAACATCAGGATTATGGGTCTCCCATGCCTCATAAAGACCCTCCATGCCTCTTAAATGCCCCTCTATTACAAATATTTATGAGGGATATTTATGGATTTTAATTCTATAATTGAATTAATCCTTAGCAACAAATCTCAATCTTGAGATGGATGGTTCAAATTGTTTCTAATAAATCTCAAAAGTATATAAATAGAGAGGCCATGATCATCTTTTTTTAAGCTTGATTCATGCACAATTATAATGCTAAGTTGCCTCAAAAATCCTTTCCATTTGACAATTGATTTTATTTGCAAGATTCATTGACAGGCTAGTTTAGTGATTCAAAATCATAATCCTAGGTTTTACAAGGAGTTCTTGAGACATTGTAGGAGTTGGTCACAATTATTGTTGAAGACAAGATCTCTTGAGCAAGGGAGAACATGATTTTGAGCTTCATTGGTATGGTGAATCCATTTGGGAAGGTAATATGGCATTGATTTCTTTCATATGTTTCTTGCTATCTTTTGTAATTCTTGCATGAATAGATAGGCTTGATTAAGTTTACTCTTATGCATTTTTCCTTTAATTTCTTTGACTAATTGTGTTATGTAATCCTCTCTACATTTAGGCATGCCTGGTGGAGCCGCACCCTAAAAATTTGGTCACAAATTTCTTTCTAAAAACTCACTAATCTTTTTCATAGAGGATATTGGCATGAGAGGGCCAAAAAGAGTGAAATTTTAAGTTATGTTTCAATTTTTCTAACAATGTTTTTGTTTCTAGAAACCTCAATTTTTTTCACTATTACAATATTGTTGTTACATATTAGAGATTTTGTGTAATTAAATAATTTTTAGTTAAAAAATTATTTAACATATTTGAGTAGCAATTCCATATACTTGAGCAATGATATTATATTCAAGAGTAATGATATCATCCTTTTGGGTAGTGATATCATTCTTTTGGGTAGCGAAATCAATCTTTTGGTAGTGATTTTGCATAATAGCAATTTTCAATAGCAATGGTTTTGTCATCTAAACAATGATTTTATATTTTATGTGTTTTCTTTTTGGTAACAATTATATTTTCAACCAAAATAATGATATTGTATCTTATGGCAGTGATATCATTGATTTGGCTAGCAATTTTGTTCAAAACAGTGATATTGTTGCACTTTGTCCCATTATTTTGTCATGAAAATAATGATATTGTGTTTTATTTTAGATCTAACCCAAAATAATGATTTTATTATTTGAAACTATGATTTTGTAGGGAAAAAATGATATTGACTGTGTAATAGTGAGATTGCAATAGAGAGTTGAAATTTCTAATGTTGTTTGTTAAAACTCTAAAGTGATTCAAAGGAATCCCTTATAATGGTGTTTTTGTAGTTTTAGGGGCTAGTTTATAAGTTTTTTTGATTCCTTTTGACTAACCAAACACACTTTCATTTGGGTTTAAACTTAACATGCCATGTTTTTACACATTTGGTATTTGGTGCCTAAAATGAACATATCATGTTAAATCTTAGAAACATTTCAAGTTTAGTGCTTAAACCCAATATTAAGTCTTGAACATTTTCAAAATTTGTGCATTAAAATATAATCTAAGATAAGTCTTTAACACTTCAATCTTTGGGATTAAAATGAACTTAGATTTTTTGTTTACTTCACGTGGTCATGTTGTGAAATATTTTATATTTTAACACTTAAGATGAAGGGGTAAAAAATAACACCACCTAATCATTTATTTGGTGCTTAAAATTGAATTGACTTATAAAATTTGTATTCTATAGTTATTAATTATAAATTGATAGGCAAAAAGAGGGACATTGTGTGTATGTTCTTCCATCCATCCTCTTTAGGAAATTTTTGAAATCAAAAGCACTATCCTTATTGCAAACATGAATAGTCCAAGCCTTAAAATTAATGTCATCTAAATCACTCCATATAAAACTTGGGATAGTTTTGGTGATCTTGAAAATTACCCTAAAGTCTTTCTATTATGTCTTTTATTTCATGCAAACTTGTCTTGGGAAGGTGATTTCATCACCTCTCACAAGTTATATAGGGATTATTTGACCTAGGGTTTCACCTTTCATCACTAAATTAAACCACTCCCACTAGGATTATATGTGTGAGTGGTTAAACCACCTTTTATTGTTGGATTTGTATACAAGACATATCTGCACTTTGGATATCACACTAAACTAAGTGATGTATGTAGTGGTTGTAAAAAAGGAAAGACCTTTTTGTAATAATCCAAGTGCTAAAAACACATAATTATGTGATTTTTATTTTGTACCATGACATGGAAGTCATTGTCTAATTGACCCCCATACAAATATTCAAAAACTTGCTAGTTTAGTTAACCCCACTTTGCCATACCTTGTTAGTTTAGACTTAAGAGGACTATTTTTTTTCATTAGATTACTTGGATTTGATTTGTGTCTAAAAATACTTGTTTACTAAATGAACTTAAACAAAGCACATTTGCCTCAAATTTCTTGAGTAAGAGAGGCATTACGTTGTGTAATTAGAAAATTTATCTTTTCCTTGTTCAAATTATTATCAAAAACTTTTTCATATCACCCCCTTTGGAAAAATTCATGTGGCACAATTGAGTCTAGATCATTTACCCAATTTTTTTAAATCCCTCATTTATAATTCACATTCAAAATTGAACCTTTCCAAGTTCTAATGGATGGTGTGTTAAATTGGGTTTGTCATTTTCACACTAAACTTGTTTTAACATGGGTTCAATTTTCCATTTCAATTGAAGGCCATTTTTTAGACTCAAAATCACATTATAATTTTGGTGGACTCAATTGATCTTACATATTACTCATGCATTGTTTTAACATGGGTTCAATTTTCCTTTTCAATTAAAGGTCATTTTTTAGACTCAAAATCACATTATAATCTTGGTAGCTCAAGTTATCTTACATATTACTCATGCTTCGAGTCCTAGAACATATTTTATCCTACTAGAACCATGTGGTGACATTTTGCTAACCATTTGGTCATAACTTTGTACATAGTGATTCATGTATGTTTTGACATCTTGAGTTGCTTCATTTTCATTGTCTTCTTCAAAATTTAAAGAGATTTTCTCTAATTTTTTAGGATCAACTCATTGAAGTTGAAACTATATTTTACAGTGTAATAATAACATAAAGATCTAGGATTTGGTGTACTAGTTTTCACCTTGGATCTTTGAATTACCTCACCCTCTTCCAATCTATATGATTTCAACTTTACCAAAATTTGAGTAAATTCATGAACTAAATATTATAATTGTGTGTTTTTCCAAGCCATCCTTATTTATAGTCTCTTTGTTACCTTATTCATTTTTTAAAGAGAACCAATCATACCTTATTTGAATGTTTGCAAAATATTGATCCAAACCTAGTCGAATGCGAAGAACAACTCTTTTTAGACATGACTGAAAGGTTCATTCATAGTGGGGCTTCTTATGGCCTTAGATATGAGGATGAGAAATTTGATGATGGCCAAGATATCCCAATTTTTTTTATGACATCCCCACAATAGTAGGATACGAAGATGATTACAATGAATATCAACCTAAGAAGATCAAGACAAAGCACTTCTTAGGTTGATAGAATTAGGTTCTAAACTACCTTCAAAATTTCCTATAGAACAATTTCATACCTTCGTTATAGAATGAGAACAAAGATGGAAAGAGAAAAATTTTGCACAAATAGACATACCTTATTCTAACAAAGGAAAAAAAATACAAATAGAGTCACAACCAATAAATCTAGAATTCTAGCTAAGTTCAAGATAATAAGTGAACGATATGAAGATCAAATTGTCACATACTTATGTGACTCATGATTTTCCATTAAAATTTATAATGATGTTTCAAAATAACATGGAAATGTGATCAAATTTATGTAATAAACATTTGATGAGAACATAACCATAGTGAATCAAGGTAACCTAAATAAATAGTTAAAGTCATAAGAGATCTTACAAAATTTTCCATTTGACAAGAAGCATATGTTATTCAATAAATAATAACCTCTTGTTACTTTTCAAAATCAAAGACCCAAACATTCAGTTTGAATTGAGGAAATCCCTTAAGACAATTTGGCTAGTTCATTCCAACCAACACAAAAATTAGCAAACATACATAGAACATCCAAAAATCAACAAAGTACTAAATAGTTGAATTAAAAGAATTTTTTACAATCCAAGAATCAACATATTATTTTATAGAATGAAGGAGTGAATAAAAACTAAGGCATAAATTGAAATGTGTACATTCCCTATAGATCCACACAAAACTAGGGGCACATTTCACCCCAATAGCAATAAAAGTAGGGGCACATTCCACCCCAATAACAACAAAATTAGGGGCACATTTCACCCCAATAACAAAAAAATTATGGTCACATTCCACAACAATAACAATAAAACTAGGGGTACATTTCATCCCAATAACAACAAAATAAGGGGCACATTTCACCCCAATAAGAACATAATCAAGGGCACATTCTACCCTAATGAAATCCTATCCAATCCACAATTTTACCAAACATGTAAGAGTGGAATTATATGAAGGATATTTTTCAAAGATTTGAGATTTACAACATAGTTAAAAAGTACAAATTTGATGAGATATGTACATATCCATTTAATTTATCTACACTCGAAAACCCTTTTCCACCTCATTTTGAGGCACCCAAATTTGACAAGTACAAAGGAAAGGGAGATACAGGTGAGCACATGCAGGAATTCTTTATCTTATATCAAGAGGTTGCTGATAGTAACTAGTACTTACTTTAACTATTTTCAAGAAGTTTACTAGGATAGGCTCTTGATTGGCTACTTAAACTACATAAGGGATCAGTTGTAGATTGCAATGACTTATCAAAAAGGTTTGTTAACCATTTCTCATATAACATATAATATGAATTGATAGTTATTGACTTGTGAAAAGATAAATATTAGTGATGGTGAATGTTTTACCACATATCTGTAATGGTGGCCCCTATGGTGGAGAAATATGAGCTCCATTTCAAAATGATCTATAGAAATTATAGAGCTACAGTTGCATATACCATTATTCTCCACTCCCACCTCTTTATTGAAAAACCAAATTTACATTGTAATTAACATTGCTAGTTATGATAGTATGAAGGCATCAACATACCTTTAATACTAAATATTATCATTATAAGTGGGACATAAAAATTAATATTTCCATATGTGTAATTTTTTAGCATGGCTATATTTAATAAAAAAGAGGCAACATTATTATTCATAGTAATATAAAAGGAATAATAGAATACATGAATAATCTTGTCGTTAAGTAATATATATATTTAACACAATGTATATTTATTTATCTATACATATGATTTGTAATATAATTCATAAATACATTTCCTTGATATGGTTTAGGATGTGTTTAGGAAATATTATCCATTTTCTAACTAATGATTAATGTTCTACACACTAAATGATTTTGAAACATAGAGAGAAATATTAGTTAGTCTCCTATTGCGAATATTTAACTTAAAAATATAGGAACTCATATATAGACCTCAAATTGTCTAAGCATGATTGTTAACTTTAAAAACATAGTCAACATTATTTTTATTTTTAATGGTGGAAAAATATCAAAAATTCTCATTTGGAAATATGTATAATTGTAGGTGTTATGTGAGGTTAGTATATTGATAACATTTATAGAATTTAATAATATATGGGAGGGATATAAAAACAAAGAAAGGATTTATTATGATAGGAATGGGTAAGTTATCATAGAAAAATTATGCATAAAAACATGTGATGTAAAAGTAACATTAAAATATGTTAGTGGTTATTGAATGTGAAAGCATAGGGGTTAACGTACCTAATAGCATATATATGAAAAAAGGGTGTATTTTTGTGATTATAATTCCATGGGTAGAGTATTAAATGTATTAAAAAAATTAAATATGGTTAACTTAATGAATGTGTTCATTTAGAACCCTAAAACATATAACAAATGCTAGTTTAGATAATCCTATGTTTCATGTGTGTTGAGTCTTGTTTTTTTATATCTACACATGGATTTAAGTATGAAACATAAGTACATAATGGAAATGTCTATGTAGTTAGAAGTATGATATTTTCTAGTGTGTGAGGGTCCAAAATAATATCCATATTAAAATAGTCTTCTATAAAATTGAATCAGATCTTGAAATAATTGTTATAATGGGATTACAATTTATCTATTTCTCTGCAAATAATTTATTGATTGTTAGTGATATGTATCTAGTATTGAATACTTATGACTGGTACATATGATTAAAGTTTTAATATGTATAGTGTTTGGTTATCTTTAACATATAATGGTGCATTATTATGTGTGCTTAAAAATTATACTTATTTGAGTGCAATTACATAGTTTACAGTTGCAGTATACCTAGTGGTATAATCTTATACTTTCTTGATTATTATTATGTATGTGGGTCATTTGAATTTTAAAAGCATAATATTGATTATATGTTTTTATATAGTTTTGAAATATGGTAGTATGGGATATCATAGATTACTACAATATAAATATATGTTATAGCCAAATGGTACATACTTTAATTGTTACGTTTAGATTCACATCTATATTTGACTAATTAAATGTGTTCATGTTGGTTATTATTATGAATAGTATGTTTTGTGATAGTTAGTAGGATTTTATGTAGGTGTGCATACAACCTAAATCTTAACAAATGCTCTAATAGTATATTGTTGTGTTCCATAGGAATGTGACTTACTTCTTTATATCTATTTACTTGAATAGAAGCCTATGTTTTCATGTATTTAAGACTACTTTATATGACTGATTATGAAAAAATAGTAGTTATGTCTTACAATACTATACTATGGTAATATAGTTTATCATAGGGTGTAGTATTTTTGAAAACTAATTATGGTAGTAAAAATATGATATAAAATGTGTATTTATCTGGGTGGTATAAACTGTAGTCATCACTTCTAATATGTGATAAAAATTAATGTAAGATTTATTTATACGTTTGATGGGATAAATGTATGTTTTGGTTAATCTTAAGTTTAACATGTTATATGATGTGTTTAATAGTATAATATAAATTATATGAATATCGTGGTTGAATGGTATTTAACCAATTTGCATTGTTGATATAGAGTAAGGAGTGAGATGGATGTCACTAGTTTACTAGAATCACAATACTATATAAATGTAATCCAATCAAATGGTGTGTATAAATTTAATTGATTTATATATCATTATTATTTATTATTCATAAAACTTTGTGAATATTTATTTTTAGTGAGACATTATCATTCTATGTGTATGAATTATATGTTTTAGCGATACCTTGAAATAGAATAGTTTTTTGCGATACAGTGCATGCTTAGTTTTATAAATTATCCAACACATGGGTACTTCCTTGTCTCTCTAGATTTCTGATCCATCACTATCTACTCATATGTGAATGGAGGACCATTTTATGATAGGATTAGTGTTGGGGATCATTGGTTTATGGTTGGTGTGGAAAATCACTTGGATTATGCTCTCCCTCCCCATAGAAGTACTGCTTATCGAGATGACACTTGATATTGCTATAGATACTTGAGTTCAGGAACCATTCTCTTGAGGAACCATGTATCTTATATGTACATTATATTATATTGTATGCATTATTGAATATTGTCATAAAGATTTGTAATTACTTATTATTATACATTATCAGTGGTTGATATAGACTTGTATCAGTTGTGGATAATTAAATATTTTCTTTTCTTTTCATATGATGTGCACTTATTATATTAGAGATCAGTGATATATGATGTAATATGATTTGTTTCCTAATATCATGATTTTAGTACTTAAGATGATCTATGTTAGATTATCATGGTGTAATTAATTTTTGTTAGATGTGTTTAATAAAAAAAACCATGTATTTGTAGATAGATTTCAATGTGAATGTTACATGTGGTATCAAACATGTGGCTAAAAATCTAGGACTTAATGAGTCCATTGGAATTTTCATGTTCTTCTATTCAAAATTTTGATCCTCATGACATGAAGTATTGTACTTATTTTTTATTTTTAGTGCCTCATTGTAGAACCATGTTACACCATGGTTGATGTTTTGATACATTCATGAAATGTGTGTGTCGAATATTGAGTGTTTTCCCATAGGAGAATTCATACCATTTTGAGTTATTTAGGGGTTAGTTTATTCAATTTCCCAATGGTGATGATTGTATATGAGGTCTGGGTAGGATAGTATATAGAATAGTTCATGAGCTATGAATAAAATATTTTTATCATAGTTTGATCACTTAGATCGAACACCTCGAGTATCATTACATCCTTCTTGGTAATACAACCACCTTTGGAATTTGTTTTTTGTGTTGTGAGTGATTAATAAGCACATGATGCTTCTCATTTAAATATACATGCTTTTTTTTTGTGTGTCTTATGTTCACTAATCTTATAAATGGAAAATATTATAGAACCATTTTTAGTTTGGTACCAACTAGGGCAATGGGAATTTTATTTTATTAGAGTTTAGATGTTTTAGTTGAGAATTACTATGTGTTAGAAGAATTTTTATGGATTTTCCCCCTTAAGTTATGTGTAATTTTAATAAGTGTCATGTATCTTAGTTAGCTTATAGCTGAGTTGTTATTATCTTATTTTCCTTTGACATCATTATAGGCTATTGAGAGTATTCATATTTTTTTATGTTGAAACTTATTTCTAAAATATTGTATTGACCATATTCCTTGGAGTTCATGGGATAATGACTACTACTTGTTGAGAGAGAATTGTCTGGATTGGATGGATTGATACATCTCTGAGGTTAGTATTTTATTTTTTTCTTAGTTGTAGACAAAGATTGTGATATCATACTTATAGATTTGGTAAGTAGGTAGTGATTAGGAAACACCAAGTTGTAGTGTTTTCTTTTTACCTTGTGAGGGTATGTAGGAGTTTTATTATTGAGATATTAGTTCTCTAATTTTAACTTGTGACACTTTGGGGTTACTACTTTATTTGTCTTGTTATTGTGGACCTCATGGAGTGACAAACCTTGAACTATATATTAAATTTTAGATATAAATTTATTATAATTATCATGTTATTATTCACCCTTGATTAGATTGATATTATTCTCTTTTTGGATAAAAGCATGTTATTTTGAAGAGTTATTTTTTTACCTTTTACCAGAAGTACATAGGGTATAGGATGTATGGAACATCTTGTCAATCTAGGGATTGAGGTAAAATTTTGATTTTTTACAATCTAGTTGAGCAAGAAAGGAGATATTGTCTTGCTTGTTTTCATATAAGATTGAAAATATGGTGCGATCATTAGCCTTTATATGTTATGTTAATATTAACATAATTTCAACTTAACTATGAATATAACACTATAGGTTAAGCTAGAAAATATGATACTATTTATGTTTGGCTAGCGGCAAGCTTATATAATTACAGATTGACTGTATGATTTCCCTTGTATGTATTTTGCTACATCTAGAATTATTTAGCATATAACATTACATTCTATGGTTTATTAGTATAGAATTTTGATTCATTGAACATTGTTATTTTTTTGGAGATCATTAGGTCATGGAGACCTAATAGAAGAGTGGTAAATTAGGAATGTGACTACTAAGTGATAGGAGTGGGTCCTAGTTAGACTCACATTAACATAGTAGTTATTGTCTTTGGATCTAAAAGACAGACTTGTCGAATCTAGGATTGATAGATAATCTTATCAAATTTAGTTATATGGCCATATGCATGTATACATTTGAACATTTATTCCTTAATTTTGTGTACCTTGGAAGTATAATATTTCTAATTCTTCTTCATCATCATACTTATTAGGAACTCCATGGAGTAGTAACACTATTGACATGTTATACTTATTAGGAGTGACTCAGGGTAGTGATAATATTAACTTATATAAACTATTCTTGCTAGGTTTCCTCAACAATTTTATCCAGAATGAGAAAACACTCTCTAGGTTAGAGATATGTGCAAAGGGGCTAGACAATTTTGTGGAACTCTCCCTTGTCATTTGTTTTGGATTTTATGGTGAACTCATATGATTTGAGAAAAGTAGTGAAACTTTAATTAAGATATGTGGGACCCTTTAAGGTAACATAAGTGGTTAGTAATATTTTTTATAGGCTTTTATTGATAGTTTTCAACCTTGAGGTGGTCATGATAGAACTAACCAGAGTAAGTAATACTTGTAAATCATGTTTGCATAATAAGAAGTTATCATAGAGCATTGTTTTATAGGACCAATACTCTAAGAATAGTGTAATTTGAGTAAACTTTGGTGAGTTATTTAAGTAATGTCACATTTATTTACTTGATTTGATACCTTTTATTGGATTATTTATCTACATAATAATGTTTTTAACTCAAAATTTATATTTGATAAGAGTCATATGGGATGCTGACTAGATTTAGGGGACATGATGCTACATCTTGATTCTTCAGTAAGAAAACTATTTGACTATCTATGGATATTTATAGTTGACACATATAATTTAGTTATATTTTAACTAAGCTTTGAGATATATCTTATTATGAGATAGTAGGATATTACATAGGTTATATGATCACACTACTATGAGTTATCTATATGTATATGTTGAATTTATGATCATGTTTGTTTGCCATTTCATCTATATTTTATTATAAATGTATATCAAGACTATTATGGTCAAACTACCTACTTCGTTGTGAGGTTTACGTAGAAGAACCCATTCCTTAGAGTGTGATGGAGGGACAACATCATCTAAAAGGGTGACATAGATGCAGATGTCAAAATATTGATAGAGAAACCAACTAGAACCTTGCACACACTACATAAGTAATTCATGTTAGATGCATAATCAAAATCGATAGAGTTAGCATCTTCCATATGTTATTTGTATTGAGGTAATTATTTGTGTTTGTATGTCAGATTTGCGTTATGCCTAGTGTGGAATTAATCTGGTGTGTATAATAAATTTCATATGATTTACTTCTTAATTTATTTATGGTTTAAAATGTTAGTTCCTAAGATTAGTATAATTATTGTTAAATCATTATGATAAATTAATTATACTAGATAACTATTTATTATTAACTAATTACAAAATTAAGATGTGTAAAACCTTATAAAGTGATTAAAGCAAAAATAAAAGAAATAATGAAAAAAATGAAAAATAAAAAGCAATGAAAATTATGGAAAGAAGAAAAAAACACACGAAGCATTTCTTTCATTTATTTCGATTGGTGATGCCTTGCATAACATTCCAACATATATGCTTTATGCTCTGGAGGGTTGAAAAATAAATAGTGGACTAGAAAAATATTATGAGTTTTCAAAAGTAAAGATGGATCTTTTCATGGCTCACCTACGGCCACTACTTATGTACTCATTAATATGGGAGACACATGATGCTTTACATTTTTAAATAATATGCTATATGATTTTAGGGACTATGTGCCATGCTTGTATCCCACTGATTTACTTTAATGCATTTGGGTCATGGAAAACATTGAGCATTTTTGAATCACTTGAAATTTCAAGGATGAGATTAAGGAATATCTTGACTATGTTTATAAGTATTCAGATACACCTGATATTTTGTTTATTATTTTGATTTGTAAAACCATCCATGACTCATTTGATTCTTTTTATTTTGAAAAAAAACTATGATTGTGTTCCTATTTACATGTCTTTAATTTTATTGTATGAGAATGTATTTAAAAACACTTGAATAATATGATGAGCATGGTGAACAAGATTATTGGTTATTTTAATATTTATTATGGATCATTAAGTAACTAGTGTTGATAATAAATGAAGTATTTAATTAATTAGGAGCTATATGAAAGAATATCCTAAATATAAATAATGAGGATCTAAGAGATGCACAAAAAAGATCCTATTAATATTTAAATAAAATGTCCTAAACTAAGTCAATACATTAAATAATACATTTTTTAATACTTGAATGATAATATTTTTAGTTTGTTTGAGATGCTTAGTTAATATGATGATGACAAGTATCTTAGTTAATAATTTATCTTGAATAGAAAATAAACCTTTAGCTTTTAGTCATAATATTCCAAACATTACATTGTCTTAATTGCTCAACTTACAACATAAAAAACTAGAGAACCGTATTGATAATTTTGGTGGACTACTAAAGCTATTATTTTGAGGTTTAAGTTTCTTCCTTTACTCAGTAGTGGATAATTACTAACTTAATAAGGTGGAGATGTTATTCAACTTTGCTTACACACTTTTTCCCTTCATTCTCAAACATGAATGTTTATTTATATTCTCCTTCACATCTGTTGCTAAATAAACTACATTTCTTTTCCTTAATGACACCAACATGTGAAGATGTCCTATGTTTGATTCTTTCTAATTGCACTATTTTTCCAAATGTAGTTGATTTTGAAATAATAGATTGTTTAGATTTACCAAGAAGAGAAGACAAGGATGAAAAGTATATTTATATTAAGAGACACATGGGAGATTATCGGAGATTAGTAGAGAGGGTGTAAAATCATTTGAAGAACTTGAGAGATCCCAAATTGATTGTAGACCATATGGTAGACAATTCTAAGCTCCATTTCACAATTACCCACAAGAATTATGGGGCTACAACTGCATACACTCCTACGCTCCACTGCCACCACTTTGGCAAAAACCCAAATGAACATTGTAATTAGTAATTCTAGTTATGATAGTGTGAAGGAATTTCCATATCTTTAAGATTGATTATTATCACTATAGGTGGGATGCATAAATAAATATTCTTGATGTGTAATTTTCTAACACTTCTAGATTTTATGCAATAAGATGTAACATTATTATTCATGATAATATAAAAGGATTAATAGAATAAATGATTAATCTCATCATTGTGTTGTGTGTGCGTGTGTGTGTGTGTGTGTGTGTGTGTGTGTGTGTGTGTGTGTGTGTGTGTGTGTGTGTGTGTGTGTGTGTGTGTGTGTGTGTGTGTGTGTTGTGTGTGTGTGTGTGTGTGTGTGTGTGTGTGTGTGTGTGTGTGTGTGTGTGTGTGTGTGTGTGTGTGTGTGTGTGTGTGTGTGTGTGTACGTGCGTGCGTGCGCGTGTGTGTGTGCGTGTGCGTGTGCGTGTGCGTGTGCGTGTGTGTGTGTGTGTGTGTGTGTGTTTATACATATGATTTGTAATGTTATTCATAAATATGTTTCCTTAATATGGTTCAAGACATGTTTAGTAAGGATGATCCCTTTTCTAAATAATGATTAATGTTCTACACACTAATGGTTATGAAACCTAGAACAAAGTATTAGTTATTCTCCTATCATGAAGATTTAACTTAAAAATATGGGAACACATATAAATACCTAAAATTGAATAATCACAATTGTTAAATTTTAAACCAACGTTAACTTATTATTTTCAACAGTGGAATAATCTCATAAATTCTAATTTGGGAATATGTAAAACCATAGGTGTTGTGTGTGGTTAGTGTATCAAGAACCTTTATAGTGTTCAATAAGCCATGAGAGAGATAGAAAATCCAGTAAAGTTTTCATTATTATAGGTACGAGTAACTTATCATATATAAGTTGTGATTAAAAACATGTGATGTAAAAGTAACATTAAAATAAATAAAGGGTTAATGAATAAAAAACATGGTTTTTAATGTACTTAATAGCATATATATAAAAATAAGCGTGTATTTTTATGATTATAATTCCATGGATGGAGTATTAACTATATTAAAAGAATTACACATGATTAACTTAACAAATATGGGCATTTAAGCCATAAAAATGTATAAAAATTTCTAGTTTAGATTATCACCTATATTTCATGTTTGTTGAGTCTTGTTTTGCTATATCTACACATAGATTTAAGTATAAAAATAAAGTATATATAATTGAAATGGCCATGTTGGGACATATGCATAAGCTTGTAACTAGATTTATGATTTTATCTAGTATTCAAAGGATTGAAACTATAACCATATTAAAAAAATCTTCTAGAAAATATAATGAGTTGTTTAAACGAATGTCATAATGGGTTTACAAGTTTTTTTCTCTACAAATTATTTATTTATTGTTAGTTATATGTGTTTAGTATCGAGTACTTATGAGTGTTACATATGACGAAAGTGTTAATATGTATACTTTTTTGTTATATTTACCAATGCATCATGAAGCATTCTTATAAGTTATATTTATTTGAATGCTAGTATGCAATTTAATCTTAGGGTATACCTAAGTGGTATAATACCATAGTTAATTGTTATTATGTATTTGGGTCATTTTATTCTTTAAATTGTAAGTTTGATTATGTGCTTTTATGTTATTGTAATCTATGATAGTATTGGATATCATATATTACTATAGTATAAATATTTTTTATACTTGGATGATACATATTGTAATTATTACATTTAGACTCGCATCTTTGTTTGACTAATTAAATGTCTATGTGTTGATTATTATCATGAATAATATGTTTTTTGATAATTAATAGGATTTTATGTATGCATGCATACAACCTTGAGAGCTTCATGAATGCTCTGATAAAATATTATTGTGTTCCATGGAAACTATGACTTGCTTCATTATATCTTGTTTATTTAATAAAAGAGTTTGGTTCAATGTATTTAAGACTACTTTATATGACTAATTTTGTAAAATTAGTAGTTACATCTTAGAATAATAGGCTATGGTAATATGGGTCATCAATGGGTATAATATGTTTGGAAAATAATTTTGATAGTGAAAATTTATTGTAAAATGTGTATTTTCTTCAGTGGTATAAACTATAGTCATTATTTGTAGTATGGGATAGAAAATAATGTCAAATTCATTCATAATTTTGATGAAATAAATGTATGATTTGGTTACTTATATGTTTAACATGTAATATGATATTTTTTCTAGTAGGATATAAATTATATGAATTTTGTGGTCAAATTGTATTTGACCAATCTACATTACTAACATAGAGTAAGGAGTGAGATGGACTTTCATGGCTTAGTTGCATCACAATGCCAAATAAAGGTAGTTTGATCAAGTGATGTGTATAAATTTGATTGATCTATAGATCGTTATTATTTATTATTTATAAAAATTTGGGACAAATTATTCTTAGTGAGATATTATCATTTCATGAGCATGATTTACATGTTTGTGTGATATCTTGAAATATAAAAATTTTCTATTATACACTACATGTTTAGTTTTAGTAATCATACAACACATAGGTACTTGCTTGTCTCTCTAGATTCCCACACCATCACTATCTATTCATCTATGAAAGGAGGGCCATTTTTTAATGGGATTAGAGTGGGGGATCATTTTTATGTGGTTAGTGTGAAAAATCACTTGGATGATGCTCTCCCTCCACACATAAGTACTACTTATTGAGATGACACTTAAGATTATCACATATACTACAGTTAGAGAACTATGCTCTAGGGGAGCCATGTATATTATATGTAAATTGTATTGTATTGTACCTATTATTGAATATTATCATGAAGTGTTCTAATTACTTGTTATTATATATTGATAGTGGTTGTTTTAGACTTATATCAGTTGTGGTTGAGTTAATATGATTATCTTCTTTATTTGCATATGATGTGCTCCCATGATAATATAGATCAATGATATATAATGTAATATGATTTGTTTGCTAATATCATAATTTGAGTACTTTAGATGATCTATGTTATATTCTTGTGGTGTAATCTATTTTTTTATATGCATTTAATAATTAAAAAATCATGTATTTCTTCTAGGTAGATCACAATGGGGATGTTATACTACATGTTAAGAATTCTGATGTATGGGTGCAAATCTAATTTAGAGTCTCAGCTTGAAAATTATGGTGGGATGTTATGATCATAATGTGTGTATTTCACTAACACCTCATTATTTTTGTGTAATAGTTCATTACATGTAGTCCTTCCCACTATAACGAATACCTATCATAACTTTCTTTCCTTCTATGTACTATCTTTTTATTTATAACATATGTTAATTTTTATTTAATGTTATTTAGTACCTAGTGCTACCATTTTAATTCTTCATATTATTCCCCTTAATCATATTAGTCATGGAAATCATATAAATTTTAAATGTTAAGTACTAGAGAGATATCAAAATTTTAGGGTAAGCTCAACTCGTAAACATTGTCATTAATTTTAATCATAATTATGCACAGACTAATTTTATTGAACTTAAACTTGTTGTATATGACTACTATAAATATTTATTTCATCAAGTAAACGATCATGAAATGTTTCTTTTAAAATAACTTTGACATTCTTATTATATATACTTCTACTTTATACTTCTATTTACTTTCATGTAGCTTTCTCCTCACTTATTTTTGTAACTACTATATATGTTCTACAAATGCCTATGCATCATCAGTAACATGTTAAATAATTTGTAATTGTATTGAATATAAAAAACCCATATTATTTATCTCAGAAATAATATATAATAGTGATTTTATTGTTGATCTCTTCACTAAATTATTATATGTGAACTCATCCTATGGTAAAGATCAATCACATTATTTGGGTTTCTATCCAAATATGCATCTAAACAAATTTGTGAAGCTCCTATTTAGAAATTTAATCAATCCATCTATTTGTGGACAGTATGTGCAAATAAAGTATAGATTAGTTTCTCTCTTCTTATATAGAGTCCTACTAAAATGACATAGAAATTTTGTGTACCTATTGATGTAATGGTTTCTAAAACCCCATGCAATATTACAATATCTATAAAAATTATTCTATAACATTGTGGAATCTTTAATTTTATTGTATGAAATAAAATGAATCTTCTTATAAAACCTATCTACAATTTTTTTTATTACATTTATGCATGTTTGGAACCCAAAATACAAAGTCCATACTCAAATATGTTAATGATCCTCTTGGAACTAGTTATAACATGTATAAAATTTTATTCTATTCATGTCCATTAACCACTTGACATATCCTATTTCTTGAAACATATCTTTCCATATTTATTTTCATCTTTGGTTAAAAATACTTCTTCTCCACCAAAGCTATTATCTTATTCTTTCCAAAATGTCCACCCAAACCACCATTGTGTAATTCTATTATATTATTATCTCTTAGATCCCCGATTAGAATATATAATTATTTTATGTTGAGTAGAAAATCATCTTGTATAAGCTACTCATCATGAATAATATCTATTCATATGCTAATAAATACCTACATTAATCAACTATCTTACAAAAATATGGACCAGTATAATCTAATTTATTAACACATTGAAACAACTTCACTTAATATATAATTCAACACTAATAATCTCTTGTTGGGAGCATCCATTATTTATGTTTTAATCTTTTAGGGTTTATCTATGTAAATCATATGTTTGATTATAGGGATGAGTAGTCTAAATTAGTGAAATAATATTGAATAAATAATAAATACTTTATTACATATTTTGACTTACTTTGTGTTTCTAAAAATAATAATATGTGTAATTAAAGATTTATTTCAAAAAAACTTTATGTGGGATACTTGAGTACTAAAAACTAAGATATAAATACGTTTGACTATTGTCAACTAGATCCATGTCTCAGATCCCCTCTTGGATAGTAGTAATACACTTGGATAATATTTCCATGTGGATCTAGTGTCCTAAAATGGTTTTAGTGTCCTTCATGTAGGACTCTTCCTAACTTCTAGGTTCACCTGCACTTGTGTTTTTGGGCTCTATTCTTGTGGGCATGAAGTCTAAAACTCTACATTGTGCTTGTAATAGATGATTTATGATGCAAATCATAATCCTCCTTGTATGTAAAGTATGACCTTAAAATGTGTTTTCATTATTAGGATATGATGTTTATCCTTAACATGACGCTATTCAGAGAGTTGATTACATACCAATAATCCAAGGAGGGATCAATACTAATATAGTTCTCTACACCTAAGTACTGGTGAAAGTACAAGTGATGATAAAATGATACTGGGCTTGAATTAATTGAGTGTCTTTGATATTAGAAATCTAGAAAATATAGGCTTCACGCAACTTTAGATTTTAGTATGAATAAGTAAGGAAGAATAGTGATTAATAACATTTATTTTGCTCAAATTATTTCTTATTTGAATAGGACATTTTCATCTAATTTCCATCTATTGGATAGAGGTCTAAAAGTCATATATTTATAGTGCTTTTTAATCTTATGTAGATAATAAACTATGTTTAGGCCAACCTTAGGAGGGTTTAGCTTTTGAAAATATATCTATTCGATAGAATTAGGATAATGGAAATTAGTTACATTTTTGGGAAACTAGCACCATGTGGCTATAATGTCCTTAATGTGGCACTAATGTCTAATTGAAAGGCTACTATGAATGAATGGCTAGGATCTAACAATGAGGGTATGATATTATGTTTTAGTTGACTAGGGTTGCATGTAGTCTTCACAAAGGCTATAAAAGTATGATAAAAATACTCTATGATAGGTCTAGGGATAATATATGAATAGGTTATCTTAAATAGAACTCTTAACACTCAAATACCAATTTTAGGTGATTACATTTTCCCCACCACCTTTATGAAAGAAATGAGACAAAGAGAAATGACCAGTATAAAGGGAAAACAAGTGTACATAGATTTAAATATGAAATCAAGTCCATGTATCTACATCTAAGTATATGAAGCTAGGTTTACCTATGTGAAGCATAGTGGAAATCATGACCTATAATGAAATATACATAATCATTCCTTATGATATATCAAAAGTAAAAGACTATGTTGGATAAATAAGTAACTAAGTAAAATTGAGTAAAGGGATGAGAAAAAGGGAAGGAATAGATGTACCTCATTGGGTGTTTGAACCAATGCATAAACCTAGTGACATCTTATGTGTGTATATTATTTATAAATTTATTAAATAGCTTGGACTGAACTGATAGATTCTTTAATACTCATGTGTCAGTGCCTCAGGAACTCAATCAAATTTTGACTCGATCATTGCCCACCCCTACTTTTTTGATCATGACCTATGAATAAATTAGATTAGACTTGAAGTGTGTCTAATCCTTTCATTTGGATGGCTAAAGATCTAATGTAGCATATGACTCCATAATTTCCCACCCATGTGTTGTATATGAATCTAACATTAAATTTTTTGAAGTGATACAAAAATGTAACTTAGTGTATCTAACTATGTGTTTCATCTCTACAACCACTTAGGTATATTATATGACTCTGGGACTCTTGAGAATGGCAACCACTAAAAATGGTGTAAGACATGAAACTGGTGACAACCTAGAATATGATGTTAAGTGTATACAATATACAAAATGACATGTATTTTTTCATTCCATCTGATCAACCTATTTATAATTGAGAATATGTAAATAAAGTCATGTGTTCATGCCCCTAATTTTATATCTAAGTATAATAATTTTAGACTGAGTTATAATAACTATATATGAGTATCTAAAATTAATATGGCAATGATCATGCCACATATGATACCCCTAGTCTAAGAAACTACTATGAATTTGAGCTAAGATGCTGTAAATTTGAGTAAGAACGAAGAATAATTGTCAAACCTATATATAAATTTATGAAAATATGTATTGCACTTGGTGTACTATTCTAACCAATATGAAGTATCCAAAAACTAGGGCTACTAGATAATAGCACCAAATCTTTGACAATAGTTTCATGTGGCACTAGTGTCCTTATTTTAACACTAATTTCTATTTGGTATGAAATATGTGTCACTCTAATACTTTCTAAGTCACTATTTTTTATTGTGTTTACCTGTGCCTAATTTTCTTAAACTAAGCATTTATGCTGAAAAATGTTCTATTAATGCAATCTAGAACCTTAATTTGTATGACAAACCTATGTGAATTCCCTCTCTTTTGGGGGTAGATTTCAAACCTGTGCAAGAAAATTTATTAAAATTAAAATATCTGTAAAATGTGTGTTAGTCAGAGCATATATAATAATTATGTGACAATCCAATATAATATATAGACAGCCCATCAAAATGTAAGAGAATTTGAGCATAACTATGTAATGTAAGATGTGTGTGATTTTTAACATTACACAAGGTGTCAAGATATATGTAATCAATGTATATAACAAAAATTCTAAGTAGAATTGAGTATCTACCTAGGTGATAGGACATGATGTCCATCATGGCACGCAAGTAGGAATGGTGGATGCATGAGGTCCCTCATGGCGTTGAAAACTTGTGTGTGTAAAAAGAAAAGATAAGTTTCATGGACATGAAACATTTAATAAATCATACATCCAAAACAAATAAGGCATGCAAAATATGCCAAGGGGACATAATACAAGGGACATGTGCACATTTCACTAAATATTAGAAAATAAGACATAAAAGGACATGTTCTAGTGTCCACTTACACAAGTAACAAGCAAGTTGGCTTAGATCCACATAGAATAACATCTTGAAATGTCTAAATAAACACTCAGGAAATTACACACACCAAACATTGGTAAATGTCCAAGGCATACATGAATATAAGTAGCATAGAGCCAAAGAACAATGGTGTATTTAAATACCCTTGAATAAAATAAGCATATATAATACATTCAAATCTAAACTAGGAAAGTTAGAAATGAAAGCATGCATGAATATAATATAAATCTATTTAATATATAGGATGTAAATATGTTGACTCTGAAGTAGTTATAGTCAATAAAAATTTGAGAATGAGTAGCAAAGATCAATATCAAGATATATCAATGTGTAAACTAGAATATAAGAAATGTAAGGATAATACCTGATAATACAAACTAGGTATAATATGCCCCAAGTGGATGTATGTATCAAATGAATAATCTTGAATCAGTGTATATGTCCCTAGTGGATAAATCATAGCCAGTCTCGACTAATGTACTAGACCTGAGTCATGTAAGCATTCTAGAAGTAATCAGAAAGAACAAGTGAAGTATGCATTTATTATAAAATTCACTACACTAAGATAGAAAGCATATCTAGTGTCTAAAAAATATAAGAAATATAAACATAATAATGCATACAATCTGTAAGTTTTACATTTTTATGAGTAATTATTTAATTTGTTTTTTGTTTTTTACATGTATTATTTTTGTATTTTTTTGATAATAATATCTATACGAGCAACATAAAAATGAATTATGTATACGGATCAGGAAACAATGAAAGGATATACAAGAAATAAACCATACTAACTGATGAGTCTCATGGGAAACTCACTATCATTGTGACATGTGTCAAAAATAAGAACAATAATCCCTCATGCAATTTTATTTGTATGTTGTAGTTGAATGTTAATGTACCAAGAATTTGAGTATTACTCATCATCATAATCATAATAACCTAGAATGATAGAGGGAATTTTATTATATTATAGAGTTGGATTTCTTATATTGTGCTTTGAAATATTGATTGTGATTTTTACCTTTGAAATTATGCTTATTGTAGATATATGGTGTTGTGGAGGATCTTTTTATAAAAAGCCTTTGTAGGGAATACTTGTTCACTTAGCATGATTTTTAATTTTGAATTTAAGAACTTGATCTTTTTGTAACATTTCTGATGTATATGGATATTTTCCCTTGATAATCTATATCTGTGAATGATTTGACTTAGGATGTTCAATAGATTCAAAACCTTTTTGACCAACATTATCAACTACTAGAATGTGAGTAGTTATGCCTTGGGATTGTTTGACCAAACCTTGACCATGATAATAAAACTATTGTAGATATTTGTGACCAAAATCACACCATTTTCAAATTTCAGCCTCATTTTAAGAAGTAGGTTTTTTTCTTTACCTATGCTTGTTGTATTATTTCTTGTTTTGATTGTGTTTTGTGAACCTTTTCATGTTTTGAGTTATGATTTGGTAGCCTTTTTTGTAATGTTTATGAATTTAACCCTTTTTAAATTTGTAGATGTGTCATTTTATGTTATTTGTATGAAGTGTAGCTATATAATTCATCTGTATCCATTATCTATTATATTTTCCTTTTCAATGCTTAACATGAATCATTATGGTGTTCATGTATTCTATAATATGCACAATAATATCTGGATCTCCTTACTAGGTGTATAGGGGGTAGGTTGATCAACTTATCATTAATCATTTACCTTAGTACATCAATTTGATTCTTATTTTAACTTTGAATTCTTTTTTAAACACTAGTTTTAGTTATACTTTAGTTTGATTTCATGTTTTGACATGTAACATTATTTACCATAAATTGAGTAGATGAAGATGCATATACATGATTTAGATTAGTGTGCCTTGAAGGCCTTTGTATTTCAAATTAATTGTTCAATGTTGTAATATTTTCATGTTGTAGTTAATTCTAATTTTTTAAACATTTAATTATCTTTCTCATACTAATTATTTGATCACATAGTGTCTCACAAGTGCAAACCCTAGCTATTTATTATTAGACATGTTTGAACACACCTTATAGGGAAGAGGTGTGAATAGGTTGAGAATGGTATTAGTGACATTGGTATAGGTTGATTTATCTCATGGAGTGGTGATAACATGGACCTGGTTAGAGTGAAATGAGATATCACCCTCATGGAGATGAGGAGGAGAAGGAGATTATTTCATATGCATAAAAAAGCATATTGAAACCTAGAACATAATTTTTAGTTTATGTGCTAAATCATCTATGTGTCTATAAGATTGATTATTAATGAAATAACACATAGGATAAATATAACATGTTATGAAATATGAAATATATTGCAATTGAAAGAAATCATTATGTATAAAAGTGTTTATGTCTTTTATGAATTAATTTTGAATTAAAGGGAAAAAGCAAGTAAACTAAAGTATTAAAATTTGTAGCAAAAATTTATTAATTTGTTTTATCATTATGATGATGTTCATATGAAATATAAATAAAAAGATATATAGATCTGAAATATAAATTCTAGAAATGTAAATCCTAGGGTTATAAAGGGTTAGGGTTTGTGTGAAAAAGAAAATTACATTAAATAAATGAAACCCTGATGTGGGATTGACTAAATGATCTTGGTTATGCAAAAAATTCATAAAAATAGAAGTCTATAACCCTAATTTAGTGTATAAAAATTGGAAAAGGTTAAATCTTATGTGAAATTATGGTTTTTAAGAAATATTTGTAATAATTCACCAAATGCTTTAACCTTTTAGATTTTAGTGATGTAAATCTTATGTTTGATTAAAGGGATGAGGATTACAAATCAGTGTAATAAATAGCCACTAATTTGTTATATATTTTGACTTGCTTTGTCTTTCTAAAAATATTAATAAATATGTGCAAATAAATACTTATTTAGAAAACACCTTGCATAGAAGATCTGAGAGCTGAAAATTGAGATACAAATAGGTCTAAGTGTCATCAACTAGATGCCCATGTTAGATCCTCTCGTAGATAGTAGAACCACACATGGATAATAGTTCCATATGGATCTAGTGTAATAAAAATGGTCTTAGTTTCCTTTGTGCATGATTTTTATTAATTTTTTAGTGCACTTACAATTTTATTTCTAGGATCTTTTCCTACACACACAAAGACTGAAACTTTGTATTGTACATGTAATAATTGATTTACAAGGCAACCATAATCCTCATTGCATGTAATTCATGAGGTAAAAATATATGTTTATTATTAAGATAGTATTGACATCATCAACACCCTACTATGAACAGACTTGCTTACATACCAATACTCTGAGGAGGGATTAAGCCCAATGTAGTTATCCCCACCTATGTGCTACTACAAGTGCAAGTGTTTATAGAATAATAGCGGTCTTAAATGACTTTAGTGTGCTTGAGATTGGAAATACTTTAGTGTCTTAAATTCCTTAAGTGACAATTGAGAATGGTAGTATGCATAAGTAAGGAAGATTACAGATTAATAACCTTGTTTTTAATCAACTTGTTTCATGTTTGAATATGTATTTTATGTCTAATTCCTAACTAGTGTATATAGGTCTAAAATTCATGTATTTATAGTGTTCTTTAGCTTGTTCATTTAATAAAATATGTTAAGGCTAACCTTAGAAGGGTATAAATTTTAAAAATATATCTGTTTAGGAGAGTTAGGACAAAAGACATTAGTCCCATTTTGGGGACACTAGCCCCATGTGGCTCTAGCATCCTTAATGTGGCCCTAATGTCCATCTAATAGGTTCCTGGCCATGAAGGCCCAAGATCTAGGACTTCTGGTCTAACGCTATGTTTTAGTTGACTAGGGATGCATGGGGTCTACATAAAGGCTAGAAAAGTGTTATAAAAGACTTTATGATAGGTCGATGGCTAATATAGGTATATTTTTTCTCAATTATCACTCTTAGTACTCAAATACCACTTTTAGGTGATTGCAATTCAACTATCCTTTCTTGATTTATGTTTCAAAATAGAACAAAACCCCTATAATAAAGTGAAACACTTTGCATGCCTACTATTTAATTTGTTTTTGGTTTTCATATAATTTAAAACCTCATGACATATGAATGCAACAAACTTTTTAGACACTAGGTAGTTCCTCCAATGTATTAATGATTGTACAATAACAAAAAATTCAACATCATATGTATAATAGTATTTTCTTAACTAATTCAATTTATCATTGAAATATGCTACTTTCCTTCCTTAATCACTCAACACAACACCAATTCCTACATGTAATCAACATAAACATCAAATAATTTGTTAAAATATGGTTATGTTAAAATGAGAATTTATGTAACCTTCATATTCAACAATTAAAAGTTATTTTTTGCTACCTTTATTCATATAGATTAGTTTGATCTCATGAAATATATTATTTGTGCAACAATACTACTAATATTCTAAATGGAATTTGTATAAAAAGTTACTAAACCATGGAAACTTCTTACCTATGTTATGCTTTTTAGAGTTAGAAACTAAAAAAATGTCTTTACCTTTTATTCATCTATCCTTACTCCATTTCCTGAAACTACAAATGTACAAAATACCAAATAGTTCTGCATAAATTGACACTTCTTAAAATTTTAATAAAACTTCTCATTTATAATAAACTCTAATGCATTTCTCAAGTTTCTTAAATTATCTTATTTAGTTTTCTTGAATATCAAAATATCATCAAAATAAACCACCACAAACTTTCCAATGTAAAATTTTAGCACTTTTTTCATCACTCTCATAAATTTTTTGGGTGTATTAGATAATATAAATCACATAACCATACCATCATATAAGTCATGCATAGTATTGAATGTTATTTCCATTCATCTCCTTCATAAATATGAATCTTATAGTAACCACTCCTTAGAACAATCTAAGTAAATTATTTTGCTCCTATAGGAACATCCATAATATCATCTAAATGAAGTATAATAAATATGTAATTTATGGAAATTTTATTGATTGATCTACTATACACACACATCCTCCACCCCCCATATTTATTTTTAGTTACCAATGTTGGTGTTTCACATAGATTCATGTTCTCCCTTCATTATTTTTCATTAATTCACTAACTTGGTTTTTTCAATTCTACATGTTCTGTTTGACTCATTATATAAGTTACCTGAATGAGTAGAGATGATCTTGGAATAAAATTAATATTATATTTAATGTCTCTCTTTGGTGGTAAAATACCCTATAAATAATAAGGTATAACATTTACATATTCTTTAAATACGTCAACTATTTATGCTATTATTTGTACCACTTGTATGTCTTCTTTATCTACTATTAAAGCATAAAAATAATCTATCATATTCATATATTTTATAAATTATTTTTTGGATAGAATAATTTACACTTCCTCTTTTTTTAAGAGATAATAAAACTACCATTATACCACCATTTAAAGATTAATTGTACTATTTGTTCTATCATGACCTGCATTTCTCTCATATTGACAAGGCCTTTCAAATAACACATAACATGCATCCATTGGAATAACATCACATATAAATTGACTAAGTGCATTTTATATATTGTAACTTCATTCCCTTTCTTAAGATATTAAAAATTATAAGGGTGATTTTCACATTGTAAACCTAGTTTTTCTATCATTTATTTAATAACCATATGTTTACAACTATCACCATCTATAATTAATTTGCATATATAACATATGAAATTACACAATATTCTATAAATATTAATTTACAATCATTATTATCCTCATCATGATATTTTATTCAATATATATTACTACAGCTTCAATAGTTTACTCTTCTACATCATCATCAACTCAATCAATTCTTGGCAGGTCCTCTAACCTAATTTATTGTGGATTATAATGTGAAATATTAAAGGCTCTATGTTGTCATTATCCACATCTGTAAAAAATGTAAAACCTACATTGATTTGGAAGTCACCTTCTATAACTACCATAACCTTGTCATCAAAATAATCCTCTTCTTGTTCATTGATATTAAAACCCTTGACTATTATCTTCTTAATTTTTTAGACCACATGAAGAGTCCCATCTAGTAGGATTAAACCTACCTCTAGTGGTATTAAACCAAACTCATCCTCTTATTTGAAGAGTTTATCCTCTTTTTTGCTTAGTTGATCAGCTAAAAGTATGTCCTTTTTGTTTTGATTCTACCTTAAAATCTAATAGATAATCCTACTCCATGTAAAGTATTTAATGCATGCTTAATCTATATTGAATAGAAAAATTGAAACCATTTACATACCTTGCAACCATTTATTCATTTTTTTCATCATGTTCCACTTGTATGGAAATATTTTGAAACTCACTCATAAAATCTTGTATATTGTTATTCTTTTGTATTAGATTCTAGAATATTGCATATATGATTTATCCATAACCTAGAGGAATAAATTCATCCCTTAACTTATTATCCAGATTACTCCATTTTTTGATGTTCTTTTTAAACTTTTTATGTCTCTCTTTCTATAGATGATACCACTAAATCATTACATGAGCTTTAAATTTTGTGCGTGCAAACTTTTGATTGTATAAGTATACTCCTACCATCTCTCTGCATGTTTTACATCAAGCACTATATTATCATCAAAGCTAGATAAGTATTATCTTATATCTCATTTCTATATCTAGCATAGTCATACTTTCCATTAATACCTTATATCAGTTTAATAAATTAAACATATGGTACATATGAGGTTAAAAAATTTATTGAGTTGTTGTAGATCTAATATTCGCCCTTGAGGTAAAATCAGCATAAGAAATGCCCTTTTTATTGACTCAACATGACCTCCTATAAATACAAAAGGGTTGCTTACCCCAAAATTAACCTATCAAAACCCAATTTATATATGTCTTGTTGATGCTCCTACATCAAAACATAAAATAAAGGGGAAGCTAAAACTGATGAGGTAGCCATAGTTGTAAGAATTACTATTTTAGGTGGTTGAGGGATAGGTTTTGAAATAATGGTGGTGGAATCAAGAGTGGATGGAATCAAAACAAGTACAGTGGGAAATGTTTGGGATTTTATTCCAACACTTACTGCAATAGTGAATGTTGAATCATTGAAGGTGATTGATGGAAAAGAGTGGTAAATAGAAGGGATGTAAAATAATTTTGAAAAAACATAGGAAGTCTTACATGTGTAACTATAGTAAGTGGCGATAGTGATGCCCATGAAAATGTCCATTTTTGTCCAGCTAGAAGAGGTAAGTTTCTCACAATTATGCTTACTATGCTTAAAGTGGTAGTATCTAGATGAGTGGGAACCAAATGAAGACTAGAGATTAGTAGATATATGAGTGGGAAGTGAATTAAGACTAGGTAGACCTTTGAGAAATTTCATCTTGATATGAATATTGACCTCACATTGGATATCAAGATTTCCCTTAGTTGGATTTATTTCTTTTTATGTAGGAGAGGGAGGTTGATCCTGCTCATGCATGCCTTGATACCTAGTTTACACCATTAACTACTCTAGGTTTTTTCAACCTCTTACACTATTTCATTTTCTCACTCAGATATTTAACTTTCATAGTGAATTATTTGAGCAATTATCATTGGCATATCATGTTTTTTTCATACAAATCTAGACTTCATAATCAATTAAAGCATCGAGGAAGTTAACATCATTCTCATATACTTTATTAACATACTTGATGATGATCTTATTATTCTCTTTATGGTGCTTAGGATAACTATTGACTCTTTCCTTGGGTTATCAATATCTCTATTGGGAAACATCTACATCATAATGAACCTTGGCCTTTCCCACTGAATTAATATGTGCCCTTATTGTAAAATTAAGTTGGACATTGCTTAGGGGAGTTTTAATATAATAGGCTTGGTGTTTGGTGCCAATTTCCTCATCCAACTTATTTTAAAATTGGTGTGAAACTTATTATTTAGACACCTTAACTAGGATGAGGAATGGAAAATACAATGGAGATACTTTAGTTTCCTCAATTTTAATGATAGTATAATCTAGGTAGTACCAATAATCTCACATTTTATATATAATCCTTATCATTTTCTCTAATATCTTAAGAACATAAATTTCATAGATGTCCCGGTAGACAAAATTATGTTATCTAGGTACTTGGTAGATAGCTTCTATGGTTCCCCATAAGTTTTTTGAACTATCCATATGACTATGTCCAACAAATAAGACACCATAAAAAACTATCCATAATCTATCCTTCAGTTACTTTTGATTGTTTAACCCTTTAATCTAACACTAATAACCTCTCCCAATGCTAAAATATTATTTGTGGTCAAGAGAATATCCATAAAGGGAACCCAATCTACTTATATGTATGTGGTAATAGGCAAAATATATAATATATTAATAATTTCCAATGATATCTAAATGCCTAGCCTAAACTTAGTATTGGGATTGCAGCAAATACCCCTTTTAGTACTTATTTTATTACCCATTTTTAACTATTGTTTGAATTTCCCTTATGTGGTATTTTGTTCCATCTAAACATTACCTGAAACTTGGTTATATGTGACATTGGGAATTGGAAACTTGAGATACCTTTAAAATGCATCTTGATAAATAGAAATAACTGTATTTATATGAGTTATAATATAAAATTAATCTCCAACTTATGAGTGACATTAAAAAATAAATCATGAAGTCGATATAGGGCATTACCTTAGCTATTGGCACTACATTATGTAATTCCATGTTGTCATTGAAAAAAAATCATCAATATATTTTCACTTCTCTTAAGAGTCATGATAATGTGATGAAAATGGAATTATGGCATCCACTATATCTGATATAGTCGAATAGTGAGGAAAATTGAAATCGATGCAAAAACACAATGCCCATATAATTTGTGTTATTGCTAATGGAGTATGAAGAGGTGGCCTAATTGCAATCTAATTTTGGAGAAGCAATTTAATTGTAATGTGTAACTATGTATGATTTCTCATAGATTGACTAAATTTTTTTGTGAATGAAGTAAAGAGAACTAGGGCTTTTAGCTACCTAAGAGATAAAATTTGTAATATACAACTTATAGATTAATGGTTTTGTGATTTGATTTTGGTTCAATTTTTTCATATATTTCCTAAATATGAATCTTGAATGAGTAGTTCATGTGACATTAATATAAATAATGGGTTTTTCTCCACTTCTTGTTTTGATTTAAAAATTTGTTTTTTCTTTGGTAGTTTTTTCCCCATGTGTCCTCTTGTCATGCATTGGTGTTTGTCTAGTTATCTAATGCAAAAAAAGTAGGCCAACCTTTAAGAGGCCATAAATTTTGAATCGTAGCTTTGTTTGAGCTCTTCCACATGCAAAAATGACCATATTTGAAAATTTGATTCTTACCTAAGCTTATATATCCAAATAGATTTGATTTTGATATTTTTAGAGGTCAAACATGGTCACTTGAGGGTTAAAAATTAGCTTTTAATGATTTTTTTGATAATTTTCTAAATTTAGAAATTGTATATTTTTGGAATTAGAAGTCAACATTAGTTAAATTGGATCCCATATTATAATTTTAATATTTAGGATATTTTATGAAATTTTTATATTCATGCATTATTGCATGTGAAACTTACTATAAATAGTGGATCCTAAAAATAGACATTTTTCAGATCTTAGTTTTTTTCCAAATTTTGTAAATAGACTTTAATTTATGAGTTTAGCATTATTTAAGAATGGTTGGGGTCTGTAATTATTTCATGCAATCAATATGAATCAATTATAAGTATTGTTCAAGATCTTGGCCTATTGGTAATTTTCTTATTCTTGTTAGTTTTTGGGTTCATTATTATCTAAATATCTGCCATGTTTTCATGAGATTGTGCCACTTAGAATAAAAAAATTTACATGGGGGTATTAAGATTTAAATCCCTTAATTTTGTTTATCATTTTAACCCCACATCAATAATATTTTTCCACTTTGCATGATCTTGGGAGTCTGGTAGTATTTTGAATGTCAACTGTGTAGTTTCCTCCTATAGACTCTAAATGATTGAGTTGTCACCACATGGTAATATCTCTGTGCTTCAAGAATTTTTAAAATATTTAATTTACATGTCTCTCAGTGAGGTTCAAGTGAATCATATTATGACACCCATCGTGATCTCATTTATTTAAATAATCGATAACCTTTAATATATTTTCCCTGTCTTGATCCTTTATTTCTTATGTCAACAATATTTTGCCACTTTACATGATCTAAGGAGTTTGAGCGGATTTTAAATGTCAAATATGTGTTCACCTCATAAATACTATAGATAACCAATATTTCATCATCTGTCATGATCTTAGATCTCTAGGGATTAAGAAGACTAGGATTTTTCATGATTACTAGTCGTGTCATAAGTTAATGATATCACCACATGCGGACAAATTATAATTAATCTAGTTTTTTGAATACTTAGAATATAGTTTTAAATATGAGAATCATGAGTGAATAATATTATTCCATGTGTAATAATATCATAAATATTTATGATCAAGAGGACATAAAATCATGAATATTATGGTTGGATGCAATTAGATGGTATGCAGATAGATGTCACAATTTAGGGAACTCGACGAAAATTTTAAACCTGAGAATGATATGCTAGAAAACAAAGATTAAATACATTAAAATTTTTTAGTTAGTTGCATTAGTAAATTAGAAAAGACATGATATTGAATAAGTATCTAAAATAGAAAAAAAATAATCAAAGGTGTTAAATGAATCATGGATAATGTTCAACCTTTGATTTTATTTATGTTGAAATTTGAACATTTAAATAGACTTAGAAAATAACTATAATTTTATGTATATTATATCAATATTAGAGTTCTTAAGATTATTAAAGACCATGAAAAAATATTTCTTATGAATAATGGATCCCTTTTTAATAAAATTAAAAATGAAGAATGTTAGAGTATAATAAATATTTATAATAATATTCTAAATTTTTTAAATATCTATTAAGATACATGCACTACATGATATTCAAAATTTTAAATTATTAAATATAAAGGAAGACACTTATTATCACACTAGGACCTCTATTGACTCTTCCCTATACTTTTATCATTATAATAAGTAATTGAATAAATTGTTCCTAAGAATAAGGATTGTGCAATTAATTTATTATATGCTTTAGCATGTGCAACTATATATTGTTTTGCATCTTTATTTGATTTATTTTTCATTTTAAAATCAATACCAATATGAAAATGACATTTTCATAATTAGTTTAAACAAAAGGAAAAAATTAAAAGAACATTAGTATTTACTTTGATATTGATACATTAGTTGTCAATCAACCACTAGATAATGAGATTCAAAGTAATTATATCAATATCTTATTTTCAATTATTAAAAATTAATAATCTCAAACACATGATATTATTTAAAAAATATTTTTAAATTATATTAAAAACATTGAAATCTTATGTATTTAGATATAAATGTTCTTATTGTTTTTAAGTGTGGGTTAAATGTATTACAAATTTCATTCTTTGGATGAATTTTTATTTATATTAAAAACTTTGATGTTATATATTAAAATATAAATGTTCTTTAATATCAATTAAATTTAATACAAATTCAATGTGAAAAATTCCCAAATAAGACTAAATTTAAAGTTGTAAATAGTGAAACTAATTTTTAAAAAAATAGATGAATGTTACTATTAGAAAACATATTACAAACTATTAACCAGAAATTTGGGTTAGCTAGTGTTTTCTCCATTCATGACACTGAGTTAGCCCTTGGTTCCTTGATTGACCAGCCTCATGTCATACCAAAAATTTAAGCACATGTGGGACCTGGCATTTATTTCCATTTGAGGTTTCTTGCTTTTGGGAGAGGTTAACTTTTATAATGTCTTCTCCCCATTCTATGTCAGGTAGTTTAGGTGCGAAGAAGAATGGAGGACCTCAGAGTAATGGCCACCTACAAGAAGCCAAGGAAGTTTGTCCTAATGGTATACCATGAGGTAATAATTTGGAACCTAATGTTTTTTGGCCTATTCCTTTATTTAATTCTACAAGTCAATGGTTAGAGCAATTTTCTTTAATAGGATATTTTATCAAGAGAATCCCCTTTGAAGTATGCTATGATTTTGGGTTCAACCTCATTAGGTATCTCATGGAATTAATCTAGAGAGAATCTAGAACATGAGTAAGGGTTTTTTATCTTAAATTTTTTTGACCCATACCATGCCAAAGGAATCCTCCATAAGTTTTCCACTTGGTATGTTAGTAACTCAAATATGGTTTTCTCCCCCTGAATATGAGACTTCATAGTCTTAGAGCAATATGCTCTTAAATTCTTGGTCTGGGTGGAATTTTTAGACCTCACACTCCAATGCTATCAATTTATTCACTAGATAGTGTCCTTTATAGGTCATGTGGATTGTCATGAACATAATTTGTTCTACTCTACTAGACCAATAAAAAGGTCTATGTAGAAATAAACCTCTCCTAAGACCTCAAGGAGTTTATGAAAATATAGGTTAGATATGTAAGGCACTCTTATTGAGTCCTATATTTTAACATACCGAACACTTGCTTCCAATACCAAAATATGAACGATAAGATAAGGGATTATGCCCTTCAATTGGCTCATAATAATGCATTCAATTACTTAGCCTCTCTCACCAAGCCCTCTCCTGAAGTTAGCAAGGCACTAGTTGAGGATGGATGGACTATAGTTGGGAAGAAGAACAATCACACCAACTATTTAAACTCAATTATTCCTCCCACATAAAGAAATCCATATTAAAGTAATGGACCATAAGGGAAGGATCTTATTATGAAAGATCCCTTGCCAAATGTAGCTCTAAAATTGACAGAAAATACCAAAGTGTTCAACACTCCTCTATCTGATAATATTGTCTCACAAGGTGTCAAATCCCTTAGGCCCAATTCTTTAGTCTAATAACCAACAACTCTTCCAATTCCTACTCAAAAAGATACACCCAAATTCTCTCACATCCATTAGAGGATTGATGAGTTAGAGGAAATAACGTTTCTAGTTGACCCTAACTTAAGTAAACAATATGAGTTCTTGAGTACCAACAATGGGCACTTTCTATATAATTGGTATGATGCCCTAGAAGGGATGGACTTAGAGGATATATCCCTTAACTCCTATAATTTATGAATTTATTTTCATTGAATGTTTAGGATCTAAAAAATCCAAAATGTAAGTTTGTCGTGCATGAGTTCATAAGGAAGTTTCCGTAGATGGACATTCTTTGCTTGCAGTAAGACAAGGTGTTGTATTTTTTAATGATAGCTATTAGTAATTCCATTTGGAATGATAGTATCATTATTCATAGCAACCATTCCATAGGACATGGAGGGCTAATCACATTCAATTCTCCAAGGTAACAATGACACTTAGTGTAGTCTAGTGTGGACCCCACCAATCGGCTTGTTTGGGATCTTTTTAGCATTAAAAGCCATTCTTGTAGATTTATTAATATTTATTCCGTGAATGATGGTTGAGTGTACCTATTTATGGTGATGGATAGAGGATGAACTCCTTGATTCCCATTGGGTATTATGTGGTGACTTTAATATGGTGGCATCTCTTGAGGATAAACTGACCCACTTGCCTATGAGGTGGGTAGCTAGTGAAAGAGAGGCATGATTTTACATGTGCACTAAATGGGGCCTTTATGACCCTATTTTATCCTACCATCCTATAGATTGAGTTTAGTACACCTATAGTAATTTTAGGGAAGGCCCTGCTTGGATTATAAGGCCTCTAGATAGGGTAATGATATCCACCCAATTGTACTTCACTTTTAATAGTGGTTTTTTTCCTCTAGTGTAGGCATTGTTAGATTTTTGGATTTATGATCACTCCCCCATTTGGTTTAGTTTGACATGTTAGTTTATAAATCCTAAAGTTCATAAAACATAATTATTCATAAACACCTCATTACTTAAGTATGGGCCCATGGTGGCACACATTAGAAGTGTTTGGAATATAGATCCACATCCTTCATAAGATTCTTGTTTTATTATCTAGTTGGATGATTATGTCATGAGGACTTCCTAATTTCTATATATCTATGTCCATCAACTTGTCAAAATTTAGATACACTCTTACTTCGTTACCTGTTCATAATGGAGCTATGAGGATCCAAATTTGGAAAATATCCCTTCAATGAGATATTTTAGGTGAGATTTGCATCCTTAAGGTATCACATTCACATTATAGATAATTAAAATTATTAGGGATCCTAGGTCAAAGCCAGATGTCATTAGCTTAAAATAGGGGACAAAGCTTTTAAGGAATTATTTCAATTGCTATGAACCAAAAACACGAAGCAACAAATTAAAGTTATTGCTAAGGCTAGTAACAGACTCACTAAGACTCCTCATATTATACAAACTTTTGTCTACCATTATTAGCAAGTATTCAAAACTCAAGTGTCTTTGACTGTGTATGATTCTAGCCTTCAACAATGTCTTTTAGTGGTCTTGTACATACTCACTCCTACCCAATGGGTGATTTATGATAGGCCCCTTATTGTTGATGATTTACTTTAAGTTGTGACTCATATGGTTAATAAAAAATTTTCTTGCATTGACAGATTTTGCTAAAAATTCTATAAAACTCTTTTGGAAGTTGTGGTTAGTGATTTTGATAAGGTTTATCAAGAAGCATTCCATGCACATTCACTAGGTTAAAATATAAACAAAGAAAATATCAAATTCATAACTAAACAAGGAGATCTTGAGTATATTTATAAATGGTATCCCATCACTTTCCTAAATATCTCCTATAAAATTATCACCAAGGCTCTCAAAATATAACTACACGATATGCTATCTGTCATTATGCATCTAGAATAAATAGGTTTCATCAGAAGCCATTATATCTTGGATAATATCACTACTATCTAGGAAGGGATGTATTAGGCCAAACGGTCTAAGTAACAATCTATGTTCATAAAAATTGACTTTGAAAAATCTTATGATCACATTGAATGGCCTTTTATATTAGCTATGTTTCAAGTTCTAGGTTTTGGGCCCATTCTTCATTCAAACTTTTTAGATGCTTTTCTCTAATGCCTAAGTAGTCATTTACATCAATAGAGTTACCTCTAAGTAATTTATCTTATTCTATTCCATTCACCAAGGGTTCCCTATAGCTCTCACTTTATACATTCTTGTAGCTAAGGGTTTTGGATATCTTCTTAAAAATTCTTAATCTAGTGGCGTTATTAAGAGAATTTATCTCCCTCTTGATGCCGATAATCTACATGAAGATATGTAATTTCTCAATGGCCACTTTGTTGATGACTCTTTCCTTGCCCTCATTAAATTGGAAGCTAATTTGGACAATGACTTACAATGTATTTACACCTTCTGCCTGACCTATAACTCTAACATCTAATGGTATAAAATTTGATGTTACATATAGTCTTACCTCCCTCAACTAGCATGGGTTACTAATTTTGGTTGGATGTGGATCCAACATGATGAAATATTTAAATTATATGGCATCCAGTTTTATTTTGATGTTTTGTCACCTTTATTGTGGTAATATGTTGTTGATAGAGTTACTAAGAAGATAGATTACTAGGTGATTAAGTCTCTTTTGTTTGTAGGAAAATTTCAAGTATTCTCAAAAATGCTTGCATCTACCCATGTGTATTATTAATCATGATGAGTACCTTATAAAAAATATTACCAAAAGTAAGACTAATTGCTCCAAGATTTCCTTTAGGCAAACTCCCTACAAGGTAAAGGATTCCATAGGCTGTGCCTAGAAATATTACTACCTCATGCATGAAGCTCGAGTGATGGGTCTCATTGACATAACTCAAAAAGGAACTACCTTATACACTAAATAGATTGTGTAGGCCATTGAGGGTTGAGAAGCTTGGAATGTGTTTATCAGACACTATATCTCCTCTAGGTTGCCTAAGGGTAAGATCCTAGAAATGGCTTGGCTTCCCTAGTTTACTCTTCATCTATTTTCCCATCCAAATCATGCATTATTTTGTGGCCAAAATCATCTATAAAGTGTGAGAAAGGATCAAACCTTAGATTCTATTCAATGGTTTTGGTTTCCAAAATAGGATCTCTATGACCTTCCACTCTATGTAGTGGTCCCTAATTTTTTCTTACAATGAAATTCCCCTAGTAGAATTCCCTTGGATCAATGCCCTCAATATTTTTTGTAGAATAATTTAATCTGTCCATAATATATTTTACAAGCATTATTTCTCTTGGTTATTTTAGGAAGAGTTGAAAGCTAAATTTTGGTTAGCCAATGCAGACTAGGAATCTTACCAAGTGATTATCAATGCCATCCCTACTAATATGATACAAAAAATCTTTGTCCATTTCACTCATCCTTTGTGGAAGGACCAAAAATGGTATTTTGATACCCCATTCAACAATTACACTCCTCAACTAGGCTATGCTTAGATCACCCCCTATTTCCCCATGGTAGACAAGATTAAATCCCATTATGGGCTGAACTCATCTATTTAAACATGAAACATTCATTTCAACATTGTCTAGGGGACTTGTGTGGATCCTAAGCTTTCCCACTTTGTTTGGTGTATATAGCACTAATGCTTGCCTATTGGCTAAATAGTTATTCAAATGGGTGTTCACCAGCCTACTTGTCCCTTATCTGACCACCTTAAGATTCTCCCTTATATATTATAGTACTATTATGGGGCTCAAAGGGTCTAGATTTAGATCCATGATCTTTTCAAGCCTTTCCATCTTGAAATTTTCATTTGGTAACATATCCTCCTTGGTAACAAAACATTCATGCCCTTCATTTTTTCCCAAGTTTGGCATACTTATAGAGTGGATATTCTCTTCTAGATTTTAAAATAAAGAAATAATTATTTATTTAATCATGCTTATGCTAATTGTAATGTTTTTTATTTACACAAATATTCTATCATCTCCAATGTTCTTTTGTAGATTCAATTCTAAGCCAATAAAGTGGCTATAGAGCTTGTGTACCTTTAGGATCTCCTCTCTCATTAGGGAGATACTCCATTCACTATAAATTGGGTTCTGCCTTCTCTACCCATAGATCCTAGATTAGATTACAATGTGCTTTATACACCTTATGGTGGGCATAATTGTAGCCATTATAGGCATTGCTCTCATAAAAACACCCCATACTAACATGTTTCCCTTCATAGGTAATATTAAGTGTGGCAGCTACCTCTTCCTTCACCTATTGGGTAGGATGAACAAGATGCTCCTCCTCGTCTTCCATACCCAAATTCTTGGGGGCTTCACTTGGATGATGTGTACACATGATCAATAGCTTCAATAGGCTCTCTTTGGCTATCTCACCCACTTAGACATAAGCTGATGATGATACAAACCCTACCCAGGTCACTGGTTAGGAGCCTATTCTAGATGGTAATGATTTTCTAAGCTTATGCTAGGTTCTAGATGATATGGATCCTACATATATGACTCTTTCTCTTGCTGCCTAAAAGTTATATCTTTTTATGAAGTTTTCATAGTTTTTAGTTTCTAGGCTCTACCTAGTTATTACTTGATACTTTGGTTTTGCTCCTAGTCTATACCTAGTGTGTCATGGCATTCTCTCATACAATACTATTTTTTTTATGATTTACTAGGTCTAGATATAATTCATCAAAAAAATTGGGTTAAATAGAATCAGTAAAGTATATAAATCTAAACCTATTATAAAAGTCAAAACATACCATAATAAACAAGTAAAGAAAAAGAAGCGCTAATAAAAATTACCCTAGTCTCCAATCGTAAAAGACTATAGAGCTAACCACCATATATTAAATGAAAATAGTCCAAATATACTATTTAAATTAAATCTATTTAAATAAAAATGATAGTAGACAAATTTGCATAACATTAAGGTGTAACATTCTAATTTAGGTTAACACTTTTTTTAATACATGTGAAAAATCAATATAAATTATAGTCATAAGTTAGCACCTTTTTTTAATATTATTATATGATAAACCATATAAATGAAAATGATCACACAATGTTTAGTTTTAGCTGCTAGATTTCAATTTAATTATAATCCTTATAGTGACAATGAAAAAAATATCAGTGAACTTTTATTGTTGGAATAGATTTTGAATGCAATTTATTTGATAGTTCATTTTATCCTTTTTAATAATTATGATAGTATTATGTATTCGATGTTTAATTTTTAATAGGTATAAGTTTTCAGTATACAATGTCTAATAGTTTGTTTTGTTTTTCCTAATAATTATAATATTATTATATATTATTTTTTTCAACTTTTAATTTACAATAATTCATTATATCATGACATTGTCACTATTTTAAAAATTATTATATAAATCTACAACATAGTTACACTATATTCAAATATTAGATACTAATTTATTTAAAATATATTTTAAATTTTTTGTTTTAAGTTAATTTGAATTATGACATTTCATATATTTCAACATGTGAAATAAATGAGGAAACCAAATATTTAGAGTCCATAATTTTTGATCTGTAACTTTCTTTGAGCTCTCATTTACACCAAAACAACAATATTGAAAAGTTTAATTCAAACATAACTTATCCTATTTGGTTAGGGATATTTTTAGAACGTTTTGGAGGTCATATGTGACTTTTTTTTTAAATTATGAAGATATATTTTAATATTTATTGAAGTTTATTTTAATTTTTATAAATAACATATATTTGTAAATAAACATGAACTTCCGTTAAAATCCATTCATTGAGGAAATTTTAGTGTTTAGAATTTATGTATATATTTTTAGGTCCGTCCGAGCTTACATATAAAACTTCTAAAAGTATTAGTTGAAAAATTATTAGAAGTTGAAATCTACTTAAAATAGCAATTTTATAAAAATTGCATGGGTCAACTAGATTTGAGTAGCTTTTTATTTATCTATTTTTTTAAAATTATATATATCAACTCTAATTCTATGTTTAGATTTATTTAAAGTCTTTTATGTAATATTTTATTCATTCAATTATAATCAATAGAGAAGTTTGCTTTCATGTAATTTTTAAATTTTATTCTTATTGATATTTTAGTTAGCTAGTTTTTGTTTTCATCATCTAGTATGAGAATAATTTCAAATATTTGAGGGTATATCTTAATTAATTATTATTGGCTTTAAAAAAAATATTTGGATAATATTATGTGATTTAATAACAAGTGTAAGAGATGATGAGAGGATAAGCATAAGGATGAATTGCTTAGTTGAATAAGACTATGAAAAAGCTGTAGAGATAAGTCAAATAATTAATCATAACTATCTCAAATAAAAGGAAAAAGTGAATGGAAGATGAAGTTGAAATCCACAAGAACGAGAATGAGAAAAACCACCATTTATTGAAAAGATGATAAGGGATTTAGAGGAAATAAATGAAGAGATCAATGTTGATGTTTCAAATTATGAGGTCAGTTTAAAACATAAGGAGTTGATGAAAGAATGAGCAGGATATACAAAGGATTCACATGATCAATCCAGGAGAAAGAACCCACAACAAGTAACCTGCAAAAATAATACTAGACAATAAAATATGTTTTTCTCTCACACCTAAAAAATAGGTGATAATCCAAAAAATTCTTTGTATTCTCTCATTAATCTCTCGTTACAATCTATTAGATTGTAAATTATATATAATACAAATAGTTTGTTTTATGACAACAAACTATATATTGTGATTACAAAATAGAGAAAATAAACTATTTATTTCAAATACTATGAACAAAAATATTGTTGAGAGACTCTCAACAATAAAACAAATTATCCTAGGTAAATAAAATTAACCCTAGGTAATAAATAACTTACCCTATTATCCCTAGGTAAGCTTAAATATTCATTATTCCAACACCCTCCCTTAAGCAAAACATAGGGAGAATGACAAACAAATATGGGTCCCAGTTACTAGGCCTGATAAGGTACCCATGTACAAACCAATCAAATATATGAAAAATAAGGGAAGGAAGGACTTCATGAGAAATCCCCCCAATGACAAATTCCTTCACCCTAAGCATCACTCACAACTGGAAGTAACGAGGAGAAGCCAAAGGTTTAGTGAAGATATCTGTAATCTGCTTAGCTATAGGCATAAACTCCAAAGAAATAAGTCCATCCTGAATAAGATGTTGAATGAAGTGCATGTGAATCTTAATGTGTTTGGTCCACTGATGCTAAACAAGATTATGTGAAATAACAATCACACTTTGGTTGTCACACCAAAGAGTAGTAAGACCTTGCTATGTGAATCTAAACTCTCCAAGCAACTGTTAAAGCCAAAATGTCTCCTGACTAGCTTTCACAGCACCTTGATACTCAACCTTAGTAGAGTACAATGCAATATCAGTCTACTTTTTACTTGCCCAAGCAATTGGACCTAAACCAAGTGTGAAATCAAATCTGCAAGTGGACTTGTGAGTGTTAACATCACCATCCCAATCAGAGTCAGTGTATCCAATAAGTTGTGTAGAACTCTATGGTGTGTAATGTATACCAAAGTGAGTGGTGCCCTGAATGTAGCACAAAATATGCTTGGTTGCTTGTTAATTACTCTCATGATGCTCATGTGAGAACTGAGAGACAAGGTTCATAGCAAATGTGATATCAGGATGGGTATGAGTCAGGTATAAAAAACTACCTACAAGTTGCCTATACAAAGTTGGATCAACAAGAGGAGTCATACAAGTGGCAAACAACACAACACTTGACTGATATGGAGTGGGGGTAGGCTTACAATCAGCTATGCCAAATTGATGAAGAAGGTCTATCGTATACTTTTATTGTCCAATAGATATGCCCTCAGAAGACTAAAGAACTTGAAGACCAAGAAAATAATATAGTAGTCCGAAATCTATCATATCAAACCTATCTGCCAACTTGTCGTTGATGTCGTATATCAATGAATTTGAACTACCAGTGAGGATGAGATCATCAACATACAAAACAAATATGATAAGCTCCTCACCTTGCTTTAGGATGTATACATTATGATCTGACTCACAACGAATAAAACCATAATTCAAAATAAAACTATCCATCTTCTCGTACCAAACTCTAGGAGCTTGTTTGAGGCCATACAGAGAATGAGAGAGTATAAAAACCAATGATGAGTCCTACACAAATCTTAGAGGCTTCTCCATATAGATCTCTTCATGGAGATCACCATGCAATAAGGCACTCTTCACATCCATTTAAAAAATTGACCAATAATGTGAAGCAACAAGAGAGAGTACAAGCCGAATAGAATCCATCTTAGCTACAGGGGTAAAGGTCTCAGAGTAATAAACCCCTTCAGCCTATGAAAAAACCTTAGCTACTAATGAAGCTTTTTTACTTATCCACTGATCCATCTGTAGCATATTTTGTCTTATAGACCCATTTATAATTTACAAGTTTTCTTCCCTTAGGAAGAGGGACAAGATCCCAAGTATCATTCTTCATCAATGAAGAATACTCATCATACATTGCAACATCCCACTTGGGTATACCAATGGCCTTAGAAAACAACACTAGATCATCTGTACAAGATTGTCCCAAAAGAGAAACACTAGATGTCTATGAGTGAGTGTGACGAGAATCATATGGATCACCAACAAAAGAACTAGCTAATTGTAGAGTGATATTTGCCCACTTGGGCAAAGGTGGTGAAGAAGATGGCTATGGTGGCTAAACAAGTGCAACATCAACATCATCAACAATAGAAATCAAATCCTAACTATCCTCTATAGTAGGAGGGGGAGAAGATGAATTAGATGTACACTCCTATGGAGTGGGTAGCTCATCAACCTGAACATCCCGTCAAAACAACACATCATGTGTGATAGGATCAAAAAGGCGATAGGATTTTAAATATTCACAATATCCAAAAAAAATGAGTGGTTGGATTTTCTTATCCAATGCTTTGTGTTTTTCATCAAGAACAAATGCCCATGCTTGACTCCTAAAGATGCAAAAATATGAAATATCAGGATTGATCCTAGACCAAGCTTCTTCAGGTGTCATATTTTGCAAAACTTTGTGAGGCATATAATTTTGAATGTAGTTAACACAATTTATCACTTCAGCCCAATATTTTGGACCCAAATTTTTATATTGAATCATACAATTAGCCATTTCTTCTAATGTTTGATTCTTCCTCTCTGCTACAGCATTTTGTTAAGGAGTGTGTGGTATAGTGAACTGGTGTTGTATCCGATGCTCAATACAAAAATCATGGAAAGCATTACTGTCATATTCCCCCCCATTGTTAGTGCGTATCTTTTTAAGAGGAAGAGAAGATTGCCTTTCAACAAAGGCTTTGAAATCCTTAAAAGTCTCAAAAACTTCACTTTTCAACTTGAGAAAATATACCCAATTTTTATAAGTGAAATCATCAATGACTGTGAGTGCATATTTGGCCCCTAAAAAAAATTGATTTGGAAAAGTCATCAAATCATTATGAACCAACCCTAAGGGTGCATTTGCACGTGTGGCCTTACCAACTAGAAATGGATCCTAGTGCTGTTTATCAACTAGACATCCAAGACACACCCCATCAATACATGAGTCATTAGAAAGGCCTTTTACAAGATGTTTTGTACTCATTTTTTGCATATATCCATAACTCAAATGCCCTAATATCTCATGCCATAATTTTCTGAGAGTATTACCATGTGTTATAAGTGAAGAACTAGAAGACATAAAAGACTTAAACTTATCAAAAGTATAGAGTCTTGCAGTATGGTCTGTTGTACCTGTAGCAACTATCTCACTAGGATCATTACATTCTCTTATTAAAACATCATGTGGAGTAAACTCCACAATTTTACCAGTACCAAAATTACATATTTGATATATATAGAGAAGATTAGAAGAGATTTGGGATACAAGCAATACATTGTTAAAACATCCATCCTGTTTGTCAATAGTACCTGATCTCAAAACTTCAATTTGTGAGGAGTTACCCATAAAAATATGTGATGTATTGTAATCTATAAGAGAAGACAATAGATCCTTAGAATGTGTGAGATGATGAGAAGCACCTGAGTCTAAAATCCACTAATCATGACATGAAGATGTAGCCTTGGCTGAAAGTGCTTTCCCTTTTCCTGTAGGAGAAGTAGAAGGAGATGGAGATGGAATGGTAATTTTGTGTTGTTTGACCACTACCTCTAATGATTCCATCTTATTAAAGCATCTAATTTCATCATGATTAGGACCACCAAAAAAATTACATGGACCAAATGTTTTCTTCTTTTTCTTAAAGGACTTTTTGGTCTTAGTAGATTTAAAATGATGAGCTGTCTGGGTGGGGGACTCTCGAGGGTTATTTAAATGTGCTTGCTTTGGTTTAGACTTAGGTGAAGGTTTTCCTTTAGAATAATTAGCAAATAGATCATGACTAGGACCAAGTAGAGCATCTAGGGCCATTAATTTTGTTTGCTCCCTAGTCAATCTTTCACAAAGAACTTCAAAAGAAGACCATTTGAATTCATCACCTAATGAATCCATCATGGTATAAAAAGTGGAGGATAAAAAACTATATGGTCCTTTTAACTTTGAAAAAATCATGAAAATGCACTCCTTATCACTTTTATCCTTGTCACTAGCTTTCAACTGTGACCTAATAAATTTGAATTTTTCCAAGAATTCATCTATTGAAGGAAAATCTGATGGAGAGAGAGTACTCAATTCTACATATAATTGAAAAATTTTAAACTCATTAACTTTGACAAATAGTTTTTTAAATTTTTACCATACCTCTTTTGGTGTTGTATCATCTAAAATGTGAAATAAAAACTTATCTGAGACATTGAGGCAAATCAATCCAAGAGCCTCATCCTGCTTACAATCATATGCATATTTGTCTTTTTCAGTGGTGAATGCCGCAGGTGTTGTTTAAAAAAAAGTTCTCCATAATCCCTTTGATTGAATGAGTTATTACATTTTTAGCTTCCAAACATGATAATTTGTGGATTTTAGGGGTTCAAACAATCAAGATTCCATTCCCAAAGAAGATGATGACATTGACAAGAACAACCTAAACATTCATTTTTCCTCAGAACACCCATCCTGTTACAATTTAACGTCTCCCGATGAATTTTTTTTAGCCTTAGCTTATACAAAGGTAAAAAAGTGGATTTATGCAAAAACAATGTAGGGGGATTTGACCCCAAGACTTCCTCCCTACCAATTATTTAAAAAAATACGTTTAGCCACTTTACCAAATTCAACTTTGTTCATTTAAAGCTAGAGACTTACTTTTAAACCAATAAAAATTAAGAAATTAATAAAAAAACCAAAATAACTCACACATGTGAGGTGGATGCTAAATAATATTTGGCCTTATCATAAATAATTTCTTATTCTAGCAAGGCATGGTGATCAGGAAAAATTCTGATGAGAATTTTTTAAATATTTGCCAAGGAAAGTACCTCCAAGAAATTTCAAAATTAGCTCCATAGGATCTGCTCAAAGGACTATACGCCCTGATCTAAATCCATACTTCTCAGCTAGAAATGAAATTCTGGAATGTATGCTAACTCATACAACTTTCAGATTTTGATTTTCTGTAGTATAAGGCATTCAAAATGAAGAAAACCATATGGCTATGCTGCAGAACAAAACATATTTTGAAATCCCTATTATAATCCCCCAAAACATTGTATGGTCTACAAATAAACTATATAAATTGATCTAGAATGAAAGATAGCACAATCAAATTTCATGAACATGTGTCAGATTTTGGAAATGACATCCGTACAATCTGCCACAACAAAAAGCATACAGGTACTTCAATCTACCGTAAAAACTAGTTAGATAGTTTGTATGGAAGAGTTGTACGACAAGAAAATTATGAAAAACATCAAGTTATACATGATTCCTGATTTCATTTTCTATGCACCTATACCAAAAAATTCTAGTTTTGGAAATGCGTACGGTCATAAATGATCATAAAGTATATAAATTTCCAAAAAAAACTTGTAAACAAGAACCAAAATGTGAGAGAATAACAAATATTTGTAACACATCAATAAAATAATGTTTTTGACTATGTTAATAGGTGAAAATGATAAAAAATTTTAGGGAAGAGGATCTTTAACTAGATCTCCATGCTCTGATACCATGAAATAATGAGCAAGAGATACACAGGATCCACAGGATCAATCTAGGCGAAAGAACCCAGAACAAGTAACCTAGAAAAATAATACCAGAGAATAAAATATGTTTTTCTCTCATACCTAAAAAATAGGTGATAATCCTAAAAATTCTCTTTATTCTCTCATTAATCTCTGGTTACAATCTATTAGATTGTAAATTATATATAATACAACTAGTTTGTTTTACGACAATAAACTATTTGTTGTGATTACAAAATAGAGAAAACAAACTATTTGTTTTCAAATATTACGACCAAAAATATTGTTGAGAGACTCTCAACAATAAAATAAATTATCTTAGTTAAATAAAATTAACCCTAGGTAATAAATAACTTACCCTATTATCCCTAGGTAAGCTTAAATATTCATTATTCCAATAGTTGGCAGATTAGATGAACAACATGGAGAAATTTTTTGGATGAAAAACTCAAAGAGAAAAAAAATTAATGTTTGCATTTAAAAAATTTGAATGTCATGGAATGATTTGGTGGGACCACTTGAAAAAGAGAGATGGATAATGGTAAAGAGGACATCAACATGTGAAGTAAGATGAAGAAAAAGTTGAGTGATCAATTTCTTCCTATGGATTATTCACAAACCGTATTCATAAGATATCATAATTTAAGGAAAAATGGTCCATGTATATAAGAGTATATAGATGTTTTATATAAGCTTTTCATAAAAGTGAAACATGATGAAATAGAATAACCTACATTTTTAAGGTATGTAAATGATATAAAGTTTCTTATTTAAGATGAATTGAGCATTCATATAAAACTTTGAACGAAGGATATTTGTCAATTATCTTTGAAATTAGAATAAGAAAGTAGAAATTCTTTCAAAAGATTAAATGGGATAAGAAGAAGACAATCCCCTTCATTATGTGAGAAAGGAGGGTTGAATACCACTAGAGGTGGGATTAGTCTTATTAGAATATATTAATCACATGGGGAAAAAATCTATGAAGATAATAGACAAGGGTTTCAATACCAACAAAGAGGAAGAGGGTTCCAGAGAGGATGAGGCTATGGTGATGCTATAAGGTAGTTTCCAAACCAATGGAGGTCTTTTATTTGTTATAAATATAGAAAATAAAGAGTGTCCAATTTATTATCATCAACAAATGAGGAAAGAGGATCCCCCAAGAGTGAAGTTAGTCGAGGCTAAAATAGAAGAATCAAATATTGAAGTTACAATAGTACATATTGAATAAAATCTCGTGATGATGAGAACAATGATTTCTCCAAGGAAAGAACATGTGTAGAATAAGGTGGTGATGCATGGTTGTGAACAAATATTTTTAGAACAAAGTGCACTTCAGGACGCAAGATATGCAAAGTATGTATAGATCATTATAGTTGGTGAAAATATGGTTTCTATGGACATGATTGCGAAACAAGGTTTATGACATGAAAAATATTCTTGTCATTATCAAAATTCATGGTTTAAAGAATAGGATGAAGTTACAGTAGATAAAAATTACTTAATCAAGTTTTATATAGGAAAAATTATAAGGATGAAATATGCTGTGATATTATACCAATGGATGTATTTCATGTGTTATTTGGAAAGCAACGGGAATTTGATAGAAAAGTAATTCATGATAAAGTAAAGAACATATATAATTTTTATAAAGGTGGTAAGAAGGTAGTTTTATTACCTATTAAGAAAGGACAAGATGAAATAATGTTTTCCACAAAATAAATTATCAAAGACATGATGATGAAAAGTTGATTTTATGCATTAATAACAAAAAAGGAAGACACAGAAGTGGTGGAAATATGAATAAAAGTAGAGAAGTGTTTAAGCATATCCAGATTTATACCTGATGAGTTTTAAAATAGTCTACCATGAAATAGAGACATTTAACATCATATTAATTTGATTTGAATATCACATGTAACAAATCAATAAACTTACAGGATGAGTCCAACACAATAAGCAGACTTAAATAAACATGTTTGTAAATTGGTGAGAAAGGGTGTAGAAAGAGAGAACATGAGTCCATGTTCAAGATAATAAATTATAATGCCAAAAAAATATGGATGGTGAAGGATGTGCATAGGTAGTGGAAGAATTAATAAAGTTTCCTTCAAAGACAACTTTACTATACCTCATTAAATAAATATGATGGATGTTTTTTTAATGGAAAAATAGTTTTCTAGGATTGATCTAAGGAGTACTTACTATCATGTTCAAATTCATAAAATATATTAATGGAGAGGAAAAATCAATTTTAGGTATGGATTATATGAGTTGATGGTGATGCCACATAGATTATCTAATTCACCCAACATATTTATGAGGGTGATGAATATAACGTTAAGAGATTACATTGGTTATTTTATGGTGGTTTATTTTGATTATATTCATATATATAGTAAGACTAAAAAGGAGCACTTAAGGCATTTGATAATAATATTTGGATTTTTTAAGAAATGTGGAGCTTTATGTAAATTTAAGGAAGTCTAGGTTTATGTAGAATAATTTGGTATTTTTAGGATTTATAGTTTTAATAGATGGTGGAGGAGTAGATAAAGAAAAGGTCAAAGTAATTATTGAGTGGTATATTCCAAAGAACATCACAAAGGTAATAAATTTTGACAGGTTAGAATTTTTTTATATAAATCTCATGAAAAATATTAGTAGTATTGTTGCACTAATAATATTGCATGAGAAGAAAAATAATTGTGGAGAAGAGCAATAATAGAAAGATTTGAGTTGTTAAAGAATAAGATTACAAAAAATTGATTTTAGCATTACCAAATATTAATAGTGTTTGAGATTAGTTATGATGCTTCACATGTGGGAATTGATGTTGTGTTTAGTCAAGAAGGAATGCCAATAAAATATTTTAGTGAGAAATTAAATGGGGTTAGAAAGAAATATTATACATATGATATTAAATTTTATTCCATTGTATATGAATTAATACATTGTAGTCATTACATGGTGCCTTAGTAATTTATTATTTTTACACATCATGGGACATTTAATTATGTGAACAATCAAGAGAAGCTAAATAATAGACATGAAAAGTAAGTGTATTTTTTATAGGGATATACTTTTGTTTTTAAACGTAAATCAAAAAAGTAAAATCAAGTAGCCAATTTTTTGATGAGGAGAGTGAATTTAATAACTATTATGGCGAGTGAAGTAGTTAGATATGAATTTTTTTAATAATTATATGATACTGATCCATATCTTGGAGATAAGGTTGAACATTAAATAAATCCATCATTAGGGGAGATAGGTACTATTTTCTATGAGTATATTATACATAATTGCTATCTCTTCAAAGGAAAATTACTATATATTCTAATTAGGACTCTAAGAGATAATATTATAAGATAACTTTACAATAGTTTCTTGATTGGACATTTTGGTAAGGATAAGACAATAGATTTCATTTAGGAGAACTATCTTTGGCTAAATATGAAGATAGATATAGTAAGGAATGTTTCAATATGGAGAATAGGTCATGTGACTATAGTCAATGCATAAAATATATGGTTGTATGTATGCTATTAACTTTTTAAAGTAGACCATGGATAAATTTGAGTATAAATTTTATGTTGGGACTATGAAAAACACAGAGGTGATGATTTAATTTTTATTTTCATAGATAGGTTTTCTAAGGTGGTTCATTTTATTGCATGTAAGAAAACCAATGATGCCACTAAAGTTTCAGAACTATTTTATTAATATGTGATCTTTCATGGTGTTCCAAAAACTATTAGACAAGATATGGACACAAAATTTATAAGTCATTTTTAGAGAACATTATTGAATAAATTATGAACTAATCTATAATTTAGTAGTGTATAATACCCACATACATATGGATACAAAAAGGTTATAAATATGGGTTTTATAATTTTTTTGAAATACATGGCTAGAGAGAAGCCCAAATAATGGAACTTAGATTTAACATAAGCTGAGTTTGCATATAACAGTTTAATGAATAAATTATAAGAAAATTACCATTTTAAATTATTTGTGGGAATTATCCTATGGGTATTTATATTTTTTGTAGTTACAAAATACATGTGTTAGTGATGATGCAGAAGTATTTGCCTAGCATATACAATAGTTTCAAGAATAAGTGAGAATAAAGCTACAAGAAATTAATGAGAAGTATGAAATAGTAGATGTAAAAATATAGTCAAATGTATTTGAATAAGGATATTTATTGATGGTTTACGTCAAGAAATAAATATTTCCAACATGCATATACAACATGTTGAAGTACATGAAAATTGGTCCATGCATAATTGTAAAGAAAATAATTGTTAATGCTTGTGAGGATATTTTACCAAATAATTTTGATAACTCTTAAATATTTAATATTTATATCATTTATTTTGAGAATAATTTTAAGGGGAAGAAGATTGTGAAATAAATTGGCAGCATCTATTACTAAGGAAAAAAAAAGATAAGATAAGATATGTTATAGATAAGAAGATGATGCACAAAATCCAGAGAATTTATAACATGTATTTATTATAGTAGGAAGGACTAAAATAAGAATACACCTCTTGGATTTGAGAATGGAAGATAATTTTTTTTATAAAAATAAATGGCAGTGTTTAAATCAATACAACTCATAGGAGCTGAGTTGTCTTTAATCATACTAGAATGATATAGAGACCAAAATTTGGAGGAAATAAACTTTGAGTCATAAATTTGTTTAAACTCTGTTTTGTGGCAAGTTAACTATCTCAAAAAATTTAATTTGGCCATAACTTATCCTATCTAGTTAGGAATGTTTTCATAAATTTTCAAAGGCAATATGCAATCATATGAGCATCTAAAAATATATTTTAATAATTTTTTCATGTCTTTTCCATATTTTAAAATAAAATATTTTCAGAACTAAACATGAAGTTCAGTTTAAATTTTTCCATAAGGTAAATTTTAGTGTTTATATTATACATGGATATTTTTAGGCCCATCTAAGCCTCCATGCAAAACTTCTGACAATCACAATTAAAAAACTGCTAGAAGACAAAATTACTAATAATATCAAATTTCTAAAAATTTTATGGGTTGATTAGATTTAGGTAGATTTTGATTTATTTATATTTTTAAAATTATTCATGTCAACTCCAATTCTGAGTTGATCTTTTTTAAAATAATCTTATGTAATATTTTATTCATTAAATGAGAATCAACAAAAAAGTTTACATTCATGCAACTAAGATTTATGCCTATTAATATTTTAATTATCTAGTTTGTGTTTTTATCAAAAATATAAATATTAAAAAAAAAACTTTTAAATAAATTCATTATTATGTTCCTATTTGACACCAAAGTGGTAGTGTAAACCCCCAAACTTAGGGGATGTCACTATTAGTACTACTTACCTAACAACACTTAGTATTTATTAAAATACTTAATTTAATGTGATAAACACATTATAAAAATGTGATTAATTATGATACTTTATGTTTCTCTTGATATGTGTCTTCTTATTTTCCTTGCCAAGGTAGGGAATATAATATACAACTATGTTTAATAAGTATTAGAGAATTAATCTTAATTTGGGTCCTTCCTATAGGTTTTTAGGTTTATACTAAGTCTTAGTTATGTGTGTAATTAATTTATTTATAAATACACTTTATTTCTACCTTTCTAAGGTGTAGCTTACCTCTCTTGTCCACTTGTTGGATTTAGAATTATTTGCATGTAAATATCTTTCCCCCATTTGGCACATAGTTCCCTCCACTCAATAAAGAAAAATGGTCATAAGTGGCACACATAAAGGAGGCTTGTAAGGTAATCATAAAATTATATTTAACTCCCATTCTCATTTTCCTGCTCTATTAAAAGAGCCTTCCCCTCTCATTTCTAAAAACTCTCATTCTTGTTATTTTATGTATTGATCTTGCATCCTTGTGATGCTCTCCTTGGGTTAAAGCCATTCCCTCTCTCTTATATCTTTTTTATGCTATTGTAATTGGATTAATTCCTATTGTATATTTTCTTAATATAATGTGGGTTTTTACACTATTCAATAGCTTTTCCCAAATATCAAATCATTGGCCAAAACTTTATGGTTGGTAATATTATTCATTTAATTAATTTCAACAATCAATTCCTAGTAAAATTCTATTATGGTATTAGAGATAACAGTTTCTAATGTTGATATTTGAGAAATTTGATCAAGGTTTAGAGGTGGAAAGAATTTTTTTTTCTATAACATTTTTTGTGGGTTTATAAAGGACATTTTTTTTCAAACATTTTTTATGGTTTGATATTTCTTTTTATTACTTTATTTATACCCTTCTTAATTTTTAGAGCACATTAATTTTTTTATTGCTTTATATAATGGGTCCATTCAATTGAATCTTAGATTATCCCATTGTACTTACTGTTGTATACATGTTTTTAATCCTTTTGGCATCAAGTTCTCAGACTCGCCCTTTTTCCATTAAAGCTCTTCATTTTCTCTTTGTGTAGTTTTTTTTGGAGCTTCTTCATATGGCACACATGCTTTTAAAAAAATTTAAATGTTAATAATCATATATTTCCTTTCTTTGTATCAGTTCATGTATTGTTTACACATCAAAAAATAATAAAGGAGACATTTTTTTAAACTCGTTTCAATCCATGGCTTGATTCTTAATAACTGTGCTATGATAATTTTTTAGCTTTCAAAACTTAGTTGTAATGTATACAGAAGTATCCATCCTTGTTTACACCTTATAGTATCTTTTTATTCATACTCACATTAGTATAATGCCTATAGGCTTTGGTTCCTATCTATTTATTTTATATGGTGGATTGTGGTTCAAACATTCTCATAGATAAGGCAATTTTTTAAATTTGCTATGTCAAGTGGCATCTTGAATAAACTGTAGTTTCTTGATTTCAATCCTTGTGTTTAAGATTTTATATTCTATTTATGACAAGTCATGTAGGTGTTAGTGTAGTGATTTTTCCTATTGGGTTTTGCCTACATGGCCATATGGCTATTTTATGTCAATTAAACTTCTTTAAGGTACTTATAAAAGGGACACATAGGCTAATTATATTTTAATGTAATTATTTAATTAGGAAAATTAAAAGCTTTCTCATGTTCCCCTAATTTTCCATATATTTACCCTACTTTTCCTTTTTTGAATGTTAGATAATGAAGACAGGTTAATGTGATTATATGCAAGTAGCCATATTTTGCAATATTACCATGTGAAGACAAGCTTCTTCCTCCTTTTGAAATTTATCTATGATTTGATTTCTTTATACATATATTTGTTGAATATTTTATGTAAGAATCTAATATTCTGGCCAATCTGATATGGAATCAGAGTCATTTTTGCTGGTATTATAGCAATCTTTATGGTGAAATCTTACTAGTTTTGTTATTCTAGTAAAAAAGAAGGCTTTGGTGAGATTTATTGGAGAATTCATGCAAAGATTTCTAGTGGAGCTTCAAATCTTAAAATTGACTATGTCATTAGTTTTAAAAGTGGCCAAAACCTTAAGATCAACTGTAAACATGACCTAGTTATAGAACAATGATAATTTCCTCCTTTTTTGGCATTCAAAGACCCCATTTTTTCAAGAAAAATCCATACTTCCTGTGTTGTGAAAAAATGACTTCTAGGTTTTATTCTTTAGGTTGAAATATAAAATGGGTCTCTTTTAAATTTTTCATAACTGAAGTATTTTGGATATTTTTGGCTTGTGTTAGTTTACATGCCAACAAACCTCTATGCTACTCAGATCTATAGGAGGTTATTACATCAGCTCAGTAGTTGATCAATTTCTAGTTGCATGCTTTGGAGAGTCCGATGACCAATATGAACTTTTGAAGAGATGTTATTTAGTTAACATAACAACTTATACTTTCAATGGTGAGTAACTTCACTTCTTTTATGTGAAGTCATTTAATAAGTCTGATTACTTCCCTACAAATGAAATCAGGTTTTAGAAGTTACTTTACATGCAATTTGATAAGTTAAGTAATTAAGGTCTGGAAACTTAGATTACTTACCTGTAGAACAACTTGGGTTTAAGGAAGTACTTTACTCAAGTTTGTGAAGGGCAATTACTTATTGATTAAAGTAATGTAAATAAACTCAAATTACTCATTATAGACTAATCTGAGATTCTGGAATAAATGTACTTGTGTTCTCTAAGGCTAACTAATTTTAGAGTAAAGTAGTCTAGAAAACCTAAATTACTCTTTATAAACAAATTCAAGGTTCTAGAAGAACACTACTCAGGTTATCAAAGGCCTATTACTTCTCAAGTGAAGTAGTCTGGAAAACCTAGATTATACTGAGAAGACTAAATTAGGTTTCTATTGGGTCGTTACATCAAATGACAATTACTTCTCAACTAAAGTATTTCAAGAAACCCAAATTACTCTTTGTAGACTGAGTCAAAATTTTGAAAGGTATTTACTACTTGAGTTTATGGGGTATTATTACTTGAGTTTTTTTCCATTTCTATATTTATTTGGGAAACTTAACAAGTCTAGAAAAAAATTTACTACTTTGGAAAGGGTCTAGGAATATGTGAAGTAAGAACTTGTAAGTGCCATAACTTTCAATCTGTGGCTCCTTTTTGGGTGTTAATTTTTTAGAGTGCATGTTTTTTCAAGATCTATGAATTGGTGATATTATTTTAGACCTTTTGTAAAATAAATTTTCTTCATGGTGTAATTACTTAAAACTCAATTCAAACTTTTTGTACCTTTATTCTTAGACATATTATTGGTTGTGCCAGACATCCCTCTCATACTCTCTCACATTAATTTCTCATAGATGCATTATCCACAGTGATTGATATCCAATATTAAATTTATGTTACATTGTATCTTAAGGGGGGGTCTTATTGATAGTTTAAGGGGTAATTTTAATATGTGTAATCTGTTATTTGCTTCAATTCAATTCTAAAAATTATATCAATCTAATATACACTAATAGATATAAACATTTAACCACTCACACTATTTAACTATCTCAAATGGAAGTCTTAAATGCAACTTACCATGAGAGGTAATGGACTCTATTAGATCACTATATGTGAGGAAACTGAGCCATCTACAAATGCATAAAAGGTTAATTGGTACAATAAATGTGATGAGGCATATGATTTCTTGTATATATCAATGTCTCCCAACCTCTTATTTCATGTTAAATCTACAAAATCTCGCAATGAAGTTTGAACCATTTTAGACAAGCTTTTTATAGTGCAGGACATCATAAGGGGTCATAAGCTAGAGAAGGAGCTCATCACATCAAGGCCAGGTGACTATGACACCCTATAATACTTATTCAAAATTTTTAAATTCATGATACTATAATTGAAACAATGTGGCATTAAGAATACAGATGAACAATTGATTTTATCGGTGCTTACAAAACTAGGTCATGACTATTCAGTTTTCATCTCTACATTTCATGCTAACAATTGTGCACCTGGATCCACTTGTAAAATGCCATAGTTTGATTATTTTATTGCTAATATAACTTGAGAGAAAGATAAGTTGGTTCAAATGGGTGCCCTGAAGTCTTCAAAATCACATGCCTTGATTGTTAATTAGGATAAGAAGAAGCCTTTTAGTCATGGTAAATAGGAAAAGAGACCATCTAAACTAGATCATGAGCATAAGAAGAATAAAAAATAAGATGAAAAGCCTAAAGCATCATCAAATGAGTCCTTCTCATATGGGAAACCTAGGAAGGAGAAACTCAAATTAAAATTTTGTATGAAACTTGGGCATGATGAATCTCAGTACATGGAAAAGAAGATTGGCACCTTGACTAAGATGATTGTAAACTATAACACAATTGTTCTTAAGTGTTTAACTTAGAACTTATCTACACAAGATTCTACAAGTGCTAAATATATAAAAAAATGGTAAAAATGAGGGAAAGACACTCATTATAGTAGCTTCTCAACCTTTGACTTGGGTTATTGAGTTAGGTACATCCTATCAAATGACCACCTTAGAAGATCTATTTTAAAAAATAGAGCCATGTTCTATGCCTTAAATTCTCATGGGTGATGACACTTCAATAGAAGTTAGTGGTAAAGTATCAGTTAAATTATGTGATGTAACCTTCAATGATGTTTTGTGTGTTCCTTCACTTTGGACCAATCTTATATCGGTATACCAAAGCACTCACATAGGTGTGGGGAAATGAGTAGAGTTCACACCTAATTTAGTGGTTATCAAGGCACTGTATAGTTAGACCGTAGTGGCTTATGGTAATGCAAGTCATTAGTCTAAGCTATATACATTATCATAATTTTCCTCAGATCAATGGTTAGTTATACTACTTACTCATGTAGATAGAGTGAGAAAACTATGACATGAACACTTTGGCCATTCAAACTACCATTACCTAGAGCAACTCAATCATCATGACATGGTTTCAAGATTACCTAAATTCAAATTATCGTATAGCCTATGCAATGGATGCATTCTTGGAAAGCATCTAGAAGAGAAATATGACAAGGGCAAAGAAAGGAGAATCAAATAAAAGCTACAAATTATCCATATTGACATAACGGTCCATTTCTAAAACCTTCAATCAATGGGACTAGATACATACTCACATTCATAGATGACTTTTCAAGGTACACCTAGGTGTTTTTTCTCAAAATGAAGTCTGAAGTCTTTGATCACTTTAATGATTTCAAGGGGATTATGGAGAAGCAGTCAGATTTTTCAATCAAAATATTAAGGACTAATAATGGTGGGGAGTATATCAACAACATGTTTGAGTAGTTTTTGCATATCAAAGAGGATTCAAATGAACAACATAGTTTTATATAGTCTTCAATGTAATGGTGTGGCTGAACGTAAGAACTATACCTTAAAGGAAATGACCAACTGCATGCTTCAATCAAAGTCTCTTACTTCTCAATTTTGGGTTGAAGTAATCAAATGTGTGTGTGTGTTATATTTATAACTCTGTTCCACATAAATTATTTAAAGTAATTACTCCTTTTGAATCTTGGGATAGTTGCAAACATATAGTGAATCACTTTCAAGTGTTTAGATCACCAACAATCACCTATATCCTTAAAAACAAATGCAAGATATTGCACCCTTAGAGTCAGTCTTGTATCTTTTTGGGGTATGCAAAGGTTACTAAGGGAAACAAGATTATCCATCCTAAAACTCATGAGTTTTTCATTCAAAGGAGCATCAATTTTAGTAAGGGCCCACTTGAACTCACTAATAACACTCCACACTCTTCAAAAGTCTCACTGGACATTGATTCCAACTTAGATAATGACTTGGATCCACCATAAAATCCTCTTGATAATCGATATTCTTACTCAAGTTCAAGTGATGAGACTAGTGATTAGGATTCTCCTCATCCATCTCACACTCACACTTTATGTGATGATGACTCATCTCCTAATTCTCTAATCTCATACAATTCTGGTCCCACTTGGGCCAGATAGACACGTCAAAGTACTAGGAAATGTGTTGGAAATCCATCTGATACAAGGAAAACATGTTCATAGTTTTAGGGGATTTAGGTTCCTACTTGGCCATTGCCTCAAATATACAAACCTTTTATGAGGCATCTGACATTCTATAATAAATTTTTACTATATAGGAGTAGTATAGTTCCCTAATCAAGAACAAAGCATGGGACTTGGTCCCTCTTCCTAAAGGAAGAAAATTCATGCATTACGAATGGGTTTATCAGACTAAGTATGGTATAGATGGGTCTATTAAAAAGTAAAAATCTCATTTGGTTAAAAAGGGGTTCTCTCAAGTGCTTGGCATAGCTTAAACTAAGACATTTTCTCCTATATCAAAAATGACATCTATCAGACTCACTCTAGCCATCATAACTGCACATCGATGGGATATTCACCAAATGGATGTCAAGAGTGATTTTATGCATGGTGACCTCAAAGAATAGATATAAATGGATCAACCACAAGGCTTTGTGGAAGATTAATCCTTAGTTTTTAGACTAAAGAAATTTATCTATAAACTTAAACGGGACCCTCATGTATGCTATGCCAAGATTGACTCCTTTCTTCTAACAGTCAAGTTTACCAGATGCCACTCAAATCTAAATGTCCACATCCTATGGTAAGATGATTCTCTTTTGATCTTAGTTCTCTAAGTGGATGACTTTGTGATAATAGAGAACTCACAATCATCCATCTCAGTAATGAAAACTATACTTTCACATAGATTTTTATTGACATACATGGGATTGTTGGATTACTTTCTCAGGACTAAAATCATTTAGTTAGATTGTGGGATAACTTTATCAAAATCCAAGTATTATCTTGATTTTCTTACAAGGTTTAACATGGTTGATTGTAAGCTCGATCCTACTCTGTTCTTATTTGGTGTAAAGCTTGAGGTTCATTGTCATACACCATTGGTTGATGCAAATCCATATCGATAACTTGTGGGTAGTCTTATCTATATCACACACACTAGACCTAACTTATCCTATGTAGTTGGAATGGTTTCATGATTTATGTAGGAGCCACATGAATTACATTGGAAAGCAGATAAGTAGACTATGCACTACATTTAGGGTTCGTTCAACTATGGGATACACTATAACATAAGGATAAATGCTGATTTGATCAAATACATAGATTAATATTGGGCTAGAGATATTTGGAGTCAAAAGTACATTTCAAGCTATAATTTCTCACTTAGTTTGGGTCCAATAAGTTAGTCAAGAAAATAGTTACATGCAATTTCTTTATCATCTATAGAGGTAGTATACATAAGGGATGTCAATGCCACCACTAAGGTAATCTAGTTTCAAGGGATTCTTAATGAGTTTTATATCCAGTATTATAAGCCAAAAATCATCTACTATGTTAACCAAAGCACTATCTAGATTTACAAGAATCTGATTCTCCATCAAAAGACCAAGCATATAGAGATTCACATGTACTTCATCAGGGAGCTTATCAATGAGCAAGTCATTGATCTTTGGTACTATCCAACATCAGAGTATATTCAAAATACTCTAACCAAGCCCTTCATAGAGAGTAAATTTATTCATCTGCAAGCTCTCATTGTGGTTAGGGATACTCTACCTTCTTATTCCTCCTATGGAGGTTCTTCACTATGTACTTGATACCTCATCAGGATTTCAATGCTATCACCCAATTCTCATCTCACCTAAGCTATGCTCAAAGGTGGTGTTAGTTTAGTGATTTTTTCCATTGGGTTTTTCTGACATGGCCTTATGACCATTCTATGTCAATTAAAATTCCTTAGGTTAGTTATAAAAGGGTCACATAAGCTAATTATATTTTTAACCTAATTATATAATTATAAAAATTAGAGGCTTCCTCATTTTTCCCTAATTTTCCTTATATGTACCCCACTTTTCCTTTTTTGAAGGTTAGACAATGAAGACAAGTTAATATGATTATATACAAGCAGCCATATTTTGAAATATTGTTGTGTGAAGACAAGTTTATTCCTCCTTTTGCAATTTATCTACAATTTTATTGCTTTATACATATATTTTCTCAATCTTCTATGTAAGGATCCAAGATTCTATCCAATCTGACAAT